>OX359265.1:13241760-13841760 GCA_947179155.2 Hedera helix
TATTGCATAATAACATGACATTACACATCTCATTTAACATTTTAACAATACTACACAAGTAGCACATAGCAAGAGTTAGAAGACTTGCCTTGAAACCATGTTAGGGTTTTCCCGGGAAATCGTTAAACGCCTACAAAAAGGGTTACGCGACCCCGAACGTTAGTTTATCAAATTTTCCTTTTAAATAAGTCTTAGAATAACTCAACTAGACTATTTCCATAGGTGGAATCATTTCGTTAAGTGGCGAACTCAAAATTTTATTTTTTAGTGCTAGGATCCGAATGGTCCTTAAAAAAAATTCAGCTTCGACCTATTTTATTGCGACAACCATAACTTTGTCATACGAAAACATTTTTGAGTGATTCTTATGTCTAAATTGCTTATAATTTCATGATCTACAACTTTCATTCAGGTTTCTAAGGCAGATTCAGACTTTAAAAGTTCGGAAATTTGCAAAAATATTCTGCAACTATATTAGACTTAACTTTCTTTGATCCGATTGGTAAAACATGATACCTCAAGCATTAATTTGCTAAGATAACATGTTCTAACACTTCATATCACTTCATAACATAAAAATAACAAAATCATAAACCTACTTATATAAGATTTCATGACTTTTTCTCAAGAACACGAAGAACGAATCGAAGAACACGAAGAACAAAGTTTCATCGTTCTTCGTTTCGACTACTAAAACTTGATGCCACAAGCATTATTTAGCAAGGCCATCATGTTTCATCATCCCATAACACTAAATTACCAAATCATAAACCTACTTATGTAGAAATTATGACTTTTGCTCAAGAACACACGAAGAACACGAAGAACGAAAAATCGTACATGGTAACGACTTATGTTCTTGAGCTTTTGGATTTCATACTTGAAATAATTTGAGCATTATAACTGCTTACATATGTGATTATAACACTTTATAATTGACAAAATTTGGTCATTATAACGACTTGTTTACTTAATTATAACAATTTATAATAATACTCCAGAACATACGAAGAATACGGAGAACGGATAAACCGTACATGGATACGACGTATGTTCTTGAACTTTAAACTATGAAATGAAATTTGACATAACAACGACTTGCTCAAGTCATAAGGAACACGGAGAACGAAAAATCGTACATGGCTACGACTTATGTTCTTGAGCCTCATCGATAAAATAAAACTTTAAGCATAATAACGATTAAGAATCGTACCTTTTATTATTGCAAGCTTTAACTATTTCTTTGCAATCGATTCTTGTCTCACAAGAACTCTCTCTATATTTCCTCTTTAGCTTTCAAAATGGTAAAGAACTAATGAACTTAAGCCTTCTATTTATAGGAAAACCAAGGGTCGGGGTAGTTTGGTCATTAGTTTAAAAGACCAAGGGCCTTTTAGTCTTTTCTCCCTAGCGCTTGCATCATCGCTTACATCACCCTTCTTCTAATTGGTCCATTCATTTTCACTTGGATTTAGTTCAAAACAAATCGTGCTAGTTCTTTTTCAGTTAGTGTAATCGTGCTAGTTCTCCCTAGTTTAGTTACACTAACTTAGTTATACATAACCTAGTTTGATTTCAACTAATTAATTAAATAGTATAATACATTAGTATTTATACGTATTTCTTCCGTATAATACATCGTATAATATTCGTATTCTACTGGTATGATACCTCGTATTATTCTCGTATTAATCTCGTATAATCTTTCGTATAATCCTCGTATTATACATTACAATATACTTTTATTATTCTCGTATTTTTTCCGTATTCGCTACGTATTCATCCCGTATACGTGAATAGTAATCTCCATAAATTATTTTGGGTAAAAATTTTATTGGTCAAAATGCATCTACTGTCAATAAAAATGCTATTCAGAAATGTGAATTTTCAAAATTCGGAAGAAAAATTTCCAAATGAATAGTGTTTTACACGCTTTTCGAGTAAAACTTTTATTGGCTAATTAATATCTATACTTCATATAAATGCTATTTCGTGAAATACGATATATCAAAATATCGAAAAGAACAGTCAAAAAGACGACAAACGTTTTCTCGTAAATCGTGACGTTTTCGTCTTTTTCCCCAGAAAATTTTATTGGTTCTCTGGCATCTAAACCTCATATTATCACTATATTGTGAAATGTAAGAAGTCCTATAGATGAAAGAAACAGTCAAACGAATGAAAAACGTCACCTCGTGAATAGTGCTTGTACACGTTT
Organism: Hedera helix; assembly: GCA_947179155.2. Lineage (NCBI taxonomy): Eukaryota > Viridiplantae > Streptophyta > Magnoliopsida > Apiales > Araliaceae > Hedera > Hedera helix. Next base: position 13,243,979 of record OX359265.1, read on the forward strand.
TTCGAGAAAAAACTTTTATTGACTGTTACGTGTTTTCAAATTGTGGGAAGGTTGAATCCTTAAACGGAATGTCAATTTGACCTTCACATTTTGCTCAAGGGCCTAGGTTATTTTCTAGGGTTTAGACCCTAAGGTTAGGGTTTAGGTTTTAACTCTTTTTCCAATTTAGGTTTTTGCCCTAAATTGACTTCTGATTTTTAATAAGTGTTAAGGTTAACTACTTGAACCAAAACACAAAATCCTACACATAGATAATTTATACAGCACATTTAAAAGCTCAATTCAAGCTTTACTAATCACATAACACAAATTAGGTTAAAGATTTTAACCTCTTAGTTGTATACGATCGTAGTTTCGAGTCGTATATATTCTTTCAGATAACTCAAGGTATGCTTGAGAAATCCTTCTTTAGGTTTTGAGTTGACAACCTTGCTTAGATCTTGTTAGATCACTTTTGAAATATTTGGGATATTACATTCAACCCAACTTATAGGAATTTCGTCCTCGAAATTAACTTTACAATTACTTTAGTCATTTAATATCATATTTATAAGTGCTATTAATATTCAGGATATTACACCTCCTAACACCCCGATGACATCCGTACGGTGATATATCGTCCGTTATGGTCATGAGTGGTTCGAAATGTTGAGTTTGTGATATTGGAGTTATGTAATGTGATGGTAATGTTCAATCTTGTTAGATTTGGTTTAGAATTGGTTGTGCAACGGTTGGGTGATTGTGAGCCTAGGGAGGAGATCCTCGTGGTCAAATCCCGATGATGGATATTGTTGGGTGTATGTAATCGTTAAAAATGGTGCACGGTTGTATATATGTAATTTTGGGCCTTAAAGCGATACCGAATCGGGATCGGGTTAAGGCCCCGTAATAATAAAGATATGTGATTGTGGGTGTTTGGGGTTGTCTAGATGACTCACATGCCCATGAATAGTCCCGACACGTTTTCGGGTGCTTGTTTTGATTTACGACACAAAACGATTTTTCAAAAAAATAAAGCAAACGATAAAGATCTTCTAAAAAGAATCAAAATAGGATATTAGATACACGAGGGTTAAAAAGTAAAGAGTTTTGCGAAACTTTGATCATTGCGTGACGAAAAGGCTATATTTGGTTTGAAATGTCATAAAAGATGTTTTCGAAAGATAAATAAACGTTTTAATTAAACTTTGTGCATAGGGTTAAAGAGTTCTAGAAGTTGCCTTCATTTTATTTATATTAACTGTTAGAAGGCAATGTATAGTCTCGATTCCTATTTGACAAAAGTTTAAAACTGTTTGTTTTCTAAAATGACATCTAATAAAAAAACCTCAACGTTTTCGAAATTAAAATCAATCTTTCTTATAAAAAGTGAAGCCTCGTCATTTGGGTCAAAAGACGTCTAAACACATTTTGCCATATAAAACCAGAGCAACTTTATGCAAAAGGACACCACAAACATTCATTTAGGCACACACACACACACGCACGCGCACACACACATTTCAAGATTTAAAATGATAGGAAAACATCGAGATTGCGGTAACCGTATTTCACGGAAGTCGGGGGGAGCCTAACACCTTCCCCTCACTTAAGCAAGCCCCCGAACTCTATGAACCTCGGTTTGCGGACCAATTAACTCGGAGTCACATATGAGCCAGCGATTACGAAAACAAAATTCGAATGAGTTGGTACATCCATTTCAAATATACCAACTGGCGCCTCTGGTCAATTGGCTCATAAAGAAATCGATCTTTCAAAACCCGTCGACATTAAGCCGACCCTTTTCAAAATCACATTTAATTCAAAAGGCTAAAATTGGAAAGGGACATTTTTAATATTAAAAAACGAGACGACGAAAATCCCGGCGTCGACATACATATCATAATTATATTAATTGTTTAATATCATAATAGAATATTATATGTAAGAGATACAAAAAAAAAAAACCAATATAAGTGTAACACCCCCGAACCAACCACTTGTCCGGAATGCCATACGCCGCAAACCCGAAGAGCTCGCAAGGCAACAATATCAATAGCGCAGCCCAAAAACAACACAACGATACTAGACTTAAAAAAAATCAACAATCTTTTATTATTAAATTTACAAAATAGTTCAAGAACTAAATACCGAAAACACAACTTAGGAGACGCAGTTCCCTTAAACAAAAGTCTTATCAAATTCAACATACTAATAACCGTCATAACTAAAAGGACTTCAGCCATCCACAAAAACATCCACATTGTTCGACTCTTAACAATGGACCCTGTAAAAGTTAATGTAAGGGTGAGCGGTAAAGCCCAGCAAGTAACAATTTTTACTATTTAGGTGGATCAAGTACAGTTTGCAAAACCTTTTCGAAATAACTTTTGTTCAATAACAGTAATAAATATACCTTTTTAAAATAACATTTTCTTGTTCAATAACAATAGTCAATATTTACTTTCAAAATCAAAATCAATAATTACAAAACACAATTCAAAGACAAATTTCGATAAGCTCAATATATTCGATCAACGATTTCGATAAGTTCAATATATTCGATGCATCTTTTAATCCATAGAACGACTAAGGTTACAGCAACCCTGTAACACGGCCCTTATGTTCGATAATGTTAATGATCACGCACCCTACTAAGGGATCGATGAAGCACGCACCCCGAAAGGTGCCCCCCGAAGGGTATCTAAAGTTGTGCACCTTAGTAGGTCCTATATAGTTCCGGAACTAACGTGAAACACTAACGAAATTCAATACATAGTCGGACTGAGGGTTCTAAAATCAATTTTCCAATATTATCCATGTTCAAAACATTTCTAAATATTATCAATATTCGAAACTATACTTATTTCACAGTTCAAAAATAAATACTTGATCCGAAGTTTTTAACAAAATATTCAAATGGAGGCCTTAATAAAATATAACAATTTTTGAAACAATACATTTGGGCTTCCGAGTAATTTCTAAATCATACTATAATTTCAAAATACCAAATAGTTTGCAAAATCACTTACACTATACAGTTCAAAAATACTAAACAGTTCAAAAAGTACTTACAATACATAATTTTGGAAATACTAAATAGCTCAAAAAGTCACTTACACTATACAATTTGAAAATACTAAACAGCTTGGAGAGTCACTTACCTCGATATCGCTGAACATAAAATTAATAGCTGAACAAATCCTAAATATAAATTCAGAACAATTAAACGTCATTAGAATAATTCTATTATGCAACATTCTTCTTATTCATTTTAAAATAGCTATAAGTATATCTTAAAATATTCTTTCAATCTTTAATCATTTTTCAAACAATTAAACCATTATTCCAAAACTTTAAAGTTACTAAAATAATAATCTAAAAACAATACTTAAAGTCAATAATACTAATCAAAAACTATTAGCTATTAATCTAAATACAAAACAATAATTAAAATCAATAATACTAATCCAAAACTATTTACTATTAATCTAAATGTAAAACAATAATTAAAATCAATAATACTAATCCAAAACTATTTACTATTAATCTAAATACAAAACAATAATTAAAACTACAAAAATAATAACAATGCAAAAATATTAATTACTAACAAAATATACCAAATACTAACAAACTAAATACAATATGTAAAACTATATAAAACAAATAATAACAATACATAAAATTAATAAGAAACATACCCGAAAATTACGAGTTCCGCAGATTGCCTACGTCCTCGATGACAAAATTTTAACTAATGAGGTCTTTTATTAAAAGCCCTCCCACCACAAAGCCTTTCAAAATTAGAGGTCTTATTTGTGGTGAAAGAAAACAAAGGCAAGCACTTCTATTTATAGTGTAAGGGAGGCTAAGTGATTTCCCATTTAGTTGATGTGGGACTAAAGGCTTAAGAAAAAAAAACAACTTAGGCAATGTGGGACTAAAAATATTTGGGTTATTACATTACCTCCCCCTTAAAAAAATTTGGTCCTCCAAAATTTCAAATCAAAATCTTCAATCACTCAACTTAGTCTTTCTATCATGTTTCGTTCACAAATTTATCAAAATTAGCCTCGAGTACTAAACCTCAAACAATACAAAGATCCCCCACCTTATTCTCTATCTCACTCCATAATTTCTCATATAATCTTCAAACAACACAAATATTTTTACCTTATTCTATCTCCAAATTCTAAATTACTCCTCAAACAACACAAAGATTTTCACCTTATTCTATCTCCAAAATCTTAAATTTAGTCAAGACTATACCCACAGTTAACTCCCAAAATCACTCCCCAGGAAATGTGTAGGCTTTACAACCAAACACACGGCGAGGGGCCACCGCTCTGATACCATCTCTGTAACACCCCCGAACCAACCACTTGTCCGGAATGCCACACGCCGCAAGCCCGAAGAGCTCGCAAGGCAACAATATCAATAGCGCAGCCCAAAAACAACACAACGATACTAGACTAAAAAAAAATCAACAATCTTTTATTATTAAATTTACAAAAGAGTTCAAGAACTAAATACCGAAAACACAACTTAGGAGACGCAGTTCCCTTAAACAAAAGTCTTATCAAATTCAAAATACTAATAACCGTCATAACTAAAAGGACTTCAGCCATCCACAAAAGCATCCACATTGTTCGACTCTTAACAATGGACCTTGTAAAAGTTAATGTAATGGTGAGCGGTAAAGCCCAGCAAGTAACAATCTTTACTATTTAGGAACACCCCAGTCCCACATCAGTTAATGTGAGATATTTAGATGTGTTTATAAGGACCCAAGTTGTTATTATTAATACCTTCAGTCATGACCTTTTGGGTGAGCCTATGGTGGGCTAAGATGACCCAATAAGATATTATTGAGACAGCTCATTGGGTCTTATTCTGCTGTGATTTGATTCGGACTTGGGATTTGACCTGGGTCGTTACAATAAGGATTACATCGTGTACGCAACACAAAATTTAAAATATCACTAGAATTATTCACTAATTATCAATATAAATGTCTTAGGGCAAGTAAATGTGTTTATTAGTATCATATTAGTGGAATACCTATTAAATGACTAAAGGAATATATATCAAACGAAATATTATTAGTCTATCAAGTATGATAAAAATATAATTTTTACGAAAATTGTAAGAATTAAATTAGATGATGTGGTATGCTTCAATTTTTCTTATGATGGACTCCATTCATGTACAATATTGAATTCCTTTTCTTTAAAAGTTGTGAATTCGGTGTAATTACACTTTTAATTTTAAAATAACATTTGTATTAAATTTTACATTTGACTTTTATACTTGTGTCTAGGTGTGTAAATAAGTCGAATTTTTTCAAGTAGAGAGTTACTTGGATTTAACATATAAGGTTAAATTCGTACTAAAATTCAATTCAAATTCAAATTATATTTAAAAAAACTTACACAAATTTGACTAAATTCGAATTTTTAGTACTCGAATTCGATTCGACTATGATCAAATTATATTCAAATTACTCGCAAGTTTCGAATTCAAGTCTCCATATTGTAAATAGTTATATAATACATATTATTACTAATTCAATTTATTATTTTACTTAGAAATGAGAAAATATAATTGCAATTACACTTTCAAATATAAAATTATAATTAAAATAACAAACAAACAAAAAAATTAATAACAATTTGTTTTAATTTTGTTTAATTGTGCATATATTATAAAAAAACGTATCGAGTATCGATTTGAATATGCATCAATCGAGTATGTATCGAATTATGATTGAATATTCAAGTAGTTTGAATCCTAAACGATATAACCTTGATCAGATTTTACTTGTATTTTTATTCAAATTATTTTTTGTTCTCAAATTTACAACTTTTCAAGTTGAGACCGAACCGTTCTATTCGATCTACAGCCTTATTCGTGCCATCTTTTACTGGACAAATTTATTTTGTAAATCTCATCCTAACCAGAGCAGGTACAACATTTTTGAGTATTCTTTTAGTGATTATCTTTCCTTCAAACTCTTTTTAATAAATCACAATATGCAAAAATATGATCGATAATGATGATACGAGCAACCTTGCAAAAGTAATTATCCAAAATATTAGCAATGCTTCATATTTAAAATAAAGATAACAATATTGAACAAAAATGAAAAATAAGAAGATTACACTAGGGAAAAAAATGTTTGAACACATCAGATACTTGTCCTTCCGGATCTTAGGGTATGTTTATGATTATTTAAAAATTTTGATTACTAATTTTAATTATTATTTTTTTGTTATAATTAGTTTTAAAAAAATAGTTTGTGTTTGATAAATAATAAATATTTAAATTTGTAAGGAGTGAAAAGTGTTTGGTATCAGAAAATTTGTTAATCACTTAATTCAACTATAAATTACTAAAAATGAATGGTTTGAGAAGTAAAGATGGGTAATTGATGAAATTACTCAAAATAAATAGGGGTAGATTAGTAATATACTTGATCATTAGATTTGACAAATAATTAGAAACTCCCAATTAAAACTTTTTATTATTTTCACAAAAAGTGCTTATAAGCAATTTTAAAAATCAACTTACCTAACACTTTTAATTTTAAAATGTTATAGCAACTATTTAACCCTAAAAAGTAGTATTTAAGTAGGGTGTATGGCTTTTCGGAAAGAATAATAATTATTATGTACTTATGTAGGATCTGTCGTAGATAAAATTGAATCTTATTAGTTCTCTAAGCTCAATTTTGATTTATTTTTCTTTTGTAAAAGATATATTTTAAACATTTTTTTATGAGGAAAAAAGAGGGTTAGGAAAATTAATGGAACTTAATAATTATTAAAATTAAACTTAAGAACTCCTTAGACTGAAATGAAGAAAAAGAAAGAGGCAAGTGTTATTCCGCGAAATCGTACTAAGTTGTTACTATTGTAGTTTATAATGTTATATTATTATTGAGGTGAGCGTACATATTTTTAATTGCATATAACAACCATTTTTTCAATAAAAATATAAAAGTCATAGTTAATAATATTATTTGCCTTTTCATCAAGATTTCATAGAAGTTAACTATATTTGGTTCACAATATTGAACAACAAACTAAAGAAAGATCCCCAAGATCATTACACGTACATCTATCTCTTCAATCGCAACAAACAAATTAACGAAAATTAAAAAAATAAGAAACATACTTTCAAACTCATCCAATTTTGTCAATGAAGTTTTAACCTAGTGTTTAAGATTAAGGTTTTGTAACCTTTAGATCTCAAGTTCGATTCCCACTTAGATAAATTTATTTATTCTTTATTTGAGGTGTGTTTCCTCTTTTATGATTGGTTCTTGATGATGTATTTAATTATGAATTATAGGAAATTGATATTTTCACATATAAAAATAATAGTTCCACATAAATCTTTCGTATAGATGTTGGACCAATTAACTATTCACGTGAGAGAGATCGTATGAAAATATCATTTTTTCATGAGAAAATATCAGTTTTCTAAATTATATTATACCCTCTAAAAAGTGGGGCTTAACAAAAAATTCAACCAAAATCAATAGAATTATTTTAATTGGTACGACTTTGGTACATCAAGATCGTTTATTTAAAAATTGTGACAATGCTAACAATTGTAAGAACAAGAGTATATGTATGAGTCAAAAGCTTTTGTAGTGCATACACCATTTCCATTGTGTTTTTGAAGGCATTATTGGTGACAATCGGAAAGCTCACAACCATTAGGGTTTAACACATCTTGGCACCTTTTTTGGGCATCTACTTTAGGCATCATCAATGTAGCTGCAAAGTAGACCAAGAAAAAAATTAAACTGTTGTCCAAGTTTATATCATGGCGCCGAAATAACCAATCATTAGTGGACCCCACAACAAAATATTGTCGGATATAGAAAACGACAGAAGTAACTCTTTTAAATAAAAATAGTCAACGGTGTTATCACTTTTAATTGCTAAAATACCGGTGATAAAAGAATAGTAGCATACGGTATTTTATGATATTTTACTGTAGCACACGGTATTCTACAGTAACACACGGTATTGCACAGTGTCTCATATTATTGATCTGATAACGTGGTTATTGCACAGTATTTATCAATAATTGATGATACACAATATTTTGCATTATTGATTCAATAATTGTCATTATACTGTATTTTATATCATTGAGCCAATAATTGTTATTGCACTGTATTTTAAAATTATTGAACTAAATAATTTTCATAGTAGCAAATACACAATAAAATATATTATTAAATTAATAATTGTCAGTATCGTATTTCTTACATTATATGATACTAATAAACACATTTAACAGGTATTCCACTAATATGATACTAATAAACACATTTACTTTCCCTATGACATTTATATTGATAATTAGTGAATAATTCTATTGATATCTTAAATTTTGTGTTGAGTACACGTGTAGTCATTATATTGGTTATTATTTTTGTATTTCTTACATATAATATTTTACTATGATATTAAACAATTAATATAATTGTGATATGTATATTTGGGATATTAAATCTTAGCAGCTCATAATTAATATGACCGCCAATAAGTGGCCACTTATCCAGTGTTCCCCCTCCCAATTAATAAAAAGTTATTTTCATCAGCAACAAGTAGTCACTTACAAAAATACCTTTTTTTACGTGTATTTAATATATAAATTTATATTTTCACAAATATTAATTGCATAAGATTTCTCTAACATAAATAGTAAATATGTCCCACACCAATGTGATAAAAATATTGTGAAAATATGAAATTTTGCTTCTGAAAATATATCAATTCCTTTCATATATTTTGTTAATTAATTCATGACATTAATTATTAAAAATTCATAACTTTTAAATCTTTAGTTATTTTAGTAATTCTTTTTCCTATAAATATATATCATCTACACCAAAATTTTCACACAAGTTATTTTTGCGAGATTAATATTACCATACTCGGTATACTTATATATATATATATATATATATATATATATATATATTTAATTTAACTCACACACCCAAACATCCACCCACACACACCCTTGGTTTTGTCAAGAATTGAACCCCCAACCTCATGGATATCATGGCTTGGGTAATATAACTCGGACCAATGATCTTTGGTATACTTATATTTTGGTAGAAATAGCTAAATTCTCATACTATTCTTTCTGCCTTGTTTTTCTTAATTTTTTAAAGCAAATTTTACAAGTTTTCTCTTATAAATAACCAAAATTTATAATACTTTATATTTTATTTTTTCTAATTTTTCCCCATCATATAAACTTGGACAACAATTTAATTTTTTTTTCTTGGTTTACTTTGCAGCTACATTGATGATGCCCAAAAAAGGTGCAGAGATGTGCTAAACCCTAATGGTTGTGTGCTTTCCACTTGTCGCCAACGATGCCTTCAAAAACACAATGAAAATGGTGTATGCACTACCGAAGCTTTCGGCCCGTACATGTGCTCTTGTTTTTGCAATTGTTAGCTTTGTCGCAATTTGCAAATAAACGATCAACAAGGTGTATGTATCAGATTCGTACCAATTAAAATAATTTAATTCCATTGATTTTGATTGAGTTTTTTTTTTTTTTTGAAACAACACTTTTTAGAGAGTATAATATAATTCAGGAAACTGATATCATAATACATCAACAAGGTTGTAAATTAAAATGAAAATCATTTCACCAAAATATATAAAAAAATAGTACTCCATCCGTCCAACAAATGATATCTATAGCACAAAAATTAAAAAAAAAAAAAAATTCCAAAAGATGTAATAAAAACTATTTAACCCTAAAAAATAGTATTTAAGTTAGGTGTATGGCTTTTAGGAAAGAATAATAATTATTATGTGCTTGTGTAGGATCTATTGTAGATTAAATAGAATCATATTAGTTCTCTAAGCTCTATTTTGATTTATTTTTCTTTTGTAAAAGATGTACTTTAAACAATTTTTTTGTTGAAAAAAAAGGAGTGGGAAAATGAATGAATCTTATTAATTATTAAAATTAAACTTAAGAACTCTTTAGACTGAAATGAAGAAAAACCAATAGGCAAGTGTTATTCCACAAAGTCTTCCTAAGTTGTTACTATTATAGTTTATAATGTTATATTTTATTGATGTGAGCATACATATTTTTTAACTGCATATAACTACCATTTATTCAATAAAAATATAAAAGCCATATATATTTAATAATATTATATTTCTTTTCATCAAGATTTCATAGAAGTTAACTATATTTAGTTCGTAATATTGAACAACAAACTAAAGAAAGATCTCCAAGATCATTTTACATACATCTATCTCCTCAATCACAACAAACAAATTAGCAGAAGTTACAAAATAAGAAACATACTTTCAAACTCAACTAAAATCATTAATGAAGTCTTAACATAGTAGTTAAAATTAAGAAGTTGCGATCTTTAAATCTCAAGTTCGATCTCACTTAGATGAATTTATTTCTTCCTTATATGCAGGGGTGTGCAACAGGTATTTATCATCCCGAACCGGACAGGAACCAAAATTAGAAAAATCTCGGTACCGATACCGGTACCGGTATACCGAACCGATAAGTCGATTTTGTATCGGTTTTTACCTAATAAATACCAAAAATTAATATAATTATTATTTTATTATTATTATTATTATTATTATTATTATTGTAATTATTATTTTATTATTTTTTAAATTATTTTAATTATTGTTATTATTAAATATTTATTAATAAAAATAATAAATAAAAAAATTAGAAAATCGATATAACTAGTACGGTTCGGTAAATACCGAAGCATAAAAACTTGGTACTGAAAAACCAGTATCTACCAGTATTTTTGTATCGAAACCGGACCGGGTCTTTTTGTTCCAAACCGGCTGGTTCGGACCGGTCCGAAAAATCAAAAAACCAAAATGGATGAACACCCTTACTTCTGTGAAGTGTGTTTCCTTCTTTATGTGAGGTTTTTATTTTTTCCTCTTTTAGTGAGACTTGACCGATTCTGATAATGTACTTAATTATGAAATATAGAAAATTGATATTTTTACATATAAAAATGATAGTTTCACATAAGTCTCTCTCACATTAAAGTAAGACTCACTAACTATTTGTGAGATAGATCGTACGAAAAATATCATTTTTTTCATGTGAAAAATGAGTTTTCTGAATTCTATTATACTTTCTAAAAAGTGGGGCTACAAAAAAAAACTCAACCAAAATCAATGGAATTGTTTTAATTTGTACGAATCTGGTACATCTAGATCGTTTATTTGAAAATTGTGACAATGCTAACAATTGTAAAAACAATAGCATATGTAAGAGCCAAAAGCTTTGGTAGTCCATACACCATTTCCATTTGTGTTTTTGAAGGCACTGTTGGCGACAATTGGAAAACTCACAACCCTTAGGGTTTAACACATCTAGGAACATTTTTTGGGCATATACTTTAGGCATCATCAATGTAGCTGCAAAGTACCCTAGGAAAAAATTTAAATTGTTGTCCAAGTTTATATGATGGGGAAAAATTAGAAAAAATAAAATAGAAAGTATTATAAATTTTGGTTATTTATAAGAGAAAACTTGTAAAATTTACCTAAAAAAATAAGAACGACAAGACAGAAAGAATAGTGTGTGCATTTAGCTATTTCTACCAAAATATAAGTATACCAAGTATGGTAGTATTAAACTCGCAAAAATAACTTGTGTGTGAAAATTGATATATATATTTATTGGGAAAAAAGTTGACTAAAATAACTAAAGATTTAGAAGTTATGAATTTTTAATACTTAATGTCATGAATTAATTAACAAAATATATGAAAGGAATTGATATATTTTCACAAGCAAAATTTTATATTTTTACAAGATTTTTATCACATTGGAGTATGACTCATTTACTATTCATATGAGAGAAATCTTGTGCAATTAATATTTGTGAAAATATCGATTTCTATATTAAATACACGCAAAAAAAAAAAAGTATTTTTGTGCTATGTGTTGCTAATGAAATTAACTTTTTATTAATTGGGAGGGGAACACTGGATAAGTGACCACTTATTGGTGGTCATATTAATTATGAGATGCTAAGATTTAATATCCCAATTATACATATCACAGTTATATTAATTGTTTAATATCATAGTAGAATATTATATGTAAGAAATACAAAAATAATAACCAATATAATGATTACACGTGTACTCAACACAAAATTTAAGATCTCACTAGAATTATTCACTAATCATCAATATAAATGTCTTAGGGCAAGTAAATGTGTTTACTAATATCATATTAGTGGAATACCTATTAAATGACTAAAGGAATATCAAATATGAAATATTATCTCTGTCTATCAAGTATGATAAAAAATATATTATTTTTACAAAAATTATAAAAATTAAATTAGATGATAAAGTGTGTTTCAATTTGACTTATGATGGACTCCATTCATGTACAATATTGAATTCTTTTTCTTTAAATTAGTGAACTCGGTGTAATTACACTTTTAAAGCTAAAATAGCCTCTGTATCAAATTTTACGTTTGACTTTTATACTTGTGTCTAGGTGTGTAAACAATTCGAATTTCTCCAAACAAAGGTACTTGGATTTAACTTGTAAGGTTAAATTCTTGCTCGAATTTAATTCGAATTCAAATTATATTTAAAAAATTTTACTCAAATTCGACTAAACGCAGATTTTCATTACTCGAATTCGATCTGACTCAGATCGAATTATATTCAAATTACTCGCGAGTTTCGAATTCAAGTCTTCATATTGTAACTAATTGAATTTATTATTTTACTAAGAAATGAGAAAATATAATTACAATAACATTTTACAAATATAAAATTATAATTAACATTATAAACAAATAAAAAAAATTAATAACTAATTATTCTAGTTTTGTATAATTTGTGCATATATTGTAAGAAAATGTAACAAGTATCGATTTGAATATGTATTAATCGAGTATGTATTGAATCATGATTGAGAATTCAAGTAGTTTGAATTCCAAATGATATAACCTTGCTCAAATTCTACTCGTATTTTTATTCAAATTATTTTTTGTACTCAAATTTGGATCATATTATTAATAAATTGGAGTCTCGCTCATATTTTCTTGAGGCGAGACCGAACCGTTTGGTTCGATTTACAGCGTTATTTATGCCATCTTTTAATTTACAAATTTATTTTGTACATATCATCCTAACCAGAGCTGGTATATTTTATGTAGTCTTTTAGTAATTATCTTTCCATCAAATTCATTTAATAAATCACAATATGAAAAAATATGATAATAATGATACAAGAAACCTTGCAAAAGTAATTATCCGAAATATTAGAAGATGCTTCATAATTGAAATAAAGATAACAATACAGAACAAAAATGAAAAATAAGAAGATTACACAAGAAAAAAAAATGTTTAAACATATTAGATACTTGTCCTTCCGGGTCTTAGAGTATGTTTATGATTATTTAAAAAAATGTGATTACTAATTTTAATTATAATTAATTTTAAAAAAAATAGTTTGTGTTTAATAAATAACAAATATTTAAATTTGTAAGGAGTGAAAAGTGTTTGTTATCAGAAAATTTGTTAATCTCTTAATTCAAATATAAATTACTATAAAGGAATGGTTTGAAAAGTAAAGAAGGATAATAGATGAAATTACTCAAAATAAATAGGGATAGATTAATAATATACTTAGTAAAACATGATCATTAGAATTGACAAATAATCAAAAACTCCAAATTAAAACTTCTGATTATTTTTATAAAATGTGATTAAAACAATTTTAAAATCAAATTACTAAACACTTTTAAATTTAAAATGCTATAAAAACTATTTAACCTTAAAAAGTAGTGTTAGTTCCCGTGGACACAATAGAGATCTAGAAGGGGGGGGGGGGATTGAATAGATCATTTAAAAACTTTTTACTTTTGTAACGAAAGCATATTAGTTATAAAGTGATATAATCAATTCAAGCACAGCGGATTTTACTTTTAATAAACCCCTTAAAGAAATATGAGCCATTTCAATTTAGTGTGTTAATCTAGTATGGGTGAAAGCAGATATTGTGCAGAATATAAAAGACATAAAGTAAATGACACAAGAGATTTATAGTGGTTCGGAGACTGAATAACTCCTACTCCACTCTTCTACTTGACAGTAGGAAATCCATTAAGATTTAGTCCTCTGGACTAGGAGACTCTTGCCCTCATCAAAGCTAGCAGCTTTGGTTCCTTTAGTCACATTAAGACTAGGACACTCTTGCCCTCATCAAAGCTAGCAGCTTTGGACTGTAGACTAAGTCCATCAGACTTAGAATCTCTTGTACCCTTCGGTACTCAACAAGTCCAGCAGACTTGATTTCTTTTTAGCCACTCGGGCAAGGATCCTTTGACCCTCTTTTGTGTGTTGGATGCTTATTGGGTTGTGCTGCTAAGATGAACTTTGATCTTCTTTATCTTCTGGTACTTAGCAGCTACTTATGATCCATCATTGAATGCTGCTGATGTTTGTCGTTGATATTCTCCTTCTTTCTGATATTCAGCAACTACTCAAGATCACCAAATGTGTTGCTAGGCTTTTGTACTTCAGTTCCTTTGGTACTTGATAGCTCCTCGAGATGAACTCCTGAGATGACTGTGATGCTTCTTCTTTTTGATACTCAGTTGTTCCTTCTTATCATAGACAGTTTATTGCTTCTCGAGATGGGCTTCTGAGATGACTGTGATGCTTCTTCTTTTTAGTACTCAGTTGCTACCATGTATGTATCAAGTTGGCGTTTAAGCTTCTCTCTTCCATGTGCCTAGTAGCTCTGAACACTTCTCTTGTAATAGAGTTATACATCTCTATGTCTCTCTCAATTCAGTGTTAGTGTTCTGATGGATCGTAGAGTTCTTTAGCATAACCATTCTCTGTTTCACTCTACGATCGGTTGTTGTCTTCTATCATTTTTTTTTGTATGTTTTTCAACTGCAACAACCACTCTATTTGTTCGTCCTGTAAGCCTTTATATCTCTGAGCATATATTACCGTTGAATGAAATCCCGTTTGTTTCATTTGGCTTTGTGCAGATCCTTAATATCTTCAATGTTGACTTTCTTGCTGCTCGTGTCAGTGCTTTTTCCTTTTCTGACATGTTCAGATATATTAACCTGTAGCTCAGCTTTCTCTGAATTTAGCCGTTGCTCTCTCAGAGTTGTTCATCAACGATTATTATATTCTTTGCTAGTTAATCTTCTGATTCATCAATAAATGTTTTCCTTGACTTTAAGAATCAGCTGCTCTGCAGGCTCCGACTTGTTGACTTGTATTCTTTATCACTGTAGAGATGTCAGTCTCGTGTTCTTCCCAGTCTTTGAAGTGAACAGGTCTTTTAGAGAATATGATCGTTGGGACATAGTCTTCTGATTTCTTGAGCCTGATACATGATACCAAAAATCTTTGTTCTGACACTCAGTACGCATTAGTCAGTATACTGATAATACTGACTTTTTCAACAGCAGATGCCTTAGAAGTGTTGATGTGGGTGTTTCTGAAGTAATCAACAGCCCATATAGAGACTACTGACTTAAGTGCTTAGATGTCTTCAATCGGTGCTGGCACTTAAGTACTCAACGATTAATCCGGTTGAAACTACTTACTTCTGATCGTTGAGTCATCTGCAGATCTTACTATGTAGCTCTACGATCTTTGTCTGACTTTACTACTTCTACGATCTGAACCGAGCCTTGCTGTCCTGACGATATGCTACTCATGCTTCGTGATCTTCATTTTGCTTTATGTATATAGAGCATTAGTAGGATCTGGTTTAAACTCTGTCAGGTGCTTTCATATCGTAGAGGACTGCTCTACGTACTTCAGTTTTGCTCGAACTGCTTGGTTCATAAGTCATAGAGGACTGTTCTACGAACTTCAGGTGCATTCCCTGTTGTAAGATCAAAGGATGTTTATGACATGTAGCGTTATAATATCTTCATCTTGATTCAACGATTGTGTGAACGTTGAACTTCTGAGCTTGCTTTTTCACTCTACGACTCAGCTTTACTACTTTACAATCTTTACTTATGGTTTAAGTCATAGTGCCATCGTAGAGTTATGATTTGAACTGCTCTACGATCTTAGTTAAGTCTTGATGCTAGAAGTACGAGATCTTCGTTCAGTTTGATTGTTAGCTCAAGGACAGCCTTCTGAATAATCCTTACGAGGATTGCTGTCAAGACTCTGAATACTTGTGTAGAGATTGCTCTTTGATACTGCTTGGTTCGTAGACAAGATTTTGAGAATCGTAGAGTGACTGTTTATATGAACTCTACGATCCCGAGAGTTAGCTCTACGATGCTGAGATAACTCTACGATCTGCCGAGAAGACTCTTTAATTTCCTGAGCCTTGTTCTGCGTTAATATGGCAGACTCTACGATCTTCCTGGAAGACTCTACGATTTTCCTTTGAGTGATTTCATAAGACTTCTATCTGAATGACTCTTCACTTCTCAATCAGTCTTTGCTGATGGAGTTGGTGCTTGGATCTTCTGTTTGCTTGCCTGTCATTCAGGGTCTTCATACTGATGATCTTTAAGCAAACACTCTATGATTCTGCTTTGTAAACGTGAGTGTATGACTGGCTATGCTGATGACTTGCAGACCCTACGATCGAGTGTAGTCAACGATTCTTGCTTTAACTCTCTTGCCAGATTGCTGTTCTTTTTGATCGATCAGGCCTATCTATTACATTTTAAGATCAGCCTAACAAGTTTGATCTTTCTATCTATAGTCCTTGTACATAGTGATCTTTTGAAGGACTGTTCAATGCTATTAACTCATATGAGATCAACTTAACAGATTTGACCTTGTCAATCTTAGTCCTTAGAACATAATGTCTATTAACTATTAAGGACTTTACATCTTTCATCAATGCAGACATATTTGCATATTAATTCATTTATCTTTTAAAACACATCATCAAATCTTATAATTGAGAAATATCATTCACATGCATATTCCAAACAATCTCCCCCTATTTGATGATGACAAAACAACAATACTAGATGCTTATGCAATTGATGAATGAATCTTACTATACAGTGAGCTACTGTATTACTAGAGCAGAAAATATGAATGTCATTGATTGAATACATAAATACAGATTACACAACATCTAAAACACTGGATCCAGATCATACTATTTCAGTTTGAGATGTACCTTCCTTTGTATTTGTATGTCTTCTGAATGATCTACATGTTGTTGCTGCTTATCTGTTAGTTCTGCTCCTCCTCAGCTGATGACTTCATGTCTCCCCCTCAGCTGATGACTTCATGTCTTCGTCTGGCTCCCCCTCAGTTCTTGCCTTCAAGGCTTCCTTTGCCTGTTTTCTTTTCTGCTTCTTCTTGCTCTTCTCCTTTAGCTTCATTCGTTTCATCCTGATCCTCTTTCTCTTTTTCTCCCCCTTTTTGTCATCAATAGTCTGAGAGAGCTGCTGGAAATTTACCATGAGCTGCTCGACCAGGTAGGATGTGTTTCCAATTTCAATCTTTAGATCCTGCTGAGTGAGCTCAATGGTCTGAGACAGAGATTGATTTAAATTCTCTATCTTTTCCGAAAGAGATGCAATAGATTCTTCATTGTTCTTCCGAAGTTTCAGAATTTCTTTCTGCTGATTTTCTGATGACTTCTGATTTATCTGATCTTGTTGAAGAAGCTTGAAAGATATGTTTGAAAAAGATGCTTGCACTTCTTTGTAGAATACTTCTGCTCCAGATATAGCCTCTGCTGTGGTAGAATTCTTGAAGATGTTCTCAAGAGCGGTGATTGTATCAAAGAAATCATTGTTTGATGATGAAGGAATATCAGAGGGTGATTTGTTGGGAATATTTGGCTGAGACTGGTTTGTTGCAGTCGTAGAGTCAGGATGCTTTACGGCCCTTGACTCTACGAGTCTATTTTTCTTCTGACTTTCACCTTGATTGATCAACAGTGAATAAGGAATGAATATACTTTCTGCATGACGGTAAGTTTTGAAGTGTTGGACATTTTTGATCAGCAGAGTTGGAAATGATTGAACTCTTGGGAAGTTCTGAGAAACCAACTTTAGATTAGGAAAGTAAGTATAACACCAACTGATGAAGCTCGTATCTCTGAAACAGATAGCTTTTAACCAGGGCAACCAAGGGTAGAACCTTCTTAACTCCTGACCCTTATGATCATATAAAACTGTGGTTCGATCGAGCTCGATGTCTTCAAACTTGCTCAGTAAATCTTCCATGGTTATTGAAGCTACTCTGATTTGACCATTGCCGTGATTAATCCATTTGTTTGGCAACATGGCTCCTGGCTTTTCAACTGCTTCCAATATAATCCTTCTTCGAATACTTGATGGTGAGGCTGCTGGAACATGATGATTAAGACTTTCAGAGCTCGAGTCTTCTTGATCTTTATCTCCGAATGTTGTTTCCTTTCCTTTCCCTTTGTCAGAGTCTTTAGCTTTAGAAATTGATTCCTTTGAAGCTTTGACAGGTTCAGCAGTTGTTTCTTCTAACTGTTCTTTATTCCTCAATGTTCCACTAACATCGTATTCTCTTACTTCATCAACTGTTTCTGCAGTAAACATTTCTTCACTTCCAGATTTTGACTCACTTGGAGTCACATTTTCTTCAACAGGTACCTCCTTGCTTTCATCACTGAGATCAATGAAGTTAGGTGAACCATCTCCTGCCTTTTTATTCCCCAGAGATTTCATCATTTGTTGAAGACGAGCACTTTGTCTTTTTGCAGGCTTGATCTTTTCAGTTTTCAACTTCTTGAGGGATGATTTTGGTGAGATGAATCCAAATGATAGAGACTCATCAGATGAATCATCTTTACTTGTACATGCTTTCCTTTTTCCTTTGCTTTCCTTCGAATCTTTCTTGCTGCTGCTAGTCATCCTTAACCTCTTATTTTCCATGGGATTCTTCTTCCAGTTGTCAAATAGTTTAGGAGACATAACTTTGTGGACATTCAAAGCCTCCCCATCATCATCCCTAATCTTATCTTGCAGTTTCCGCTTCAGTATGATACTTAAGAATCGTCCATAGAATACTTTTGAGATTGGCTTCCCAGGAGCCTTTATTTTCTCAACCTCCTTGACTAACAAGTCAAATAGTATGGCACCAAAGTTTATGTTCTTCCTCATGACAATAGCAGACATGATTCTTAGTTGAGGATCACTTACAGTGTCATGAGCGGTGTCTTTGCATAAGATACATTTGCCTACTATCTCTGCCAGGAACTCGAACTCTTCTGGAAACTCCTTTTTCTTCATACCCTTTAGTTGAGTTTTCTTTACATAACCCATCCTCCTCATTCCTTCAACTGTATCTATGTCTTCAAGTGATGATAGATCTCCAACAGTAATTCCCAGACACTTGTTGATTTCGGTATCATCTATTTTGAGTCTTTCTCCTCTAACTCTTGAAACTAACTCATCATTGTTTACAACTGCGTTCCGATAGAACTCTTTTACCAGAACAGAGTAGACCTTGGTGTTTGCCCCCAAACAGTCTGAGAAACCAGCTTCCTGCACTATTGTAAGAATATCCTTGAATTTCTTTTCAGAGGACTCAAACTTATCAAAGCCGAGTTGGATGCCAGAAACAACTTGACAGTTTTCCATATCAATGGTTTTGTAAAAAGAGTGTTTGGTTAAATGACGATTTCAGAAAATGACAAGGGTGTGATCGAGATGTATAGATATCAGGGGTCTTTTGTGTTTAGGGTTTGAAGATTTTCTGGGTTTCAACAATGGTTTTGGCACAGGATGAGTTTGCACGGTTTTGAGAAATGGATACTGATAACTGATGGGAAAGGACAATCGTCAGTTTGAAAATTTTGGCTTATGTCAGTTCCCTCG
Source organism: Hedera helix (assembly GCA_947179155.2). Taxonomy (NCBI): domain Eukaryota; kingdom Viridiplantae; phylum Streptophyta; class Magnoliopsida; order Apiales; family Araliaceae; genus Hedera; species Hedera helix. Next base: position 13,263,860 of record OX359265.1, read on the forward strand.
TAAGTTTTGTAGAAGACACGTGTAGGATATTCATTTGCAGGACGTGGCCTTCACTTTTGCATTTATTGTAACTGATGCATAACTGACTCACTTGAGTTTGGAGAGCGTGAACATTACTTCCCTGTTTGACAGACACCTTGGTCAGTTCGTAGAGTGACTTGCTCTTCACTCTACGATTATCCTTAGAAAAGACTTTTGGTCATCAATGCAGAGTGCTTGAGATTTCTTTGCACAGTTTTCTTCTTTTGTACAAACAGCAGGTGGATCATTCCTTGACGAATAACGACTTTGGTTGGAGAAAATTTCTTTTTCCCTTTACACCTGGAACTCAGAAGGAATACAGGTGATGTAAAATGCTCAGTCTTTTGGCAGAGTTCAGGAAGCTCAGAGAGGGCATGCCTCTTAGTTTGAAACTTAGGACTTGGTTTGTCTCTGAGGCGCTTTATCTGAGAAAAGACTGCTTTGATATGAAAGAGGGAATGTTAATCACTATATGACATGAACTGTGAGCTGGTAAGAGGATGTGAAAGGTTCAATGAAAGGATAATTTATGTGGAGTGTGATTGTAGACACATTATATTCTACGATCTAGTCGTTGATCATAGTGACTCTATGACTTGGAGTAATTATGGCTTAGTACTGTCTATTCTACGATTCTTTGACTGGTGCTGTGATCGTAGAGTTGGTCTGACATTGTTAGACTTTGCCCTGTGCATTGCTAAGCTTGACAGAATATTGCTTCTCCAAACTTGATACTGCCTCCTTATGATTTGATTCTCCATCAATGGATTTATAAAGAGTTTTCCTCAGATATGGCTTTGCTAAAATCCCTTTTTCTGACACTATGATCGTAGGCTTTGTATTCTCAGCTTTTGGTGATAGTAGAGTTGACTCGCACTTTGATGAGACCTTTGTCCTTGAATTTCTCTTTAATCTAGTTCCTCTTTGAGTGGTCTTTGGATCAGTCAAGACACCTGCAGGTTAAATTTTTCTAATTTGGTACCCACACTTATTTGGGTCCTGAGAGGTTAGTAATTTTAAGTATCTAACATTGTCATATTTTGAAATCTCAATGTGTATAGTAGTGAATGAATGATGCCAGTTATTTTATGCTAAATGAGTATGTGTGTGAGAGGTTTAAGATTGATAAATCACTTTTCATGAAGTACTGAATTTTTGAACTTTAGTGGAGTGATGATCAGTTCTATGTGTTGTGCTTCAATGGCTCGTAGAGTTGATCAGTCTCTACGATCCTTCAGAGTGCAACAATAGATATGATCATACTCTACGATTTATCAAGAACTCAGATTAAAACCAAATCGAAAGTAACTCTAAAGAAAGTTAAGGTAGGATAAATACCAATCAAGGCTACCTCTTTGGATTTTGAGAGAAACAGAGTTAATGTAAGGAAGTGAGTATAGCTAAAAATAAATTTTCAAGTTTTCCTCAATTTAGAAGGTTAAATTCAATCTTAACACTCATTTTTCTTTATCTATTGAAAACGCTTTTACATGAGTACAAGTAATATTTAATAAAAGATATGACATGGTTTAATGAGAGTATTTTAGAAGGATAATGATTATTTTACAAGATTCTGAGAAATGAGGAAAAAAAATAACTTGTCATGCAATACAATAATTGATAACTTCAGTACTTGGAGGAGATAGGATAAAATACCTCACTGTTGTCAATTTCTTGACAACCAGTGGATCTGATTTTGATGAAGCATAGCTGTTATTACAATGATTTGCAGTCCTTCCGGTTTTCATTTGTGACACTATAGATTTCTTAATATAGCTCAGGTTCTGGTTGTTGAGAAGGGCAATGACACACATAGTTGAGAAGTCCATAGATTTAATCGTTGACGGTTGATGAAGGAGTGAATGTCTTAGTTCATCATTTGTAGAGCTTCTCAATCACTTCTAGATTATAGATTCCTTTTTAAATGGAAAGATTCATAACTCTTGCTGCATCTGTGTTCTTCCTCCATTACCCTACTGATTTCCCTTAACTCAATTTGTCTGAAGAAGATAATTCTTTTAAGCACATGGTTAAGCATGGATGGCCTTAGGCAGCTTCTTCATTGGATTCCCTGTACAAACAATTTTCAACTTGTGAGATTAAATTCATTTTGTCTTTTATACCCAATACCGAGATTTAACACTAATTTAAATTTGTGTCATGGATCAACTCAAAGCGTAGGCTTTAACATATTTGTGAGAACCTGCTCTGATACCAATTGTTAGTTCCCGTGGACACAATAGAGATCTAGAAGGGGGGGGGGTTGAATAGATCATTTAAAAACTTTTTACTTTTGTAACGAAAGCATATTAGTTATAAAGTGATAGAATCAATTCAAGCACAGCGGATTTTACTTTTAATAAACCCCTTAAAGAAATATGAGCCATTTCAATTTAGTGTGTTAATCTAGTATGGGTGAAAGCAGATATTGTGCAGAATATAAAAGACATAAAGTAAATGACACAAGAGATTTATAGTGGTTCGGAGACTGAATAACTCCTACTCCACTCTTCTACTTGACAGTAGGAAATCCATTAAGATTTAGTCCTCTGGACTAGGAGACTCTTGCCCTCATCAAAGCCAGCAGCTTTGGTTCCTTTAGTCACATTAAGACTAGGACACTCTTGCCCTCATCAAAGCTAGCAGCTTTGGACTGTAGACTAAGTCCAGCAGACTTAGAATCTCTTGTACCCTTCGGTACTCAACAAGTCCAGCAGACTTGATTTCTTTTTAGCCACTCGGGCAAGGATCCTTTGACCCTCTTTTGTGTGTTGGATGCTTATTGGGTTGTGCTGCTAAGATGAACTTTGATCTTCTTTATCTTCTGGTACTTAGCAGCTACTTATGATCCATCATTGAATGCTGCTGATGTTTGTCGTTGATATTCTCCTTCTTTCTGATATTCAGCAACTACTCAAGATCACCAAATGTGTTGCTAGGCTTTTGTACTTCAGTTCCTTTGGTACTTGATAGCTCCTCGAGATGAACTCCTGAGATGACTGTGATGCTTCTTCTTTTTGATACTCAGTTGTTCCTTCTTATCATAGACAGTTTATTGCTTCTCGAGATGGGCTTCTGAGATGACTGTGATGCTTCTTCTTTTTAGTACTCAGTTGCTACCATGTATGTATCAAGTTGGCGTTTAAGCTTCTCTCTTCCATGTGCCTAGTAGCTCTGAACACTTCTCTTGTAATAGAGTTATACATCTCTATGTCTCTCTCAATTCAGTGTTAGTGTTCTGATGGATCGTAGAGTTCTTTAGCATAACCATTCTCTGTTTCACTCTACGATCGGTTGTTGTCTTCTATCATTTTTTTTTGTATGTTTTTCAACTGCAACAACCACTCTATTTGTTCGTCCTGTAAGCCTTTATATCTCTGAGCATATATTACCGTTGAATGAAATCCCGTTTGTTTCATTTGGCTTTGTGCAGATCCTTAATATCTTCAATGTTGACTTTCTTGCTGCTCGTGTCAGTGCTTTTTCCTTTTCTGACATGTTCAGATATATTAACCTGTAGCTCAGCTTTCTCTGAATTTAGCCGTTGCTCTCTCAGAGTTGTTCATCAACGATTATTATATTCTTTGCTAGTTAATCTTCTGATTCATCAATAAATGTTTTCCTTGACTTTAAGAATCAGCTGCTCTGCAGGCTCCGACTTGTTGACTTGTATTCTTTATCACTGTAGAGATGTCAGTCTCGTGTTCTTCCCAGTCTTTGAAGTGAACAGGTCTTTTAGAGAATATGATCGTTGGGACATAGTCTTCTGATTTCTTGAGCCTGATACATGATACCAAAAATCTTTGTTCTGACACTCAGTACGCATTAGTCAGTATACTGATAATACTGACTTTTTCAACAGCAGATGCCTTAGAAGTGTTGATGTGGGTGTTTCTGAAGTAATCAACAGCCCATATAGAGACTACTGACTTAAGTGCTTAGATGTCTTCAATCGGTGCTGGCACTTAAGTACTCAACGATTAATCCGGTTGAAACTACTTACTTCTGATCGTTGAGTCATCTGCAGATCTTACTATGTAGCTCTACGATCTTTGTCTGACTTTACTACTTCTACGATCTGAACCGAGCCTTGCTGTCCTGACGATATGCTACTCATGCTTCGTGATCTTCATTTTGCTTTATGTATATAGAGCATTAGTAGGATCTGGTTTAAACTCTGTCAGGTGCTTTCATATCGTAGAGGACTGCTCTACGTACTTCAGTTTTGCTCGAACTGCTTGGTTCATAAGTCATAGAGGACTGTTCTACGAACTTCAGGTGCATTCCCTGTTGTAAGATCAAAGGATGTTTATGACATGTAGCGTTATAATATCTTCATCTTGATTCAACGATTGTGTGAACGTTGAACTTCTGAGCTTGCTTTTTCACTCTACGACTCAGCTTTGCTACTTTACAATCTTTACTTATGGTTTAAGTCATAGTGCCATCGTAGAGTTATGATTTGAACTGCTCTACGATCTTAGTTAAGTCTTGATGCTAGAAGTACGAGATCTTCGTTCAGTTTGATTGTTAGCTCAAGGACAGCCTTCTGAATAATCCTTACGAGGATTGCTGTCAAGACTCTGAATACTTGTGTAGAGATTGCTCTTTGATACTGCTTGGTTCGTAGACAAGATTTTGAGAATCGTAGAGTGACTGTTTATATGAACTCTACGATCCCGAGAGTTAGCTCTACGATGCTGAGATAACTCTACGATCTGCCGAGAAGACTCTTTAATTTCCTGAGCCTTGTGCGTTAATATGGCAGACTCTACGATCTTCCTGGAAGACTCTACGATTTTCCTTTGAGTGATTTCATAAGACTTCTATTTGAATGACTCTTCACTTCTCAATCAGTCTTTGCTGATGGAGTTGGTGCTTGGATCTTCTGTTTGCTTGCCTGTCATTCAGGGTCTTCATACTGATGATCTTTAAGCAAACACTCTATGATTCTGCTTTGTAAACGTGAGTGTATGACTGGCTATGCTGATGACTTGCAGACCCTACGATCGAGTGTGGTCAACGATTCTTGCTTTAACTCTCTTGCCAGATTGCTGTTCTTTTTGATCGATCAGGCCTATCTATTACATTTTAAGATCAGCCTAACAAGTTTGATCTTTCTATCTATAGTCCTTGTACATAGTGATCTTTTGAAGGACTGTTCAATGCTATTAACTCATATGAGATCAACTTAACAGATTTGACCTTGTCAATCTAAGTCCTTAGAACATAATGTCTATTAACTATTAAGGACTTTACATCTTTCATCAATGCAGACATATTTGCATATTAATTCATTTATCTTTTAAAACACATCATCAAATCTTATAATTGAGAAATATCATTCACATGCATATTCCAAACAAGTAGTATTTAAGTAGGGTGTATGACTTTTAGGTAAGAATAATAATTATTTAATTATTATGTACTTATGTAGGATCAATTGTAGATATAATCGAATCTTATTAGTTGTCTAAGCTCTATTTTGATTTATTTTTATTTTGTAAAAGATGTACTTTAAACATTTTTTTTATGGGGAAAAAAGAGGAGTATGAAAATGAATGAATCTTACTAGTTATTAAAATTAAACTTAAGAACTCTTTAGACTGAAATGAAGAAAAAGAATGAGGCAAGTGTTATTCCACAAAGTCTTACTACGTTGTTACTATTATAGTTTATAATGTTATATTATTATTGATGTAAGCATACATATTTTTTAATTGTATATAACTACATTATTCAATAAAAATATAAAAGCCATATTTAATAATATTATTTGCTTAATAATATTATTTGCCTTTTCATCAAGATTTCATAGAAGTTAACTATATTTGTTTCTTAATACTGAACAACAAACTAAATAAATATCCCTAAGATCATTCCACATACATCGATCTCCTCAATCACAACAAACAAATTAGTAGAAATTACAAAATAAGAAGCATACTTTCAAGCTCTACCAAAATCGCGGATTAACTCTTAACCTAGTAATTAAGACAGAAGTGTTGTGACTTTTAAATCTCATATTTAATTTTTATTTTGATGAATTTAATTCTCCTTTATGTGAAGCATGTTTCCTCCCTTATGTGAAGTGTGTTTCCTCCTTTATATGAAACTTTTATTTCATTGATCTCTTTTAGCGAGATTTGATTGGCTCTTGATGATGTATTTAATTATGAATTATAGGAAACTGATATTTTTACATGTAAAAAAAATAGTTCCACATGAGCATGAATGTGAGATCCACTAACTATTTATGTGAGAGAGATCATGTGAAAAATATCATTTTTTTTATATGAAAATATTAGTTCTTTAAATTATATTGTACTCCCCAAAAAGTGGGACTTCAAAAAGAGGAAAAAAAACTCAACCAAAATCAATGAAATTATTTTAATTGGTACGAATTTGGTACATCAAGATCATTAATTTTAAAATTGTGACAAGGCGAACAATTATAAAAACAAGAGCAGATGTACGAGCCAAAAGCTTTGGTAGTGCATACACCATTTCCATTGTGTTTTTGAAGGCACTGTTGGCGACAACTGGAAAGCTCATAACCATTAGGGTTTAACACATCTCTGCACCTTTTTTAGGCATTTACTTTAGGCATCATCAATGTAGCTGCAAAGTAAACCAAGAGAAAAATTAAATTGTTGTCCAATTTTATATGATGGGGAAAAATTAGAAAAAATAAAATATAAAGTATTATAAATTTTGGTTATTTATAAGAGAAAACTTGTAAAATTTACTTGAAAAATAAGATCAACAAGACAGAAAGAATAGTATGAGAATTTAGTCATTTCTACCAAAATATAAGTATACCGAGTATGGTAATATTAATCTCGCAAAAATAACTTAAGTGTGAAAATTTTGGTGTAGATATATATTTATAGGGAAAAGAGTTAACTAAAACAACTAAAGATTTATAAGTTATGAATATTTAATACTTAATGTCATGAATTAATTAACAAAATATATGAAAGGAATCGATATAATTTCATCAGCAAAATTTTATATTTTCACAAATTTTTTATTACATTGGTGTATGACTCATTTACTATTTATATGAAAAAAATCTTGTGCAATTAATATTTGTGAAAATATCAATTTCTATATTAAATACATGTAGGAAATTTTTTTGTAAATGACTACGTGTTGCTAATGAAATTAACTTTTTAAGAATTAGGAGGGGGGGATGCTGGATAAGTGACCACTTATTGGTGGTCATAGTAATTATGAGATGCTAAAATTTAATATCCCAATTATACATATCATAATTATATTAATTGTTTAATATCATAGTAGAATATTATATAGTAGTGTTGAGATATAATTATTTGGGTATGGTTAAGGTACAACCCGTAGTATTTTACTTATTATGACTTGAATTCGGTGTTAATCAATGGGTCATAACTGGTATCGGCCCATTATAGTTAATTCTGGCTTCTTCTTTAAAGAGTGACAGTGTTCATATTGAAATAAGATTGTGTTTTCTTATTTTGGGGAGAAAAAAAGATTTAATTTGAAAAGGACTCTCATTCCTAATTGGCATCGGATTAGCGATTCTAAGGTGATGAGCAACTATAAATACAGTCATAAGCATATAATCATGGTGTTGGTTTGCAAAAACATGGTATACATACAATCAAATTGTAAAGCGCAACGGAAGCAAGCAAAATTAGATTTTTAATTTATTTTTTTTACAAAGCAATAACCAGGATCATTCTTATGCGACAATTATTAATTGATGAAGGATAAAAAAATTATACCTTTATAAAATCAATTCTTCAACAGGTATGAGTTCATCTTCCTTTAATATTTATTCAATTCCATCGATTAAAATCTCTAGATCATCGTTAGCTACACAAGTGTATAAACTATAAAGGTGATCCACCAAGAGTAATATGAATTGAAGAAGTAGATTTAGGTTTCTCTAAATCATGGATGGCTAGCCCAAATTATCTCTTTCTCTCTAACTCTTAGATGTAGAGAATTATGAAGTACTCTCTCAATTCTTGTGGAAGTATGTGTGTATGTAATCCCAATCCATAATAAGACTCCTCTTATTTATAGATATAGTCAACCCTTCTAAACTCTTTAGAAGTAAGGTTTTAATTTAACTCGTAATCTAATTATGAACTAAATCAATTTAATATAATAATTACAATTAATAAACTCTTTAAGAACTTAATTATTTATTATGATAGTACTACTTATTAATTAATTCCTAAATCATTTAGGAACTAAATAATAATAATAATAATAATAATAATAATAATAATAATAATAATAATAATAATAATAATAATAATAATAATAATAATAAGACTCCTCTTATTAATTTATAATTAGTATTTTTAAAATACTTAATTATAAATATTAAGCTATTTAATTTATTTTATCTCCATAGTATAAATTAAATACACTTAATTTATCATTACTATTATGCCATTACATCTAAAATAATATTTCTCTTTTACGGTGTGACCATTTAGGTTCAATATTATCACGGTTGTAGAATAAATAAATTAGAGCAATTCTAATATTATTTATAATAATAAATTAAATTTTTTTAATTTATTTATAAATAACTAATTATTTATTCCACACTTAGCAACTCATGACTTTCCATATAATATGAATATCAACGTTTGATCATAAGGAACCTATTCCGCAAATAGTTATCATACAATTCAATTATTCTACCACACAATATCTCAATCAAATAAAAAATATGAAATTACTGTCAAATCTTATTTTGTTTAATCATATGTATTTCAATTCTCAAATGCACAACTCTGATGTAAATTAGAAACTCATTTCTAATTTTCATTCCACCTTGGCCAAGAATTTTTGAGTTATCATTTATCGAATTACATAGGACATTCTCTCTCTTTACTGGAAGTGGTAGATCCTTTGTTGATCATTCACTTTCATGTACAACTTATTATACCCGAACATATCCTTTGTTATACCCAAAGAGTCTTAAGGAATATGACAAAGTATAACTCATCATACACAAGATACTATGATGATCTCAAGTCCAATGATCATTTGAACTCTTATTGACAAGCAAGTAAAACTCTATTAAGTATTCTTTTAGCGAGTCACGTTCAGTGAACTTATTCTCTAATAAGTACCTACATACTTGTTTTAGTGTCTCCACACAAATGATTATGAGATCAATCATTCTCTTCATAAGAGCAAGTATAGTATGTATTAATTTATCCGAATTCACTAATCCCCATTTTAGTGATTCAACGATTAGGAGCATTTTAATTGTTGAACTATCTTGAATTTAGATCTCATTAACATGATCAACATCATGAATCTAAAAGTATTGCTCAAAACTATAAGTTTATTCATTTAATTAATTTAACTAATTAATCATGAATAAAGAATGCCTTTAAATAAAACTATTATTAATAAACGAATAAGATTACGAAATATATACTTATCACATCAAATGTGATTGCCTAGAGGACATACTACTTTGACACGGTACATCTAAATTACACATTATTTTACATACAGAATTTTATTATTTTGCAGCAATTTAATTCCCTCCAATGTTGATACTTTTGGCCTGTATATATTCTTACACTAGAGCTATCCCCTGATGGCCAGTTGTGACTTGTGTTTATTCTATGTGCAGATTGCTTACTTTTTGGTTGTAAGACCCCGAATTTTATGAAATATAAAATTTAATTTTTCTTCGTATATATTTTTCCTGAAACAGTAAGTGGTTAAATTAACAAAATTGAAAGTTAAAGATGTTATGTGCAAATTTTATTTTGTCGGACAATATTCGCTTTGTCGGGGAATATTCGTTTGGTCGGGGAATATTCGGGTCGTACGACGGCGCCGAAATAACTAATTATTGGTGGACCCCACAACGGAATATTTGTCGGATATAGAAAACGACAGAAGTAACATTTTTAAATAAAAATAGTCAACGGTGTTAATTGTTTAAATACCGATGATAAAAGAATAGTAGCATACGATAATTTATAGTATTTTCTGTAGCACACGGTACTCTACAGTAGCACACGGTATTGCATAGTGTCTCATATTATTGGTCTGATAATTGACACCGTAACTGTTACGCATCATTGCATCGATAATTGTCACTGCATAATATTTTATATTATCAATTCAATAATTGTTGTTACACAGTATTTTGCATTATTGATTTAATAATTGTCATTACACTGTATTGTATATCATCGAGTCAATAATTGTTGCTGCACTGTTTTTAAAATTATTGAACCTAATAATTGTCACAGTTGCAAATACACTATAATTTATATTATTAAATTAATAAAAATATGTAACATGTTTCTTACATTATTGTTGAATTATTGTTGTAACATTATTTTATTTTATATGTTGGACTCACAGGAAGAATAAATAAATAAATAAATAAATTAAAAAAAAAATTTAATTTTACTATTTGAAATAGTAACATGAATAGTAAGAAACATGTGGACCCATTGGTGGGGCCCACATGAGTTGGTGAAGTTGAAATTGAAGAAAAAAATTTGCAGCACGAGGCTGCTGCTGCTGGCGAGCAGCAGCCAGCCACCTACCATGCATAGTACCCTCTTTTCTCCTATAAATAGCTTGCTCAGCTGAATAGAAAAATCACACCTAAAACATAAAATTTTTCTATAAGAATTTTATGAGTTTTCTCTGAGAATTGTAAGGTTATTTTGAGTGTTTGAAAGCCAAAAGGAGTGCAGGAATTTTTCAAGTAAGTCTTTTATTAAAGAGTAGTAATTTCATAAATTGCTATTTTTTACGGTATTCACAAATTTTCCCTTAGAAGACTCTTCTTTGAGAAGATTCATTTTTAAAAGCTTTCTTTGGAATATTTATTTTGGAATATTATTTTAAAAACTATTTTAAAGTAGTTATATTATACTACAAAAATTATGTTAAATATATATAATTTTGATGGTTCATATTATACGAGTTATCATACACTTTGAAATTTATATGTGATAATTACTAATTTTATTATAAATATATAGGTTGATCAACCTCATTTAAATCAATATCCAGTCACGTGTTAAGGTAAGGAATATTATTCTTTTCACACTCTTAAATTTATTACGGTAAGGGATACCATCTTTTTCATCTTCCATTATTCAAACTTACTATAGTAAGGGATTATCATTACTTGATTCTCGAAAGTAATATTGTTTCTTCCTTACTCATAAGATGTGCCTTTTATTTCCATGTATTAATTTGTGGGAATAACCTTACGGCGCGGATTACCGCCTATTGGTGAATAACCTTTTGTATTCATTCCTTATTAATCTCTGAGAATAACCTTACTGCGCAGATTACCGTCTGTTTGGTGAATAACTCTTCGTATTCAATTTTTATTAAATTGTGGGAATAACCTTACGGCGCGGATTACCGCCTGTTGGTGAATAACATTTTGTATTCATTCCTTATTAATCTTTTAGAATAACCTGAATACGCGGATTACCGCATGTTTGGTGAATTACTCTTCGTATTCATTTCTTACTTGTCTCTTGTTGGTAAAGTTTCCTGAAATGAATATATATTCTTTAATAGTTTGCGATTCATCTAATATCATTTCAACTGAACCTTCCTATTTTTCTAAATCTTTCTATTGAACCTTAACTGTTATTCTGAACTGTGGATCTTAGATATCATTCTTGAATTTTAGTCCACATCATGTTGGCAATTTGGACATTATTTGAATCTGCACAAAGAAAAATCATAAATTTTTGATATTTATTGATCATACTGTTTCTTCTGATTCATCATCTATATCACGGTTGTTATTCTAATCATTAAGAACCATGTTGTTGTGAATATCTGTGGTCTGGGGCACAGTTGATAGGATAAAGGCGATATAATTATTGTGTCTTTTAGGGCACGTGGTGAATATTCTCTTTGGCCTGGGGCAAAGATGAACTGTTGTTGGTATGATTATGACCAAAAGCTGAAAACTGGTATAATCATTACCGTTGGTGTTATATTTGAATATCTTTGGCTCGTAATGCAAAGATGAACTATTGACTGACATGATTATAATCAGGAACTGGAAATTTATATTATCATGACCAGCGATGTTTAAGATGATAAAAGTTGAAGCAAGTGGACATTATAGTCTGCATTATTCTTCTAATAGATTGCTCTTTCCGCTGCTATTATTGATACAAAGTTTATTGTCTATTATATTAAATTAAGAACTCATCTGTTGAAGGCTAATGATAATTTATTTGTCATTATCTTAGTCATGATATTTCTTACTGGGCTATTTGAGCTCACCCTTTCTTTTGTTCCATTGTTTTTCAGAAAATGAGAGAGTAGCCGGGTCTAGCAGGGGAATGGAGTGACGGTCCGAGTGATAGCTATTGTAGTCTTCACATGTTGTATATAATGTGGCAATAATAGTGAAGACTTAGTTGTGTATTATTGAGTTTGTATTTCTGTTCCATGTACTATTTGTATTAGAAATTTTGTATTTTATGGCGTCTCAAATTGGGCTATGTAGGCCTAGATTTGGGGGCGTCACATTGATGATTTGGGCGAACGGTACAAAATTTAGTGTTAATATTAGCGTTAGAAAGAGAGCATGCTAAAATTCTGTTTAGAAAATTACTAGGTGATGTTTTAATCGGAGATTATGGCAAACAAGTAAAAATTAACGTGTCGAATCAATTATTGAATCAGATTTTAATTAGATTGTTGTAGTACATATTCTGAAGCAGGTATCCATGACAAGAAGGAGGATTATATATATATAGTAAAAATCAACAATTATTGTTACATTCTTTGAGATTATGAAGCATAACACATGAACGCTTACTTTTATTGCTTTTATACTTGCTGAGCAAACTTGTTGCTCATTCTTGCTTTCCTTAAATATTACGGTTTAGAGTGAACAAGACACCGGCTCTGGTAAAGATAAGGGAAAGGGCAATGTTGTTAATTAGCTTTGTTGGTTATATTTTAAGATGATATTATTAGCTGTTTGTATTAAGACTTATGTAAGATTTTATTATTTAAGTTATGTCGTGTATTAGTTATGGTTGAGAGACTTGAGACTCGAATATTTATGTTATATCAATATAAATATTTCTATCATTTCGCTATGTGATGGTATTAGTTTGCTGTATGAAATGGATTGTGAAGCACCATATTCGAGGTACAGGTAGCTAAATTTGGGGGCATCACATGGTTATAAACTTTAGGAAAGAGAATCCTTATGTTATAACCTTAGAAAAGATAGTTAAAATAGAATCAGATAAAATTCATGTAGATTTTTACGCGTTAATAGATTTGTCGTAGAGAGTCGGTAGTGTCTGAAATATATTTTTATTCCATAAATGAATTTATATTTTATTTTGGGATACTAATAGAGTTTGTTTTGTGTCTGTGGTTATAGGATGTAACGACCGAGAATTTTAAGTTACATTATAAATAAAATTAAGAATTTAATTTCTAATTAAGTAGTGTGAATTAATTTAAACCTTTATGTGATGGTTTGACTATTTGACTATTCGGTTAATTATAGTAAATGAAGTCTGATTAATGGATTTATTAAATTAACGGACTAACTTAAGATTATTTTGTGATGAACTCTAATTAAATATTCAATTAATATTGAATATGGCAAGTCTAATTGGATTATGTAAATGAAAATTAATTTAATTATTAAATTGTTCCTTAATTATTTAAACAAGCCAATTAATTAAATTAAGAGTTGGACTTGTGGAAATTTCTATATGATTGGGTATTTTATTAATCTAGCCCAATGTTTTAATTCATTGGGAGTCTAGTAAATTAATTTAGTAGCCCAATATTTTTCAATGAATCAAAGGAGTAAAGTTGGCCCAAATGATTAAATTCCAAAACCCAAACATTGACCCATTTGAAAGAGCTTCTAGAAGACTTTAATTTGTAAATTGTGGAATAAAAATAAATGGAAATTGGGGTAATAAAAGGGAGTATGGCTGGTGGTATAGGTGGAGTACTTGGACTCCAAAATTTATTCAAATTGATGGTTGATGTAGTGTATGGAACACTCAATACATTTTGCTAGCATTTTCGGAAATGGTTGATGTCCATTATATACATATATGTGTTATATGTATAAATTTATGTTACTATAAATAGAAGACTTGGGTTATGTGTTTGAGGTTACAAAAAATTTGGCAAGAGTTATTCTATAGAGAGTTAGTGAGTCTAGTGAGTTTTAAAGCTAAAAAGCTAGTGAGTTCATAGTGAGTTTCACCGAGTCCAACTGAGTCAAGCTTAGGTCAAGGCTTGGAGGTTCATCTACTATTTTGGAAGGAAGAGGAAGCTAGCACACAAAACAAAAAGGTTAGAAAACCCTAAAAATCTTAGTATACTTGTTTTGTGATTAAAATATTAAATAAATGGCAAAAATACCATCTTTATGTTCTTTAAGTCTAGATCCATGCTAGATATGTTAAATAAGTGTTTCATGGATTTTTGGTATGGATCCATAAGCATTTATGTGGAAAACGTTAGCCAAAATATACAAAATCATGTTTACCGGAAAGTTATAAACTGAGCAGTCCATAAACGGATTTACTGTTCACGATCGGAAAATTGGATTTTTGATCCGTCAATTTTGTTGGATAGATCTTGAAGTTATGTAAATTCTGAAACTTGAATGACTAAAATCCAAGTTTAAATGAATTAGTTATGATTTTTCTACTAAAACTTCTTTGTGTAATATTTGCGATTAGGTAATGTTTTAATGTGCTACAGAATAGCAAACCTAAATGTTGAAAAAACATGTATAGATTATTTAAGATCGTTTTCAGAGGTTGTCCTTTATGTATGAGGATAATAGATGGGGTAATTTAGTCACTATACATATGATCTCAAAGTTGTAATAGAATGTTTAAAGATTGCGATTCTAGAATAGAATTATATTGAAAATTTTACCCATTTAAGGTTTAATACCTGATGTATAGTAAGAATTGTATTTGCTTGTGGTTTATAAGTCAAATATAATTAGTTTAAACTCATGATTGATGTTACTTTTAACGAACAAGATCCGGGGTTAAAGGAGCCCGGATTTAGGGTCGTTACATAGGATGCCAGAGTTTGGAGAGCCAAGTCATACCATGGAGGACTAGCCTAAGGACATCCATGTAGATCCCGAGTCACTCCTGGGAGTTGAGCCCATTGTAGAGATAGAGCCTGAGGAGGAGTCGGATCCAGAGGAGGATCATGTTGAGGAGTCTGTGCCAGTTAAGGAATCCGAGGGAAGGTCTCCAATATTTCACACTTTTGAGGATGATTTGATGGGGGAGTAAGCAAACCGCATTATAGAGCAGTAACATAGGATTGAGAAGTTAGAGCAGGAGGCTCAAGAGCATCATTAGAGGATCCAGGAGTTGGAGACAGATGTGCAGGGATACCAGGAGGCGGGGACTCAGTTAGGGGCCATAGTCCATCACCTGTTGGCTCGTAATGTAAAGTTGGTAAGTAAGTTTAAATAGGTTGAGCACTAGGTGCAGGTTAAGAAGGCGAAGAAGAAGGCCTTACGGGGCCAGTTGGAGAAAGAGGTGGCTGATGGGATTCAGCTTGAGGAGATGTGGGAGGATGCTCGAGACAGAGTGGGTGATGGTTTACTGTCGCAGGAAATCAAAAATAAAATCTTTCTTTGGTAAATATTTATGTATTAGTGCAAGTAAGAGTCGATCCCATAGAGAATAATTAACTTAATTTAATGCAATATAAACTAAAATTAGGAGTTTCGAAATAATTATAATTAACTAAATAAACAAAAGTAAATTAATACGATTAACCAATAAATTAAAAACTTCAATTCTTCAGTCCAATATCACCTTTTCATAATGATAATATAATCAAGTTAAATATATGCAACCCTTCAATGAAATTAATAACCCTAGATAACAGCAATCGTTAATTACCTGCAATTCCCCTTATGTTGTAAATCTAACGTGATAATTGCCCCCACTAGACCCTAACTATCATACAACCTAGAACTATTAGCCTAGATTTAATATAACAGTAGCATTAAGAATTAGGGAATTAGATTATTTCAAGAAACAATCACACAATCGCAGATTATTTAACTGGCCTTCTTATAATCATAGTAATACTCAAAATCTTGACCATAATCATATATTACTAATCGCTACTTATGATCAGATATAATATCATTCACTTAATACTATATCCCAATCTAGTATATGATAATTTATTGATCAATTTAACTAGACAAAGTCAAATTAACCAAAACAAATATCATTCATCAATTAAAATACATTATCAAGAACAAATCTCACATAAGAGGGAATAGAAAGTATAAACTTAATCAAACCATTAATTACTAGTAAGGTTCAACATCCCTTAGAACTGAATAAGAAAACTTAGCTTGACATGTCTTCAATGTTGCCTCCAAATCTCTATGTTCACTCTCTCCCCTATGTTAATCTATGATAAAACTATGCTAGCCTCCCTAAAGTATGAGTTTTGACATATATTTATAGATTACATATCCAATCCCTAGCTTTGGAAGGAAACCCAATCCAATTTGGAGTCAAAAACATCAAAAAGCGCGACAAAAAACCAACTTTGGCCCTACACTAGTACCCCGACCCTATTTAGAGTTCCCCTAATGCTGTTTGGTTCTACTAACAAAGGGCCCGACCCTCTTTTTATACTGCGAAAGAGGGCCCCGACTCTTTCTATTTTTAGCACTGACTTTCTTCAGAAAAATAGCTATAACTTCTTCATACAAACTCCGATTGAGGCGATTCAAGATGTTCCAGAAAGATGAGAAGTAGATATATAACTTTGATGTTTTAAGATTTTATAAAGTATGCTTCTAGTAAGGTCAAAATCATGCCTGAAGTGACTACTGCGTAATTGACAAGTTGAAAATGCAAGCATAGTAACTTCAAACTTCAATCCACTAAGCTTTTACTCCAATTCCTACAAAATAACATCAAAATACATAAAACACTTAAAACTAATATAAAATATTTAAGAACTCATAAATTATTAAGGTAAAAGATAATCAAAACATAGGTATAAAACTCATTTATTAAATACCCCCAAACTTAATCATTTGTTTGCCCTCAAGCAAAAAAAAAAAACTAAAATTAAAATAAAATTAAAACTACAAAATAAATACTCAAGCAATATACCAACATGAATTAGATTAGAGACCTCAAAGATTATGCGACATAATTCAAGAAAAACTTCATAACACCACAAAATTTAAAATCCAACATAATCACCAATTTCACAAATACTCAAGATTTTTTAGTATGTATGTGTACCTCACTGTTTCAACTAGTCAAAATTTAGATAAAATCATACAATCAAACATCTAAAGAAAGATCTCATTTCAAATTTAAAACTTTATGTGTCACATCAATAACGACTAGTAAGAAAATCATATAAGTACAGGATCACGCGGATCTAATATGTAAGCACTTTTATTTTTCTTTAAGTGAGTGCATATAATTTTCTTTCTTTCTTCATCTCACTTCATATGCGTGTATACGGATGAATGCGTTTTACGCTCCATTTCACCCTTATATTTTTATTTTTAACTTGTGTAATGTCTAATTTTATTAGGCTTTTCAGTGCTACCCATGTAACGAATTTTTGAAAAAAAATGACTCCTAAATCAGTTGGCTTTAGGGCACTAGATAGAGAGACATCCCTAAAGGCTTACTTATTCGAGTAATAAAGGCCACAAAATTTTGACTTAACCAAGTTATTTTAATAATATATATATTTTTTTCTTTATTTTCCCCAAATTTATACATTATCTAGCATTCCCTTAAACTTATATAAAAACCTAAACTTAGCACGAATCAATGTTCAAATAAAAATTTTAAATTTTCAATGGTAATTCTCACAAACATCTAACTTAATAAGTTTTCTAAATAACAACTAATTAAACAGCAGGGTCTATACTCATGAGTGCAAATGAATCGAGAATATTGCAAAACCAGCTCAAATGTCAAAATATAAATCCCGCATGTTCATCAATTTTCCTTAAATGACAGTAAATAATCAGATTCTCATCATTGGCCATATCTTAATTCAAACAATTTATTTCTCAAGTATAAACTAAACACGAAAATAAGACACAACCTAAACTACCCATTTTCATAGGTCTCACAGTTACACTTAGCACATGCAACAAGCCTTTAATCTCCAAGGTGGACGAGTTGTGTCTCGTGAGGGTTTGCAGTGAATTCACCCACAAAATTCAAAAAAAATAAAATTTTTAAAATTTCCTAAAATTTTTCAAAATATGACTTAAAAAAACAAATATCCTAAATTTCTTCCCCCACACTTAAAATTTATATTATCCCCAATGTAAATTAAAATGCAAAGAAAAATGTACAAATAACTAAAATATAAAAATACAAAAATAAAAAGAAAGAAAATTATACTCCCACTGGGTTGCCTCCCAAGCAGTGTCTTTGTTTATTGTCATTGACTCGACAGCAGGCTAAAATATCACGTCATGCCAATTTTATGAATTTTGATTACCCCATCCATCATGTTATCCATCATTGGTAGGTTCAATCTCCCTTGAAATTGATATGAATGTTTTACTCCCTCGTCAAAGAACAAATATTTGAGATAATTAGGGAGAGACCTCAAATATGGAATGGAAACTTGAAAAACAGAAGATAAAAATTTGTAATAAGTAACAAGCAATGGAATGGAAATAACTACATTATTATCTAAAATCACTTACATTGATTTTAATGCAGCTTCAGCCTCCTTTAAATCTTGTTTCAACTCAATTTCTTCTTCTTTCTTTAACTGCAAATTGTTAGTAATTGTATCCTCCAAATTTTTCTAATTTATTTTTGTAATAACTTCCTGTAGCTTAGGTATGTCATCATAAAAAATAACGTCATTGTCTATATTGACATTGTCCGTTTCTATATTGATGTTATCTACTTCCTCTTTCGTTGGCAATGGAGGGATTGTCTTTTCTGAATTTTCATCCCCTTGACCACTCCTTAAAATGGTTGCATTTGTATTCTCTTTTGGATTCTCCGCCGTTTTAGAGGGTAATGGTTCACAATCTTGCTCCCTAACTGACTAAGTGCAGTTGCTATTTGTCCTATCTGTGTATGTAAATTCTGAATTCTTGCCTTCGTTTCCTATTAAAATTGTAAAGTGTTAGTTTCAAGAGCTTGAATCATTTCTTCTAAAGACATATCAAAATTAGATGATTAGTCCTGTTGTTGTTGGGGATATGGCTGCATGTATTGTTGGTAATTTGGAAAGTTTTAGTTAGCAAGCCAATTCACTTGTGGATTCCTATAGCCAAAATTATATTGATCATTCCATCCGAATTATACGCGTTTGAATAGGGATCATAACTCTTTTGTGGTTGACTAAGAAAATCACATGCTACATTGACTTTATAGGATTCCTCTCGAAGAATTGGGCACATGTCAGTTAGGTATCCTATTACCACATAAATCCTACAAGTACCTGCAGCCATTTGATAAACAAGAGAAGTTAGACTCTCAGTTTGTTGTTTAAGAGAAAAAAATATTTACCTCATTAACATAATCAGGCGTGACTTCCATCCTTAACCTGCACAACTCAATCAAACTATGAAAAACTAGAAAAATAAAATCTAGGAAAAAATACTAAATTAAAATAAAGTTTACTAAAGCACACAAATAAATTAGAATCAATCCCCGGCAACGGCGCCAAAATTTGGTGTGCTGTCGCATGCAACAAAAAATAAAATCTTACTTTGATAAATATTTATGTAGTAGTGCAAGTAAGAATCAATCTCACGTACAATGATTAATTTAATTTTATGCAATGTAAACTAAAATTGGGGATTTTGAAATAATTATAATTAACTAAATAAATAAAAGTAAATTAATAAGATTAACCAATAAATTAAAAACTTCAGTTCTTCAGTTTAGTATCACATTTTCACAATGATAATATAATCAAGTTAATTATATTCATCCCTACAATGAAATTAATAACCCTGTATAACAATAATCGTCAATTATCCGCAATCCCCTTAGGTTATAAATCTAATGTGACAATCGCCTCTACTAGACCCTAACTATCATACAACCTAGAAGTATCCGTCTAGATTTAATATAACAGTAGCATTAAAAATTAAGGAATTAGATTATTCCAAGCAACAATCACACAATCGCAGATTATTTAACTTGCCTTCTTATAACCATTAGTAATACTCAAAAGCTTGATCACAATCATGTATTACTAATCGCAACTTATGATCATATACAATATCGTTTGCTTAATATTATATCCCAATCTAGCTTATGATAATTCCTTAATCAATTTAATTGACCATAATCAAATTAACCAAAGAAAATATCATTCATCAATTAAAATAGATTATCAAGAACAAATCTCATATAAAAAGGAATAGAAAATTTAAACTTAATCAAACCATTAATTGCTAATAAGGTTTAACATTCCTTATAACTGAATAAGAAAACTTAGCCTAACATGTCTTCAATCTTGCCTCCAAATCTCTATCTTCACTCTATCTCTTATGTTAATCTATGATAAAACTATGTTAGCCTCCCTAAAATATTACTTTTGACATATATTTATAGGTTACATATTAAATCCCTAGCTTTGGAAGGAAACCCAATCCAATTTGCAGTCTGTTTTATCTATATTCATGAAGATTAAATTATTAACTCTGAAACTTAATTTAAATCATGGTTATACTCTTGAATAATTATTCGAACCGTGTTTACGAATATTGAACGTATCAATTGTTCCTAATTGTGTTGAGAAGTACGTCTATGTCATTTATATCGACTAGATAAATAATAAGACCGATTGTTAATCAATTATATTTTTTTAAGAAAACTATCTAAACCAATTACCTTTGTACGGACTCTTATGATAGGTTGAGATAAACAACTCTCATAAAAGGAAAAATTACTTTACGTCAAGAGACCGACACGCACGCAAACTGCATGTCTGAGTGTTATGCTTAAACATAGGGTACTTTAGGCTAATCACATACAATACTTGTTTATATTTTGAATTTTCAGTGAAATATTTTTAATTCCAGCCAGAGTTCACGGTCCATAGTGATCACTCAGTACACAATATTCATTAAATTGAAAATATTGAAATCGTTGATTTTATCTAACAATCTTTTATTCCATAGTGACTCTTCAATAGTAAAAATGATCAGACTTTGAACTATTGATACTTACTTTGTTGACAATTCATTTACTTAATTCCTGAATCAACAATTATTGTGATATTTTTTGAGATTATGAAACCTTACACATGAACGTTTTTTTATTGTCTTTATACTTGCTGAGCAAACTTATTGCTCAGTCTTGTTTTTCTTAAATATTACAGTTAAGACTGAACAGGACACCGACTCTGGTAAAGACAAGGGCAAGGGCAAGATTGCTGATTAGCTTTGTTGGTTATAGTTTAAGATGATATTATTAGCTGTTTGAATTAAGACTTATGTCAGATTTTATTATTTAAGTTGTGTTATGTATTAGTTATGGTTGCGAGACTTGGGACACAAATATTTATGTTATATCAATGTAAATATTTCTATTATTCCGTTATGTGTTGGTATTAGTTATGATGTATGAGATGGATCGTGAAGCACCAGATTCGAGGTACATGTATCTGAATTTAGGGGCTTCACATTTTTAATACATATAATTACTAATTGAAATTATTATACTACTTAAAAATGAGAAAATATAATTGCAATATAATTACACTTTACAAATATAAAATTAAAAGCAAAATAAAAGAATTAATAACTAATTATTCTTATTTTGTTTAATTGTACATATATTATAAGAGAATGTATCTTAGTATCTACTCGAATATGTTTCAATCGAGTATGTATAGAATCATGATTGAGAATTTGAGTAATTTGAATCCTAAACGATATAACATTACTGGTGTGATGTCGCAAGCACCCAAAAATAAAATCTTACTTTGGAAAAATAAATATGTAGTAGTGTAAGTAAGAGTCGATCCCACAGAGAATGATTAATTTAATCTTTATGTTTTCGTAAACTAAAATTGGGGGTTTTTTAATTAAAGAAACAATTTAAATAAAATTAACTAAAATAAATATGCAAGAAATAAATAAGAAGAAAAAAATCTTGGTTTAAGTTAATATCCACCATCAAGAATTTACAACTGATCACTGATGCAAAAATAAATCAATTAATATTTTGAACATTCACCGTAGAAAGAACTACTCGCAGGTGGAATAATTTTTCTCCTCTCTCCTTAATTTTAGATAAGTAGAGCCACTTGGTCTAAATACCCTTACTATTAAACAACCTCCGGCACTTGCTAAAGATTTAATTTAATAGCAGCATAAAGAATTAGAGAGATCGTTGAACTAAACAACACAAGCCACTTGTTTGCATTTAATTTAGATGAATATTCTTCCTAAGATAAAATAATATTTTGATCTGTACAATTATTAAACTTAGTTGCGTCATCAACAGGAGTAGATTAATATGAATAATAAATTAGTAGTACTCCTAGCAATTAAACAAATCAATCATAAAATTTAAGCACAGAAAAATATTCAATACTCAAAATATAAATTGAACAATTAAAATAAATTAGATCTCACAGTGTATAAATCTTGATGGCTTCAATCACTTAAACCAAGAAAAATAAATTAACTACTCATAATTGTAAATAATACTAAATAATAGAAGAGAGAATTTTTATTCTAATGAGAGTTGTTTTTTACATTGTGTGTCAAGCCCTCTATTTATAGGCTCCAAAATTCTCCTAACCCTAGTAGGATTTATTATTTTCAAACCCTAATAGAATTTAAAATACAAATAAAAGTAAAAGAAAAAGAAAATAATTATTATCTTAACCCTAATTGGAATTAAAATCCAATTTGGAATCAAAAAATAATTATTTCTCTTGTTCCGCTGTGTTGCTAATGCGCGGCCGCTTTTCGTTTTCGCTAATCAAAACGACGTCGTTTCTCTTCATGCGGCAGTTCCTGGCGCACATTGCGCGGTCGGCTAGTCTTTGCTGAAATTACCATTATGCCATCAGACTTTTGCAAAATTTACAGATTTGCCCCCCAAGGTTATTTTTCCAACAAAATAAAATATAAAATAATTAAAAATAAATAAAAATAATATAAAAATAATAAAAATAATAAAAACACATAATGATTAATAAAACACCTAAAACACTAAAAATAAATAAAAACGCATAAATAAAAAGAAATATAAAATTACTATAAAATTACCTAAATTAACATAAATCAACTAAAATCCTATAAAACCTATTAAAATCAAAATAAGCTAAATAATTAAACATTTAAGTATACAATAAATATAAAAACTAAGTATTAGAGAATAAAAATATCGTATAATTCAACTCTATCAATTACTCGGGTTCTACTTGTATTTTTATTCAAATTATTTTATGCACTCAAATTTTGATTATATTATTAATGAATTTGAGTCTCACTCATTTTTTTTTTAGTCAAGACTGTGACACCCCGAATTTTTACAGAATTTTCAATTGAGGGTTTTGGTTAATTAAGTAAAGGTTTGCAGCTAAAACCTAGTGTTGAATGACAGAATGTATCAAGGAGTAATTAAATATAATTCGTTATATGATCAATGTGGTATTATGTGATTAAAAAAAAATTATTTAATCAATGTGTTACAGATGACATTGGAGGATTGAATAGTGAGGTAATGGAATTAAGATGTATGATTGTTGTAATGCCCACAATATGGTAATTTGAAAGAAATTAGTGTAGGACATTGTTGTGTGAAACGGGTAATGGATTGAATATGTGTATATGTATATGTGATTGAATATAGAAAGAAGAGAAAAAAAAATGAGAAAAACATAATTAAGTTGATGCTTTAGTTATGAAAGTTAATAAGGAGCGTAATGAATAGGCCTAAAGAGGCGAGGTTATGAGGATGATAAGTTAAGGTAAGTATGTACGTGCAGTAAGAAGGAACCGTATGACTTAATTGGTCTGTTAAAGATTAAATGAATAATAAGGACAATGATTATGAATATTTGAAGTTATTAAGAAATTGGTCTTGAATGATTGAAATAAGATAACCGTGATATGACGTGTGAATATGGAATGTAATACTCTCGAGGATGAGTAGAAGGAACGCATATTTGATATACGTTGAGAATTGGTTTTATATGGGAAGTAAACAAGTAAAGGAACGTAAAGTCGTAAAGAAGGTATTATAAGTTTAAATGATAAAAGATTATGGATTTTGGAAATCCGGTCGAGGTTCGCTTCTCGAGGAAATGGTTTATAGAAAAAGCGAGTAATCCAACTTTTTGAGATATCGGAAATTGAGATTAATTGAATGTGAAACCAAAAACGGTTTTTAAAGGATTAAGAAGGCAATAATATGCAATATTGGCAAATGTTGTGAATTATTATAATTAAGTCATAAAATTGATATTTCAAAATACGACAAGTATTATGGGACAAGCAAATTATGGAATATTTAATGATGGATTAAAATTCAAGTATGATGAAATAAGTTTAAATCAAAAATGGAATTGAAATGGATTGAAATAAATAAGTTATGAATAATGAGAGATTAATTCTCTAGATTTTAGTGATAAAGACCATATTACCCTTAGCAATTGAAGGAATGACCATGGTATCCTTTTGTGGCTAATGTCTAAAATGTCCTTGATATCTTAAAGAATGACAATTGTGTCCTAGAGGTATAATGACCAAACTAGCCTTGTTTTATAATGGAAAATGACATGCATGCCCCCTTAACCATGCATGAGTTAAAACTAACATGGGATGGTTAGTTATTGGATATATTGATATAAGAGATATATGTATATATTTGGTATATATCAAGTTAGCTTTGTTCATTTCTTTTCATTCGAAAGTTGCAAGTAAAGGAGAGCTAAGAGAGAAAAGAGAGAATAGAGCTAGGGTTGCCAAGATGCTTGCTAGAGATTGTAAGATAGTGTCAAAGAGAAGGATATTAGCCATCAAAAGTGAAGAATTCAACCTTAGAAAGGTTATTGCAAGAAGAAAAAGGAGTTACATGAAGGTATATTTATGTTAAGCCATAAATTTTGGTATTTATGTATTTAAATTCAAGAACAAGGGTAGCCATGTATGTATCTATGGAGATACATGTTGATCGTGTGATTTACATGATATGTATGTGATTTATTATGAAACCCTAGACTCTAGTGGATAAAACAAAGATGTTATGCTATTCAAGTTCGTGTTTAAGGCTAAAAATCATGATTTAAGATATGATTATGTGTAATAAGTTGATGGTTTTGATGAAAACCTAGTTTGAAGAATTGAACGTGTTGAATTCATGCATATTAAAATTGTGGATAGCATATAAGATGCTTTGATAGTTGAGATGTATGATTTGGTATGAAAAGTTTGAATATTACGCTATAAATTGTCATTAAACCAAATTATAATCTGTAAAGTGCATTAGAATGTACAGTTAGAAGCTATGTGAGTATACAAAGTGGTAAAATATATATGTGGTAGCCTATGTGGTGTGTTGAGTTTAAGTTGTCAAGTGAGTTTAAGTTTTTGAATTTAAAAAGTTAGTAAAAGTTGACAAAATGCCATCAAAGAGTGATTTTTTGGCAATTTTGAGGAATTAAAGTTGAAATGAAGTCAAGCGACTTGGTTTTGTGTTGTTACACGTGTTTACGTTGATTTGGTAATCAACGGATGGAAATTTGAATGGAAATGAATTTCGAACGATCGAAAACGATCGTTTCGCCCCTAAACGGATTTTTACAGACAAATCTTGTCTCGTGCAAAGTTTTATGATTTTAAAGCTTTAAACATGTCATATATGACATATATGAACTATGTCAAGTGTTAGAATGAATTTTGGAAGCAAATGGCCAAAAATCACAAAGTTTTGAAAGTTAAAAAATTTTCTAAGTCAGAAAATGTGTTGAACAGTCATCCTACGGGCTAATGTATCACTGATTTCGAGAAGCCAAATGAGGAAATAAAAATTTTAAAAAATACTAAGTAGTAAGACCTAGATATGTTCCAAATTTGGAGTTAATTGGATGTATATTGAAGGAGTTAAAAATCACCAAAGCAACAGCAAAAATCAGGATTCTGTTTCTGCAAGACTGCGCGTCCAGCGGAGTGTTTAACACTGAATACTGCGCCGGGACGCAGTGTACTGTTCATGGGCCGAGAGGAATGCGCAGCCAGCGATGTCTGAAGGCGCCGGGGCGAAATGTTACTGTAGCAGAAAAATGTTTAAGTGTCCAAAATGTAACGTTTTTGATACAAAATGATAAATATGAGTTATGTAAACCCTAGTTAGTTAAATAATGGCCAATATAGAGGGTGTCAAAGGTATAATGAAATAATTAATGGCATAAGTTAACATGCCTAAAGCTAAGCCAAATCATTTTAAAGGTTATGTAAAAGATCGGGATCAAGCTAAGATGTATTATTAACCTACATAGGGTGTAATACATCAATTGTGATATGAAAAAAGATTAATGGTTATGTAATTACGGATTGAGTTTAGTAAAGATTATTAACTTATGATCCTTGAATGATGTGCATAGATTTTATGATGACAGATGGTGCTCGATGTAGCAAATTGAGGCAAGAAAGGATGGAAAGGCCAAGCGATGCGGTAAAGGTTAAGTAAAATAAATGCAAATAGGTAAGTTTTTCAGACTTATGTGTAATAGATGTTCTATGTGAACTATGTGATAGTAATAGAGTTGAAATGTGCCCTAGGTGAAACTATGTGGTTTAATTGCTAAATGAATTACATGACATTAAGCATAGCATGTTAAGGTAAAGAAAGGCATGTCGCATATTATATACTGCGAGCGTGTAATGTGTTATCTGAATGACTTGCTGAGCTTTATGCTCACTCTTGCTATAAACTAACATTTCATGTAAGGTATGAGAAGGCCGAAGGTTCCGATGCAGCTAAGGTAAATAATGTGAATAGATGGATCAGCATGAGGAAGTTTGATATATGTATTTGTGTAATTTGCAAATAAGCCAGATAAATGTAAACGCATAATGGCATTAAGGAATGTATGGTTTATAAATCCATAGTGATAAATGTATGTATGTATGTATTATCCAGAGAAATGAGGTAAAGAGATAGTGTATTGTATTATTGTTAGTCGAATTCTATATGCATTGAAACTCGTATGTATAATAAAAATGTATGTAAACAGGAACAGGTATAAGCAAGCAGGTGTATGCATTATATATATGATGGGTAATTGTATTCGCTAAATAAGTTAAGTTAAATCATAATATATTATATGATGGTGAATGGTAATAGACTATGTCATAAAAAATAAATATTTTACCTAAGTGTTAATGAATGTTAAGTGAGCGTTGCGATCCTGAGACAGGTAAGGAATGTAAGGAAAAAAAATATAGACTGCATTATGGTCAACTCAATATTTTTAAAAGTTAAAGGTTAAGTTTTAACGCACGAGATCGCCGTTAATGTGATATAAAGTTAATGATTACGTTATCCTGACATAATTGGACTTAGTTAAGGGAATGTGGGATCTCGGTGCGCTACAAAGACCAAACCATTAAGTTCGATTTACAGTCTTATTTGTATCATCCTTTAATGGACAAATTTATTTTGTACTTATCTCATCCTGACCAAAGCGAATACAATATTTTAAGTAGTCTTTTAGTGATTATCTTTCCATCAAATTCTTTTAATAAATCACAATATGCAAAACTATGATAATGATAATACGAGAAACCTTGCAAAAATAATTATCCAAAATATTAGAAGATGCTTCATATTTGAAATAAAGATAACAATATTGAACAAAAATGAAAAATAAGAAGATTAAACTAGGAAAAAAAAATTGTTTGAACATGTCATATGCTTATCCTTCTAGGTCTGAGAGTATGTTTGTGATTATTTAAAAAATATGATTACTAATTTTGATTACTATTTTTTATTATAATTAATTTTTAAAAAGTAGTTTGTATTTGATAAATAAAAAACAATTCAACTAGTAAAAAGTGAAAAATGTTTGGTATCAGAACATTTGTTAATCACTTAATTTAAATATAAAGTACTAAAAATAAATAATTTAATAAGTAAAAATGAGTAATGTAATGACCACGAATTTCATTAGTCATTGTAAATATACTTAATAAATATTTAGCAATGAATTTAAACTTTTCGCATTAATTAATTGTGCATTAGATAATTAAATAAATGTACTTATGTGCTTGTATATTTATTTAAAGGATTAAAGCAAAGTGTATAATTAATTAAAGCAAATCTAATTGGATTATATTTTAAATCCAAATAAGTTGATAAACTAGGTTAAAGATATTAACCTAGTAGCTCATGTAATTAATTTGATTACTAGCCCATGTAATTAATTAAACAAGCTCAATGCTTGATTTAATTAAATGTAACCTAGACTATTTAATATAAGCCCAATGTGTTATTTAAATTGAGCCCAAACAATTTAATTGAATGAGCCCAAGAGAAGTTATTCCCAAGCCCAATGTAAAGTCCAATACAAGTCAAAACTTTGGTCAATATATATATATAGATGTATATGTATATATATATATATATATATATATATATATATATAGATGTATATATGCACATTTTAGCATTAAAAATAAAGGAAAAATGGCTTGAAAAAGCCATTTTGCTGAATTTTTGGAGGGCCCCACTTGGATAGCTTGATTTCCATGTTGCTTCTAATTCACTCTATGACAAGGTTGGCCAACAACTCTAGTCATTCCAAAAGTCTATCAACTAGTCATTCAATCAAATAGTAATTATAATTAAGCTTTAATTTCACCAACATGGGTGAATTAGCAAGCTAATGAAGGATTAGTGGTGGGCTATAAATAGAATGCTCCACACTTGATTCAAGTTTGTTAGTCATTTGCTAGACATTTTCTAGAGAAAAGAGATAGAGCCTTTGAGAGCTAAAGAGAGATACACTTGTGTTTGTGTGAGAAAAAGCTAGAGGAAGCCTTGGTGGATGTCCAATAGCTACACAACCTAATTTGGTATAAGGAGAAGGAGAGCCAACAAATCACAAAGGTTTAAAAATTCTCTAAACTCCATCTTATTTCATTTTTGTAGTCTAGAAAGCTTTTGATCGGTTAAAATCTATTTTTAACCGATCAAAACTCGTTTTGATGATCTAGATGTATTTATCTATGTAATATATGTATATTCATAGATCTATGTGTTTATAACATGATTTGGTAGGTTAGAAATGCATAAAAGTTATAGAAATATGTGTAACATAATTTACCGGTAAAACCCTAACCATGCATGTTATGTTTGATGTTGTATTTTGAAATGTACAAATCGGAAATTTGATTTTTATGGATAGAAAGCTAGATCTATGAGTTTTAAAGAAAACCCCTTTTTGAACCTTTCAAAAATATTGAATAACAAAGAATTTATAGCTTTTACCACAAGAGATGTAGTTTTTAAACCCTAGATGGTTCGATCTTTAAATTTCATGTAAAACGTTTTCAAAAATGTGATTAAACCATGGAATATTGTAAAACAAGAAGTTAGGAAGACAACAACACTAAGTTGGTGTCATTTGAATGTGTAGAGTTCATTTATTTCAAGTTTGAACCATTAAAACCAAGGATTTATGAAACTAGTTTTCATTTTGTCCTTGTGAGCGATTTTACGGATACTTCCGTTCGGAATTTGGATTTATGATCTAAAGAGAAATTGTAGATCATGAAATTCTGATGAGCATGGACTAAAGAATCACCCCAAAATGTTTTAAAATGAAGAAGTTATGACTGTCGGAGCGTCGGGGGGTCGGGCAGTCCAAAAATTGATTTTTCAAAAGTAGGTCAAGCGCCTAGGCGCTTGAACCCGCTGTTCCTGAGAGCAGATTCGGTCCGGGTTGGGTCGGGTCGGGTTTTCTATGGAAATTTAAGTTGAAATAAGTGTAAAATGAATGTGTTTGAATATTAAACCAATACATGGAGTTTATTAGTAACTAATTGGTAGCTAAATGTTTAAAATTAAGACTAATGTTAACACAATTAAAAAGTTAACTATTGGTATTGTTTATAAAAAAATATTATTAAGAGGTTAATAATATTAATATGTGATTAGAATGTTATTAAATGATTATAACATTTGTAAATGATTAAATTATTATTAAATGGATAATAATATTAATAAGTCAAGAAAATATTATTAAATAAATAATAATATTAGTAAATGAATAAAATATTATTAAAAAGATTAATAATATTAGATAATAAATAAAATATTATTAAATAATTAATAATATTAGATAGTGAATAAAATATTATTAAATGACTAATAATATTAGATAATGATTAAAATATTATTAAATGATTAATAATATTAGATAATGAATAAAATATTATTAAATAATTAATAATATTAATAATGTGATTAATGTATTATTAAATGGTTAATAATATTAAAAGATTAATACAATATTACTAAGGGATTAATAATATTAGAAGGATAATAGAATATTATTAAATGATTAATAATATTATAAGACTAATGGAATATTATTAATTGTTAATAATGTTATATAAGAATGTGAACTATATTAAGTAATTAATATAGGTTTTATGTGATTGAAATAGCATCAAGTAATGATAATATGTTCTAAGTGTTTAATATACCCTTAATTATATAATTATGTGGTTAGGTATAACATGTATAGATGTTATCATATGAATGCGTATATGATACTAATTCGAAGATTAACTTGATTAATTGTTAGGTCTATCTAAAGAAAATTAAATTGAATTGGTTAGCAGTAGACCACGCACAAGGCAAGTCTTCTACCCTTAACTTGTACTTATTGTTGCAATTATTATTCAACTTTAATTACTTTGAGCAATTCAATTATTGTTGAGCAAGTATCTACACTCGTAGATATTTGACAGACCTTTGAGTGAATTAATTATCGAAAATTACTTCACATCGTTATTTATTATTATATTCGCACATAGTGCTTTTGCAAACTGTTTAAGAACGTCTAAGCTAATTGTTTCGGCTAGACAAATGCATGCTAAATTCATTTAGTTGAATATTATAAAAGTTTATCCAAACCATTGGCTGGTGCGGATTCTTACAGTAAGACTGAGATAGAACAACCCTAGTTAAAGGGGATTTTTATTTGTCAGAGACCCGACAGCGCGCAAGAAAACTAAATGTGATGCATATACATAGGACATGAGAGGACTGATCCCCTCAAGTGTCCCGTTATTTTAACAAGGAGTCAAACATTGTATGTCTGTTCTACCTTAGTAGCAGTTCATGGTCATTAAAGACCACTCAGCAGTAAAGAGTCAATTCCTTCTTTTATTGACCATTGATTCTTGTTATCTTTCACAATTGTTATTGTTGAAACCTTGAAGTTATTTTCCTTCATCATGATATATCGTATGATTGTTGTTTATAAACTTGATGAGCCATTTAGTTGCTCATTCTTGCTATATTATGACTATATTTCAGCCATTCCCGAAAGCTCTAAATCGGACAAAGGCAAGGGGAAAGCGAATGTTTAGTTTTAGTAATTGCATGCTACTTTATATTACTGTTATGTAATTACTGTTGTAAATCTTTTGTATTTCCCTTAAGATATGTAATGATAAGATTAAGGTAATAGACCTTGGGAAGTGTAGCCTTTTGATTAAGGAACCTTTTGTATTATTCCGCGAAGTTTGAATACAATTTATGTATTTCATAATTGTTAAGTATTGTACAGTGAGAACCAAACCCGAGGTTAAAGAACCCGGATTTAGGGTCGTCACAGGTTGGTATCAGAGCTGTAGGTTAGAAACGCTAGGATTGCGAAACCTAGATTATAACCTTAGTACTAAACTCATATCGAGTGCGTTAGGAGATGAATCGGGGAGATTCATCATGTTGTGTATTTTTGGAGGTGGATTGAGAAAATCCATCGAGCCGAGATGTACATGATAAAATATCATTTCATTTCATCAATGAATATATTTTATTGCTGTACTAACATGTGTTATTTATGTTATTGTAGGATGACGGAGATAGGCCAGTCGAGTACTGCGGTAGATGAGGTGATCTATACGGATATCCATATGGATACCGCACAGCCACGGGTGGCTGCACCTATCAAAGAGCCAGAGTCAGATCCCGATGAGGGAGATAGAGAGGACGTTGTCTGGGGCGGAGTTATGCGACAATACAGTGAGGAGGAGGATGATACCGAGGATGAGGAGGATGAGGAGCCAGCTGAGTATGTTGATGGCATGGGCACTATCGCCAGTGACATCATCGATACTCTCACTACGGCTAATGATGAGCTAGAGGAGAGGGTTCAGCACCTTGAGGAGCAGAACCAGATCCACCAACAGAGAGAGGAGCAATACCGAGATACAGCTTATATGTTCTCTGGCGAGAACATAGAGCTGAAGGCGAGGATGGCCGAGATGGAGGCCAAGTTAGTAGCCGCAGAGCTGAAGATTCAGCAGACGCAGGCAGAGAGGGAGGCCATGAGGGGCCAGATGCAGCAGGCAGTTGAGGATAGACTAGATATGGAGATCCAGCGTGATGCAGCTCACGGACAGATGGTCGAGCTGGAGGACGAAGTTAGGGAGAAAAGGGTGAGGATAGATAGACTCAGTTACGTCTATCGCTCATCCTTTGGTAGATTCCAGAGTAGGGTGCACTATTACCCTGCTGAGTAGGGCCAGACCTTGCACACCATTAGTAGGGGCGTGGTCAGGGCCATTGGAGATGAGGAGTACGACGATGCGGTTCGTCGAGGGATGCACTGTTAGTTGTATTATTTCCTTTATTTATGTTGTATGTACATAGATGCAGTAGAAACCCAACTTTTGTTTTGATAGAGGGTTAGTATGTTGTAAATCTCAACTCTATGAAGTTGTGGGATATGTTAGATCCCGTCTTTTGTTTAAACTATCGGGGTTAGCAGCGTTTATAGCAGTATATTTATGATGTAAAAGTGCTACGCACTGTGTTTTAGCATATGAATATAAATGCATTTTCGTTTATGTTTATATATGTCGAGATGATTATTTGTGCTTTAGTTTAAAATACTTAAGCTACAAAACGAAAGTAAAAAGATTGAAACAACTTTAATTAATTAAATTTTCTTTATACAGAAAATGCCGCCATAGAGAAGAAATCAACGACTACCCCCACCACCACCCGAAGAGTCAGTGAACGCAGGAGGGGTACCACCAAACCCTGTCCAAGAGTTCGTAGAAATGCTAATGGGAGCATTTCGCGGACGCAACGCAGAGGCTACTGGAGCAACAAACACTGCCGCTCCACTAGCAACCTTTAAAGACTTCAAACTGATAAGACCACCCGAGTTCAAAGGGACCACGGATCTTATAGAAGCACAGACCTGGATAGAGGAGATGGAAAAAGTCTTCGAGGTCGCAAGAGTAGCGGAGGAGCAAATGACCTCATTTGCTACCTTCATGATGAAAGGGGAGGCCAGCCACTGGTGGAAGGCCAATAAGAGTAGAGCAGGGGCGGGAACAATCGCATGGGCGCGATTCAAGGAGGTATTCTTGGAAAACTACTTTCTAGAGAGTACACAGGCTAGGATGGAAATCAAATTCCTAGAGCTGAAGCAAGGTAACTTGTCCGTATCCGAATATGCCGCCAAGTTCAATGAATTGGCGAGATTTGCTACACATCAGGTGGACACTGAGGCGAGACGCGCCAGACGATTTGAACAGGGGATGAAACCGTGGGTTTACAGTCGGTTAGCTGTTCTCCAGATCACAAACTTTGCAACATTGCTGGAGAAAGCTATCATAGCTGAAGGAGGGAACGAAGCTTTGAATAAGCACAACCAAGAACGGAACAAGAAGAGAAGCGATGGGGGAAACAGAGAGGGTAGCAGCGGGGGCAGCAACTCGAACAAGCGCAAGTGGAATAACAACAGCAGTTCGGGGACACCCCAGGGAAGCGAATCAAAGAAAGTAAGTAAATGCAGTCAGTGCGGAAAGAACCACACTGGGGAGTGCATGAAAGGAAGGAACGTCTGCTACAACTGTGGGCAAGAGGGGCACATCGCTCCTAATTGTCCCACACCAAAGAGGAATGGTTGTTTCGCCTGCGGGGCCATGGACCATCAATTTAAGGATTGTCCAAAGAAGAAGAATATCGGGGGAAGTTCGGGCTTTAGGGGAAGCAACAACAACAACAACAACAACAAACTGACCATTGGAGGGCCGGTGCCACAGAATAAACCAACGACATGGACTTTCAACATGACGGTGCAGGACGCCGTTGAATCAAAAGATGTGGTGTCAGGTATTATTCCGATCAATGATATAAATGCTTATGTATTATTTGATTCGGGTGCTACCTGTTCATTTGTGTCTGACGAATTCGCTAGACGGTTAGAATTGCCTAGAGAAAAACTAGAGAACCCAATGAATATAGAAGTTGCTAATAAAGTGGTGATTCCTGTAGAGTATGTACATAGGAACTGTTGTGCTGAAATCAGGGGTCAGAAGTTGAGCGTAAATTTAATTCCAATACGTTTGGGGGAGTTTGACGTTATACTTGGAATGGATTGGTTGTTTAACCATGGAGCTATAATTGATTGTCAAAAGAAGTATATACACCTTAAGACACCGAATAGGTCTAAGGTCGTATTTTATGGCAGCAAGTCGTCTAGACAATCAGCATGTCTGACGATGATGCAGGCCAAGAAACTATTGAAGAAAGGTTGTGTAGGGTATTTGGCTCACATAGTGGACACACAAATGGTGAATCCCGAGATGGAACAAATACCAGTAGTGAGGGAGTTCATGGACGTGTTTCCAAATGAACTGCCAGGTTTACCGCCAGATAGGGAGATAGAGTTTGTAATTGATTTGGTACCAGGGACAACACCAATATCAAAGGCACCGTATAGGATGGCTCCGGTAGAAATGAAGGAGTTAATGATTCAACTACAGGAGTTGTTGGATAATAAATACATTCAGCCCAGTGTTTCCCCATGGGGAGCACCGGTGTTGTTTGAAAAGAAGAAGGATAGATCGATGAGACTGTGTATGGATTATAGAGAACTGAATAAGGTAACAATTAAGAACAAGTACCCGTTGCCACGAATTGACGATCTTTTCGATCAATTGAAAGGGGCGAAGTACTTTTCAAAGATTGACTTGAGGACTGGTTATCATCAGTTGAAAGTCAGGAAGGAGGATGTACCCAAGACGACATTCAGAACTCGATATGGGCATTATGAGTTTCTGGTGATGTCGTTTGGACTGACGAATGCGTCAGCCGCATTTATGGACATGATGAACAGAATATTCAAGCAGTACTTGGATAAATTTGTTGTTGTGTTCATTGACGATATATTGGTTTATTCCAAAACGAAGGAGGAGCATGCTGAACACCTAAGATTAGTGTTGGAGATTTTACGGAAGGAGCAATTGTATGCCAAATTTTCGAAGTGTGAATTCTGGTTGGAGAGAGTTCAATTTTTGGGTCATGTCATTGACAAGGAGGGAGTTTCAGTAGATACAGCAAAGGTGGAAGCGGTGATGAATTGGGAACAACCAAGGACGCCGACGGAGGTAA
The DNA here is from genome assembly GCA_947179155.2 of Hedera helix. Taxonomy (NCBI): domain Eukaryota; kingdom Viridiplantae; phylum Streptophyta; class Magnoliopsida; order Apiales; family Araliaceae; genus Hedera; species Hedera helix. The sequence continues at coordinate 13,299,586 of OX359265.1, forward strand.
GAAGTTTCTTAGGGTTAGCGGGTTACTATCGAAGATTCATTCAAGATTTTTCAAAGATAGCAACACCACTGACAAATTTAACGAGGAAGACGGTGAAATATATATGGACGGAGAAGTGTGAGGAGAGTTTTCAGGAGCTAAAGAAAAGACTTAGTGAAGCACCTGTATTGACTTTACCGGACGATACAGGAGGTTTTACGGTCTACAGTGATGCATCCCACAAGGGACTTGGCTGTGTGCTTATGCAAAATGGCAAGGTCGTTGCGTATGCGTCCAGACAGTTGAAGGATTACGAGAAAGGATACCCTACCCACGACTTGGAGCTGGCAGCGGTAGTATTTGCCCTTAAGATTTGGACATTATTTGTATGGAGAGAAATGTGAGATATTCACGGACCACAAGAGTCTGAAGTATATCTTCACACAGAAGGAGTTAAATATGAGGCAACGGAGATGGTTAGAATTGATCAAAGACTATGATTGTGAAATTCTATATCATCCCGGCAAGGCCAACGTAGTAGCAGATGTTCTAAGCAGAAAGAACAGTGAGAAATTGTTCATCTTTACAGATCAGGAACAATTGGTTCAAGAGATGGCTCGAATGGAGTTGGAGGTGAGAAATCCAAATGAGTCAATGGAAGTGGAAGCAAGCCCAACCTTACTAGATAAGGTGAAAGAGGCTCAAGACAAAGATGAAGAATGTGTCAGAATCAGGATGAGAATGACCGAAGGGGAAGAAGTCAAATTCAAGGAGGATAGCATGGGATTGCTAAGGTTTGAAAATCGTGTTTGGGTGCCGCTAGTGCCCGAACTACGAGAAGAGATTTTGCAAGAGGCCCACAGTACGAGATACTCGATACATCCGGGGAGTACGAAGATGTATCAAGATCTGCGTCAGCATTTTTGGTGGCCGAATTTAAAAAGGGAGGTCGCAGAATGTGTCAGCCGATGCCTAACTTGTCAAAGGGTAAAGGTCGAACATCATAGACCAAGTGGATTACTACAGCCGTTAGAGATTCCTGAGTGGAAATGGGAGCATATCACAATGGATTTTGTGGTAGGACTTCCAGCAACACAGAAGGGATTTGACGCAATATGGGTGATTGTAGATCGACTAACAAAGTCAGCGCACTTTTTGCCGATCAAGATTAAGTTCAGTTTGGACCAGTTGGCTAAACTGTAATGTAATGACCACGAATTTCATTAGTCATTGTAAATATACTTAATAAATATTTAGCAATGAATTTAAACTTTTCGCATTAATTAATTGTGCATTAGATAATTAAATAAATGTACTTATGTGCTTGTATATTTATTTAAAGGATTAAAGCAAAGTGTATAATTAATTAAAGCAAATCTAATTGGATTATATTTTAAATCCAAATAAGTTGATAAACTAGGTTAAAGATATTAACCTAGTAGCTCATGTAATTAATTTGATTACTAGCCCATGTAATTAATTAAACAAGCCCAATGCTTGATTTAATTAGATGTAACCTAGACTATTTAATATAAGCCCAATGTGTTATTTAAATTGAGCTCAAACAATTTAATTGAATGAGCCCAATAGAAGTTATTCCCAAGCCCAATGTAAAGTCCAATACAAGTCAAAACTTTGGTCAATATATATATATGTATATATGCACATTTTAGCATTAAAAATAAAGGCAAAATGGCTTGGAAAAGCCATTTTGCTGAATTTTTGGAGGGCCCCACTTGGATAGCTTGATTTCCATGTTGCTTCTAATTCACTCTATGACAAGGTTGGCCAACAACTCTAGTCATTCCAAAAGTCTATCAACTAGTCATTCAATCAAATAGTAATTATAATTAAGCTTTAATTTCACCAACATGGGTGAATTAGCAAGCTAATGAAGGATTAGTGATGGGCTATAAATAGAATGCTCCACACTTGGTTCAAGTTTGTTAGTCATTTGCTAGACATTTTCTAGAGAAAAGAGAGAGAGCCTTTGAGAGCTAAAGAGAGATACACTTGTGTTTGTGTGAGAAAAAGCTAGAGGAAGCCTTGGTGGATGTCCAATAGCTACACAACCTACTTTGGTATAAGGAGAAGGAGAGCCAACAAATCACAAAGGTTTAAAAATTCTCTAAACTCCATCTTATTTCATTTTTGTAGTCTAGAAAGCTTTTGATCGGTTAAAATCTATTTTTAACCGATCAAAACTCGTTTTGATGATCTAGATGTATTTATCTATGTAATATATGTATATTCATAGATCTATGTGTTTATAACATGATTTGGTAGGTTAGAAATGCATAAAAGTTATAGAAATATGTGTAACATGATTTACCGGTAAAACTCTAACCATGCATGTTATGTTTGATGTTGTATTTTGAAATGTACAAATCGGAAATTTGATTTTTATAGATAGAAAGCTAGATCTATGAGTTTTAAAGAAAAACCCTTTTTGAACCTTTCAAAAATATTAAATAACAAAGAATTTATAGCTTTTACCACAAGAGATGTCGTTTTTAAACCCTAGATGGTTCGATCTTTAAATTTCATGTAAAACGTTTTCAAAAATGTGATTGAACCATGGAATATTGTAAAACAAGAAGTTAGGAAGACAACAACACTAAGTTGGTGTCATTTGAATGTGTAGAGTTCATTTATTTCAAGTTTGAACCATTAAAACCAAGGATTTATGAAACTAGTTTTCATTTTGTCCTTGTGAGCCATTTTACGGATAATTCCGTTCGGAATTTGGATTTATGATCTAAAGAGAAATTGTAGATCATGAAATTCTGATGAGCATGGACTAAAGAATCACCCCAAAATGTTTTAAAATGAAGAAGTTATGACTGTCGGAGCGTCGGGGGGTCGGGCAGTCCAAAAATTGATTTTTCAAAAGTAGGTCAAGCGCCTAGGCGCTTGAACCCGCTGTTCCTGAGAGCAGATTCGGTCCGGGTTGGGTCGGGTCGGGTTTTCTATGGAAATTTAAGTTGAAATAAGTGTAAAATGAATGTGTTTGAATATTAAACCAATACATGGAGTTTATTAGTAACTAATTGGTAGCTAAATGTTTAAAATTAAGACTAATGTTAACACAATTAAAAAGTTAACTATTGGTATTGTTTATAAAAAAATATTATTAAGAGGTTAATAATATTAATATGTGATTAGAATGTTATTAAATGATTATAACATTTGTAAATGATTAAATTATTATTAAATGGATAATAATATTAATAAGTCAAGAAAATATTATTAAATAAATAATAATATTAGTAAATGAATAAAATATTATTAAAAAGATTAATAATATTAGATAATGAATAAAATATTATTAAATAATTAATAATATTAGATAGTGAATAAAATATTATTAAATGACTAATAATATTAGATAATGATTAAAATATTATTAAATGATTAATAATATTAGATAATGAATAAAATATTATTAAATAATTAATAATATTAATAATGTGATTAATGTATTATTAAATGGTTAATAATATTAAAAGATTAATACAATATTACTAAGGGATTAATAATATTAGAAGGATAATAGAATATTATTAAATGATTAATAATATTATAAGACTAATGGAATATTATTAATTGTTAATAATGTTATATAAGAATGTGAACTATATTAAGTAATTAATATAGGTTTTATGTGATTGAAATAGTATCAAGTAATGATAATATGTTCTAAGTGTTTAATATACCCTTAATTATATAATTATGTGGTTAGGTATAACATGTATAGATGTTATCATATGAATGCGTATATGATATTAATTCGAAGATTAACTTGATTAATTGTTAGGTCTATCTAAAGAAAATTAAATTGAATTGGTTAGCAGTAGACCACGCACAAGACAAGTCTTCTACCCTTAACTTGTACTTATTGTTGCAATTATTATTCAACTTTAATTACTTTGAGCAATTCAATTATTGTTGAGCAAGTATCTACACTCGTAGATATTTGACAGACCTTTGAGTGAATTAATTATCGAAAATTACTTCACATCGTTATTTATTATTATATTCGCACATAGTGCTTTTGCAAACTGTTTAAGAACGTCTAAGCTAATTGTTTCGGCTAGACAAATGCATGTTAAATTCATTTAGTTGAATATTATAAAAGTTTATCCAAACCATTGGCTGGTGCGGATTCTTACAGTAAGACTGAGATAGAACAACCCTAGTTAAAGGGGATTTTTATTTGTCAGAGACCCGACAGCGCGCAAGAAAACTAAATGTGATGCATATACATAGGACATGAGAGGACTGATCCCCTCAAGTGTCCCGTTATTTTAACAAGGAGTCAAACATTGTATGTCTGTTCTACCTTAGTAGCAGTTCATGATCATTAAAGACCACTCAGCAGTAAAGAGTCAATTCCTTCTTTTATTGACCATTGATTCTTGTTATCTTTCACAATTGTTATTGTTGAAACCTTGAAGTTATTTTCCTTCATCATGATATATCGTATGATTGTTGTTTATAAACTTGCTGAGCCATTTAGTTGCTCATTCTTGCTATATCATGACTATATTTCAGCCATTCCCGAAAGCTCTAAATCGGACAAAGGCAAGGGGAAAGCGAATGTTTAGTTTTAGTAATTGCATGCTACTTTATATTACTGTTATGTAATTACTGTTGTAAATCTTTTGTATTTCCCTTAAGATATGTAATGATAAGATTAAGGTAATAGACCTTGGGAAGTGTAGCCTTTTGATTAAGGAACCTTTTGTATTATTCCGCGAAGTTTGAATACAATTTATGTATTTCATAATTGTTAAGTATTGTACAGTGAGAACCAAACCCGAGGTTAAAGAACCCGGATTTGGGGTCGTCACAAGTAATGAATGAAATTACTCAAAATAGTAAAGAATGAGTAAATTTAAGAAGCTGAGCAATCAATTAATCTCAATCTCAATAAATTAAACTTAACAAATGAGTCAAATGATGGAACTCGGGCTTTTCTAGCCCGATATACACTATAGTCCAAGATAAAATAATCCTTTGTTTCAATGTCAAATCAACTAAACAAGGTAACCCATGTTAAGGACTGAAAATGATGTCGTTAAAGGATGACAATTGTAACGCACAGATATTTTAAATTAATAAATAAATAGATAAATAAAATAAGATAATATAAATATTTTATTAAATAAATAACTAATCATTAAAAGATAAGTATTTAGAATTTGAAAATAATATAACTACTTAATTGATAAAAGACTTATTAATAACAGGATTCATAATATATATATATATATATATATATATATATATAAGAGAATTGAAAAGAACGTAAAAATTATTTGATTTTAAAGTACTGTAAAACAGAGAAGAAGAAAAATTAAAAAGGTAAAACTAAGTCTTTTTTTTCAATTATGAAATAATACTTATAATATATATGTATGAGTAGATTTTTTTTAAAACAATGATTATAATAAAAAATAAAAAATAAAAACGGTGATGTGGGTATATATTCCTTGTGAATTAAAGAAATTTCGAAATAGTATTTATGCAAATATATTTCTGTGGGTGTGATCGGTTGAATAATCTTATATTTGTGTTTGTTTAAAGTGATTACATAATCTGATTTGATCAACACTAAGTCATGATATATTGATTTGTATGCGTAATTGCGGTAATTTTATTATTTACAATATATGTGTGAGTGGTAGTACTGTATATAGGTCTTGGGTGTAGTTGTGCCATGTATATGTATTAGGGATAATTCGTGTCTGAAAGTACGGTACAATTAATATAACAGTTGAGGAGTAGTATTCAATATTTTGAGATTGAAAAATTTAAAATTGTTGTGGACTCTCAGTTTCATAATAGAACTGAGAGTCCAACCATTAATACAAAAAAATTGATATTTAATTCAGTCATAGTTTTTTTTTAAGGCAAATATTAGTGTGTTACTTATTTTCAACATAAAATTAGTTTTTGGCAGGTATGAACAATTAATTAATTGACGATAGCGGACTCAAATTTATGTAATATAATATTTTCGGATATCCCACGTACATTTCCTTTATTGATAAAACGGAATGAGAAATTCAGCAGCATTTATTTGTCTCCTGTATCTCTAACTATCGATCAATATGATCCATGAACAGTAGTACTGCAAGCCATTTGGTGGGATTCAATGAGGGGGAAAAAAGATGTAAAAATTCAAAAAAAAGACTTTTGCATATATACCCAAAAGTATAAAATGAGCCCTCTAAGTCCAAAGAAAAAAATATTGTCATAACACAAACTAAATTGCAACACCATAACATTTTTTCCTCTATATTTTTTTCCTTAAAATTGAACAAAAAATTCTCATACTATGAGTCAGAGCCTACTACAATAGTTGCTCTCGATATAGCCCGTAAAAACACCAAAGAGAAGACACGTAATTGCTCGTGCCTGAAGGCACGACGTAGATTAAAATTTCAAAAATATTCTATTACCTAAAGACTCTTTGCAATCTAAAATAACTTACAAATCAATTAGAATAAATCTGAACCGTCCTTGTAATTTTTCGCCCAAATCAATTTGCATGTGAAAATATAATGACCGCAATACCCGAAAAACAGAAAAATGGCGTCAATGCTAAAAGGGTGACCCATGTTGTTTACGTGCATTTTTTTTTTTTATTATAATTTAATTATTATTATTATTATTATTATTATTATTATTAGTGGTGAATTTGATTTGGACGGAAAATGTGAGTTGATAGATTTTTGAAAAAAAGACGTTGAATTGGGGGGGGGGGGGGGGGGAGAGAAATGAGAGATAGATTAGTGACCGTTGGATGTTGTAGCCCCAAATAATTTTAGACTGTTGGATGTTGAAGTCTAAATTGATTTGAGACCGTTGAATATTAAAACCTTGAAATTTGAGTCGCTCTGTTTTATATTATAGATGTACTTGTTAAATTACTTTACGTGAGGTTAGTAGGCTTTTGCCATTGTACTACATGTGAATTTAGCCGTTTAGGCTTCTCTTGTGTAATAGCGGTATACTTGTATTTATTTTATGTGTTAAATGGTTGTTATATGGGTATATATATATATATATACCCATATCACGGTGATTGTTAAACTAATAAATAAATAAATGAATAATTAAATATTTTATTTATTAAATTTAAGTTTCAACTCATAAAATTAAATTAAAAAAAAACTCCACGATTTATAGTATAAAATTAATTATAAATTATTTTAATTTTAAAAGTATAATTACTATTGTTATTGACAAAAGCTATTTAAAAAAAAATATTTTACAAATTATACTTGATCCACCTAACTAGTGAAGATCGTCACTTGCTGAGAGTTTTACTGCTCACCCCTTGCATTAAGTTTTTACAGGTTACATCGTTGATAGTTGCACATTTGCTTGGTATATTTTGGATAGCTGGAGTTTAGTTTAGAATGTTTATTTCTTTTTGTCATTGAACTTTAGATAAAACTTTTAGTTTCGGGAGTTGTGTCTCTATTTAATGAAATTTGGTATTTAGTTGTTATTCGTTTGAGTTGGTTTTGAAAGATGGTTATAGTTGAATTTTAATTTAAGATTACTATTGATTTGTTTTGTTTTGGCTTGCGCACTATTGATATTGTTGTCTTGCGGGCCTTTGGGTTTGTGGCATGTAGCACTCCGGCCTTGTAATGGGTTCGGGGTGTTACGGCAATAGTAGGTAATATATATGGGAGTTAATTGCGTATCAAGCCCTAAAATATATAGTCTTTTATACATCGTACCCTTGGATTTAAACGCTCTCATTCCGCTACCCAAAGTACCGTTAAGTAAACATTATTGACCCTTTTGTAATTTTCGCCTAGAAAAGTTGTCAGAATTACCACGCGTTCCGGTAGAGGAATTATACATACGATTTGACCCTATTATTTTTACATTTGACCGTATAAAATATTTAAAACAATTTAAATACTAGTCTAATACAAAATCAAAACAAAATAATAAGAAAATAAAAGCAAAATAAAACTAAATTCAAGAACAAATTGAAGAACACAAAACCTAGTTGCTATAAAAAAAATCATCTTCCCCATCACTATATTCATCTTCAATTCCAACTTCTACATCAAAAATTATACATCACCATCTATATCTTCAATTCCATTTTCATCTTTAATTCCAAAAAAATTTAAATCCAAAATCACCACCCTTACCACTTAACCACCCAATTTCAATCACATAAACCATTGACGAGAGAGAGAGAGTGTGTGTGTGTGAGGACCCGAATTTTCAGGATTTCTTTAATAATATTAAGTGAGAATTTAATTGATAAAAATTATCAAGGTTGTTATATTAATTATCATTTTATGTGGTTTAATGTATGTGAAGGGATTTAATTGGTAAATTAAATCGGTATAAAGATGATGATAAATGATGATTGAATAGAAATAATTAAAGAATAAATAAATTGTTTAAAAACAATTTATGGAAAATAAGAGAAACTTTAATGAAATTATTGATATTTATAAATTATTTTGAAGGTACAGAAATTAAATGATGTTATGTGGTAATGTGAAATGTAAGAATTAGATATGTATATATATATATATAAATGTATATGTTTAAGTGATAATTATAAATGTTATTAATTATGGAAGTAAAAGGATTAATAATTAAATTAATCCAATTTTAAATAAAAAGCGAATGAGGAAGTTAATAAAATTATAATTTTTGATTTTTGATTTAATTAAGAATTATGGTAAAAATTTAGAAATTGATTGAGAAGATATGTAATTATATAAATTATATAATTTATATAAGAAAATTAAAGTGATGTTTAAAGGAAATTATAATTATATAAATTATATAAGGATAAATTATATAATTTATATAAGAGAATTAAAATAATGAGAGAGTTAATAAATGTGAAATTATTGATTAATTGATAATTATGGAGAAATTTAAGAAATTATTTAAGAAAGGAGAATGCAAATATATAAATTATATAATATTAAATTATATAATTTATATATAAAGAAATTATTATAAATATTAAAGAAATTGAATAATAAATAAGAAAAATGAATGTTTTAAGTTATTAAAAATTATAATTATGTATAATGGAATTATTATGACTTTTATGAAGAATAATATTTCGGAAACGTGAACATGTTAATGTAACATGTTATCCAAGTAACGGAGTGAAAAATTATGAAAAATAATTTTTATAGGCTATATGAATTATTTTGTGATTTTTGGAGGTATAAAATACCTCATATAATTACATGCATGTCATTATGCGTGTACAAAATTTGTCAAGTAAAGTACCCAAAAAGGGTGTTAATATTATTTATAAATCATATTATGATTTTTAATGAATTAAAATAAATATTTTATATAAAATATTTATTACACGAAATAATTACGTAATGTATTAAAATGAATTTTTGCATGCGATTTTCTGGAAAAATCCGGAAGTGTGGGCGTGTAAGTCGGTGGGCAATTTTTTATTGCAACATGGTAGGTGATTAAGGGATAAAAGGAAGAACAAAGAAAATAATAAAACATAACTCCCTTTATTTGCTTTCTTCTTCCACACCCATCACCATCATCCGAGCCACCACCTCCACCCACCGTGAACCACCGACCACTATTGGCTGCTAAGGGAGAGAAATCAAGGAGTGATGGCAAGTTTCAAGGAAAATATAAAGCTTGGAAGGTTGATCAAGAGAGGGTTTTGAGCTATCAATTTAAATAATTGGACGACAGGCAAGTTCTTCAGTCCTTTAATGTTAATTGTTGTCTGTTATGATATGTAAATACTTGTTTAAATGCATATAAATTATGTGTTATGTGATCTGTGGTTAACATGACAACTATGTGTACTTTATGCAATGATGTGGGATATACTGCTATAATAGAAGCACAAGCACATGATGTATGACACACACTGAGTATGTTAAGGTATGTGCTATGTGAAATATAAATTGTTGAACTTGCTGAGCCGTTGTGCTCATTACTTGTTTAAAATAAACTTTTGCAGGATAAAGAAATAAGTTTCAGGAATATCGGATTAAGTTGAGATGAATTGCCTAGAAGGTAGAAAACGTGATTGTTATATTATTAATATTATAATTCAATGTGAGAAATTTGTTAATTTACGGTGATAAATTGTATGTATATATAAGTTGAATCTGGATATGATAGAAGTTCAATTATGAACTGTGATGGATCAGGATAATTGTTACGATAGAAATTATTATATGTTTGGTTACGAATGATGCAACAAGGAATATTTGTATGAAAATAAATAATAGTAAATTTTAAATGATGAGCTTTATAATATGTGTAAAAGAAAGAAAAAGTAAAGGTTGCGATCCAGGGACTAGGATCCAGATGTAAGGATTTTAAATATCCAATTAATTTAAAGCAATGATTAAAAGAAAAAGAAAAATTTATACCGAGAAATTTGGTAATTGATGATTTTAAAATTAAATAATAGATCAATTTAGGTGATGAAAGATTTATTAACGAACCGAAATTCGAACGTATGTTTAATAAATATGAAATTTAAGGTATTAAAGTGGGTCGAATTTCGGGGTCGATACACAGAGAGAGAGAGAGAAGAAGAAGAAGAAGAAGAAGAAGAAGAAGAAGAAGAATTCTATGATCATATTCTCCCATCTTGTTTCCTCTCCAATCGTAATGTTACTTGAAGTCTTAGATCTGTACAGTGGATCCCCTTTCTTTCTTGATTATCCATCCGGGATTCAATAGTCAAATGCAGATTGTGGTAAATCTGTGTTATATTTCGTTGGAGATTTTGATGATTTTGTGTTTGGATCTCTATGTACTATGTAATTTGATGAATATGAATATGAATAAGAATATGGATTTGATGAAGATGAATGAAGATAGAGATTTGAGGTAGATGAATGAGATTTAAGGAAAAATTATATTAAAGAGAGAAAAGAAAATTGTTTGCTATAATTGGGTTTGATAAAATTTGCTTAATTTATTATTACCTTTGTTTATTTTGTTATTGCTTTTATTTAGTTATTGGGGTAAGTTATTTTAATTGAACTAATTAGTTGAATTCATTATTTTATTTGAATTAATTTATTTTTAATTAATTAGATTCATTAGTTTATTTGGGTTGCTTGATTTTAATTAGATTAATTAGTTTAGTTTTGTATTTATTTATACACTTTACTTTGTCTTAATTAGTATTTAACATGTATTTGTACAACTTAATTAAGTCAGTTATATTATTTATGCGATCAATTATATTTAAATAGTAAATTTTGAGATGTGGTTATTTTTCAGCAAAAAAAATGATCGAAAATTTGAATAGAGTATATACTTAAACGCTACTTTAATTAGCGAAATGACAACGTTTAAATCAGGGTGGGTATGATATATAAAATGGTATATACTTTGGGTGGGGTTAGATACGTAATTAACTCAGTTATATGGGCTCAGCGTATCCAACTCTTGAAAATATCAAAAAACCAGAGGAAAACAAAGGAGTGTGAATCTGGGTCGCTTGGTTTATATAGTCGAATAACTTTTTAGGGTTTTTACAGTTTTGGATAAGGAAGAAGATGGCTACGCCGGCAAATTCTTCGAACTCCGATTCTGAGCCGGAAATTGGTAACAGTTCTAGCCCTGACCCTAGTTTAACTTCGAATGCATTAGCCATTAGCAATCAGTCGAGTCCACCGCTCGTTTGCCTCTTTAAGTTCGCCGGAGATTCCGCTGCCGGCGCTTTCATGGGCTCCATTTTCGGATATGGTTATATCTCTTTATACGCTTATGCTTTATTTTGATTGATTATCTTTTTGGGAATTTTTGTTTTGTATGTTTTGATTGGGTTTGTGAAATATCATACTGATTACTTTTTGTGCGTTTGTTGGTTAGGCATAATTTTCTTAGGGAATCATATTTCCACGAGCATTTTTGAAATATCAACAAAGTATGAATATAAATACTTGTGGAAGTGATAGTTGCCTTTGTTTATAATTGGTTTGTCATTTAACGTTATATATGAGTTTGTTCTAGGATTAGTAGCTGATTATTTGCTAAATTGTTATTTAGTAGCTTATGAACTAATTAGGTGTCACAACAATTGTGAGATCTTGGTTTCTTCTGTCAAACCAATTCTATCCCTTTGCAAAGTGATCCCCTAACTTTACCAAGATAACTCCTGTACAGATAAACTTTGGTTTGTACCATAGTGGTATTAGAGCTTACTAATGACCAGGGAGTATTCTTAATTTCTATGGCATAGTTGTTAGGTTGTATAAGTTCAGACATTTCTTTTTAGGAGTTTAGTTATTTGAGATATTTATTAGTACTGTTGTAGTGATAGAAGGAGTTGATAGCATGAATCTCTGATAGCAGATTTATTAACTTGATTATAGGAGTGGTTGTAGATTATTTGCTAACTTGTTATTTTATATTCTCTATTTAATGAAAATAAATAAATGGGAGAAACATCTCTAGCTTATAAACTAGATGTGTAATTGTTTGTGAGGAAAACCAATCAGCTTGCAATGGAAGGGATAGAATCTTATTGATCCGTCTAGTTATAAGCTCAAAATGCATATCCCGTTTGTTCGTTTCCCATAAAGTAGAGATTTTTGTATAACATTGCAAATAATCTACAACTTCTTGAATCAAGAAATAAATTAGCCAACATAGATTAATGCTAACAAACCCCTCTCTTCAACCACTACCACAATACTAGCAAATATTTGTAATATCTAGGACCATAGGAAGAAATATTTTAACTTACTCAAACTAATATGTAAACCTGAATATTCAAGAACTAGGAAGTAGGAATAGTGAAACAAACTCATACTCAACAGTCCTTCCCCGTCAAAAACTAGCCTTGTCCTCAAGGCTATCCTTTTTCATACATAACATAATTATCATCCCCTTCTGTGCTACAATACTTAATTAAGCATTTCTGATGTGTGTGGTTGCAGTGTTGCAAGCTTTATATAAGCAGTCTTATCCGATAGCTGAAGACGAGGTTTGATGGGCTAAGACATCTGCCATAATAGTGTTCTTCAATCCGCTTAAGAAATACTCATTTTCCTTGCCTATGTATTAAACCAGTTTTTTTTGCTAACAACATTTGAATTGTGTCATGTGCTCCTCAAGGCTATCCTTTTTCACACATAACAACATAATTATCATCCCATTCTGTGCTACAAGACTTAATCATGCATTTCTGATGTGTGTGGTTGCAGTGTTGCAAGCTTTATATAAGCGGTCTTATCCGATAGCTGAAGACGAGGCTTGATGGGCTAAGACATCTGCCATAAAGTGTTCTTCAATCCGCTTAAGAAATACTCATTTTTCTTGCCCATGTATTAAACCAGTTTTTTTAGCCAACAACATTTGAATTGTGTCATGTGCTCTTGAACAGTTTCCGTCTTCTGAAGCTTTGTGTAAGATCTTTAAAGAAAAATCTTTGAATTGAATTGGGCCATAGCAAGTGTGGAGTCCTCCAATGACACTATTGTGTTTTTTCTGTTTGAGTACTAACTTCTCATCTTCCTCCAAATGGAAGGATTCCAAAACCACCTGATCTTCTTTTGAAGTTTTCTTAGTCAAAAAAGTTCTCAGCCCTACACAACCTACTTGTCGGATCTTCCCCTCCATTGAAAAGGGGAATATTGAGTTTAGTAAGTGTAAGTGCATCAGATCCACACAACCTAGCAGTTATATTACTGCTTGTATCATGCCATCTGGTTCTTGTATTACTGTTAGATGATTTTGATGTTAAAGTTACTAACTCTTTGATATGGACTATATTTACTGTTGCATGTTCACAGTTTGTGTATATATAGATTGAACCTAGAAGTAATTTGATGGTTGGCGGGTTTTTGTTTGTCTCCTCTCATTTACAAAGTTTGAGTCTGTAAGCAAAGTTTGGCAACCTGTTTCTTTTAACTGAAGTTTCTCCCCTTTCCAGCTCTATAAACAAAATTGTACTGCTGAAAGTGACCTATGTTTTCTTAATGAAAAGAAAGGAAAGTGGGCTTATGATTTTGTATGAGTTGGTTTGATTGGATTAATATTTTGAGTGATGTAGGTTTTTGTTCTTATCGCGGTAATGTAACTTTATGTATAAAGAACACAAATAGGAGCTAGGATAATTCAATAATTCAGGTTGTACCTTCAGTCGATTCAGATATTTATTGCCCTTTCATCCACAGTGTGTGGTTTGAGTGAAAAGAGTTATATTTTGAATTTTGAATAAGTTCCCATTTTTGGATTCTTTAAGGTCCAACTGAAGCATATATCCATGAATCTGGTGTTATTTATGACTTCTTGGTTAATGTCTATGATGAATGTAATTGGAACTCAATTCCCTAATTAACCTGAAGAATCCTTGCCATCGACTGTGAGTATAAATATTATATCTGATCGAGCAGACATTTCAATTTGATTATTTTGCTGCTATTTATGTGGATGTTATACTTTTGTATCAGGCTCTGGATTAATTAAGAAGAAAGGATTTAAAGGATCTTTTGCAGAGGCAGGAACTTCTGCGAAGGTATGGGAAATCCTTTCACCAAAGTTGTTTGGGGTAAACAAGACATGTATAGTTGGTTATAGTTCTTTCTAGACCCCTTAAAGTGTAGATTTATTAGCATCTAGCAATTAATCTAGGTATCTTTGTTTACTTTGCCCGTACCAGACATTTGCAGTTTTGTCTGGAGTTCACAGTTTGGTTGTCTGCTTCTTGAAGAGGCTGCGAGGGAAAGATGATGGTATAGCATCTCAACTCAAGAACTGGAGACTTTCACGACTGCTATATTTTTATTTTATCTTATAATTTTTCCATCTACAGTTATTAATGCAGGTGTAGCCGGATGTTGTACTGGCCTTGCTTTAAGTTTTCCAGGTATTGCATCATTTTCTTTTCTACATATCTAATTAACGTGCATGCCACTGTAATTGAGTTTCTCTTTCTACAATATTTATGCAATCAAAAATATATGTCCCAAATGTGCTTCTTTCTTTGTTCAACTTTTCTACAGTATTTGTCATCTGCGACCTACTCCAAATGAGTTCTATAGCAATTCTGATTTATCTTGGAAGTTATTCTAGATGAATTACTGATCAGTTTCTTAATTTCTTGTGGATGTTCCTTTCTTTCATCAATTATGAAAATTCATGACCAGCTGCTTGTTCCTTACTCCTCAGCTCTGAATTTAAATTACTCAAAGATCTTAAATGCATTAGCTTGACAATTAGATCTGTTACTGTTTTTATTCTTTTGATGCAAGATGTGTTTGCTCATGTCTTAGTACTCCTAGGATCAATGTTCTAAAAATTGGTAGGAGTAGCACCTAGGCTTCTTAGGCACCATCTAGGCATTTTCCTAGCGGTCTTATTTATTTATTTGTTATATATTTTAACATACTACAAAGAATTTATTAGATGAAAATATTCTAAATTGTAGGTGAATAAATTACCTTAGAAATATCTAACAAGGTGGAACAAATTCATTTCAAGTAATGTGGAACTTCAAAGCCTTCATTAGATACCCATTGTTAGTCATTATTTTAAATTCAGATTTTTAGTCATTTCATAGATGAATATTTTTATTAAATTTGAAATAAAATATTTGTTGGTGAAGTATATTTATCACTTAAAAAAAATAATAAAGTGGACTAAAAAAATTTCATGTATCATAAAAAAAAAAGAATAATAGTTTTTTTTATAATTTTTTAAACTTATAAAATTGCAGGGTCATGACCTAGTAAAAGTATAAAGTTTCAGGGTTATTGACTAAGGTCAAATAGAGGCGGCTGAGGACCAGTTCTGTCTAGGTGTGGCCTAGGCCACCCAGCCAAATCGATTGAGGTGGTAGATGATTGAGTCGGGTGCCTAGGTGGGCGCGTGGGAGTATTTTTAGGACAGTTCTTAGGATAAGGGGTTCATTTTGTACCCAGCATCATAGAATTTGATTTAAAATATTTCAGTGTTATGATGTCTTGTTCTTTTGTTTAGCGTACCAAATTATCCACAAGGACCACAGCCATTACAAGAAGTGGAAATTTTGAAAATTTATTTGTTTATTTGTGTGTATATAATAATATATATGCGTGTGTTAGATATATTTCCTGAGTGTATGCCTATCTGAATTTCAAGTATTCTTTAAATTATATTTGTTTCAGGTGCACCCCAGGCTCTTCTTCAGAGCTGCCTCACCTTTGGGGCATTCTCCTTCATTATTGAAGGCCTTAACAAGCAGCAGCCAGCTCTGGCGCATACATCTTCCTTAAGGGTCAAAAGTAGTCACCACTATGGTGCACTTCCTCCTCTAGCAATTCCTCTGCCGAATGAACTTAAGGAGTCCTTTTCTTTCTTCATGCAATCCATAAGAAAACACAGCTTTGGATCCTCTACTCGATCAGTTTGAAGTTGTAGTTCCTGTCCTGTAGAATGTTGGCATGGGAAAGGTCTTCATAAAATGGTAGAGATTCTTTTTGCTATTCAGGTTTATCTTTTTATTTTAATTTGGGTGAGTTGGATAAGAAGAAGGCTTCTTTGATATATTCTGTCAATTTTCAGTATTATTTATTGTGTTGGGACATTACTACCAGGGAGGTTGTTGGTAAATTGCAATTCGAGTTTGGATCTATGTTGAATTGGTTTGTAAAGAAGTTCACCAATTGTTTCAAAATGAAAGTTTAGTCTCTTAAAAAGATGTCATAAAGACCATCTCTTGAAAAGGATGTTGCATAAGTGAGTGCACCTTCAAACTTAAATTTACACATTTGATTAAGCTTGTGATGTTTTGCTGTAGATGTTCAAGTTAAGCCCTCTTTGAAAGTGTAAAAACTTGCATATAAAAACTGGGGATTTATTTCCCCTCCAATATGCCTAAATATTTATATTTGTGTACATGATAATTGAAATTTGCACCATTCACCTACTTTTAAGTTATTTCATTGTACTAGTTTATGATACAGTTGAAAACACAAGTTTTGTAATAAAGTTATTATATTATTTATATTTTTTGTATTATACTATATTAATATATTTATTATAGTAATTATAATTGATAGTAAGAATATAAAATTTAAAAAAAATTAACTAAATTTTTAAAAGAAATTTATGTGAAAATGAGATAATGGTATGTAGATAATTATGATTGTAAAAATATACATAATTTTTTTTTGAAATTGAATAAAATTTTAAAAAATAGTTGAGTGAACTTTTTTTAAAGAAAAAATTCTTTTGTAACTTTAAATATATAATATTATTTTTCTAAATTTTAGAGTTGAGAGATTTTTTTTAAATATTAAATTTAAATATATTAGCTCATGATTCAATGCAAAGTACGAGTTTTGCTATAAAATTATTATTTTGTTTATATATATTTATTTTTGTATTATACTATATTTATATACTAATTATATAATAATAGATTAATATTGTGTAAGATGATTTTTATATATATAAAAAAAAATCCTTCTAAAATACATTATTTAACTAATAATGTATAACTAATTATGGATAAAAACTTGAATTTTTTTTAAAAATTACAATAATAGTTTCTCTATTTATATAATATAAACGATAGTATTCATCTTTAAATTAATAATTTATTTGTTTATATATTCATATATATTCATCTATCTATGTAAAAGTAAAATCTTATTTAAACTTAAATAATTATACCTATATAATTTAATTATAGTTATTGTTAGTAAGAATATGAATTTTAAAGAATACTAACTAAATTAAAAATATATGGTTTGTAAGAAATAATTATAAGTAGATAATTATGATAATAAAAATAATAAAATAGTTTCTTTTCCTGGATTTTAGAGTTAAAAAACTATTTCTAAATTTTAGAGTTAATAGACTATTTTGTGCTATTAATTATATGTGTAGATTATCACACCAAATTTGAGAGATTTATGTTATTTAATTGTATTGTCAAACCAAGTTTGAGAATAGTTTGACATTTTTCTAATCATTATTGTTAAAATTTTAATAACAACAAATCATTGTTATTTTTTTAAGGTAAAAATGCTTTTATTGATTCTAAGCTTTTGCATAATTGATCTGAATATAATGAAGTAATGATTAATATATTTGGATCATTGGTAACAAAGATTTTTCGGTAAAATATTTAGTTGGCTCAAATTGGAGAAAGTGTGATGGAGGAGGGCAAATTTAAAAATTAGATTCAATTTTCTTACTTCATGTATTTAATTTTGTAACTGAGTTGTAATAATGTACTATTACTATACACTGAATTTTAATAGCATGCTTGGGATATAGCATGCCTGAAGTTAGAGGGCGTTTGGTGCGGGTGATATCAGATTATCACCAAAATTTAGATTATCGGGTATTTGTATTGGTCATATTTTGTCATTTTTGTTTTGATAGGCGTCATGTAATTAATGAAAATAGTTATTATGAATATTTGATAAGAATTCAATAATACCACTCATATTTTTGGCAATATTACTCTTTGACACAAATGTCCATGTACTTAATTATGTAAAATAATTTATAAAAGGATTTCTGGACAAAATGTAATTCAATATTGAATTAGTTTATCACAGAAAAGAAGAAATCAAAATAATACCCTACTAATTAGTATTCAGTTAGTCTAAATGCAAAAGTCGTTAAATGTATATTGAAAAAAATTACAACATAAGTGTAATTTTTTGTGTGTGTGTGTGACGACACAATAAAATTCAACGCAAATAATGTGTTGTACTATCGTCGTTCAGTAATATTTGTCCGCTGAATGTATATTGAAAGAAATTTGAGGATATGTGTAATGGAAGGGAGTATAATTCATATTTTTGCTAGAATTTATACAATTACCTAAAGTAACTAATAATATATAAAATGATATTAACTAATAATATCAGTGCTAATATATAATACCGTAAGAGTCGATCCCAATCCAATTTACCAATGTATAATACAGTAAGAGCCGATTCCAATCCAATTTTTTGACTCAATTTCGTTTGTTCCAATTTTTTGAGTCAATCACCAAGTTGTCTTTTCTCCTTCGCTCTTCCATCTTCCGACTTTTCAAATGGTATCTTCTTCATCGTTATTTATCTCCACCTCTTCCCTTCCTCTCTTATAAGAATGCTATTTTCTTATTTATTCATGCACCCAACTTTCATATCTGACTCTAAATAACAAAATTGAAGAAGGGTTCCGAGCAGATATAGGTTCTTCTGTAGTAACACCTATCGCATCCTCTAATATTTGTTTTGGTTTTAGGTAATGTTTTCTCTTATTATCTCTTGATAAAATTGTGTGTTTATATTTATGACTGTCTTTTACTCATTATATTTTGTTTTGATAAAATTGTGTGTGTATATATGTGGCTGTCTTTTACGAGACTTGGTATCTCTAAGAGGTGCAGAACTCTTTGTTCCCCATTTCTACATTAAGTTGGGCATTCCTTTCCTAAGTGCATGCACATTATATGTTTGATGAAATGTCAAAAAAGGATATATCTTGGTATCTCACAATATCTAGAATGTAGACTAATATAACAATGTTTGATTGTATTTTCTTAGGCAATTTTGAGCTAATTGAATTGGGGTTTTAAGAAGATTTAGGAATGGAAAAAGTGCAGGAGCAACAACAAAGTCAATCAATTAGTACCCGTCAAATTCTAGCTTTCTTGACATAGTTCTTAAGACTTTTACAATATCGTTTTGTAATTGGAACACCCTTTTTTTCCTATAATAAAGAAACTTTGGAAAGATATAGAACAATTATGGAAATCCTAGGTAATATATTATGAATTTCTAAACAATTATGGAATCAGATGACCATTGTGTATTGTATGACCTCGACTTTTATTGAATAAAATTTAATTTTCTTTATATATTGTTTTGTATAGTAAGGTGTTATTTTGATAAAAGTTAAAGTTAAAGGATGTTATGTGCAAATTATATTGGTCGGAGAATATTCGTTCTGTCAGGAAATATTCGAGCCATACGATGGCGCCAAAATAATCAATTATTGGTGGACCCCACAACATAATATTTTCGGATATAGAAAATGACAGAAGTAACATTTTTAAATAAAAACGATTAACGGTACAGTCACTTTTAACTGTTAAAATATCTGGTGCTAAAAGAATGGTAGCATACAGTATTTTATGATATTTTACAGTACACACGGTATTAGACAGTAGCACACGATATTGCACAATGTTTTATATTATTAATCTGATAAAGTGGTTATTGTACAGTATTCATCAATAATTGTTATTGCACAGCATTATACATTATTGAATCAATAATTATTACAGTAGCTCATGTACTAAATTAATAATTATTCGTAATATGTTCTTACATTATTTTTAAATTATTATTATCACTATTGTGACATTAATTTAATTATTGATATTTTGGATATTATAATAATAAAGGTGAAAAAAGTCTAATAAGGTGGGAAGAAAAATAAAATAGGTGAGAAAAAAATATCTAATTTATTATAATATATTATTTTATTATAATATAATATATAAAGTTGTTTGTTTTATTATAAATATAATATATAAAGTCATTTGTTTTATTATAAATATTATAATAAAATTTTGTTTTATATGAAATTAAAATTTTTAGAAACGGTGTGCTGAACGAATTCAGTACTGACATGCCTCACATACCGCATATTGTGTGTTTCCTTTTTCTTATAAATAGGTTGCTTAATTGAATAAGAAAATCACACAAAACACTAAATACTTATATTGAAAGTAGTATGCCCTCAAGTCAATCACATTTGATGTGATATGTATATACTTTATAATCTTATTCATTTATTAATAAAAATATCAAGACATTTCTTTATTCATGTTTAATTAGCTGAATTAATTAAATGGATAAACCCATAGTTTTTGAGCAATACTTTTAGAATCATGATGAGGATCGTGCTAATAAGATCTAAATGCAAGATAACTCAAAACTAAAATTGTTTCTAATCGTTGATCACTAAAAGGGGATTAGTAGATCCGAATAGATTGATACATATTATGCTTACTTTTACGAAAAGGAAGATTGATCTCATAATTATTTGTGTAGAGACACTAAAATAAGTATGTATCTACTTATTATAGAGTAAGTCCATTAAACATGACTCACTCAAGAAAAACCTAATGAAATTTTATTTGTCTGTTAATAGGAGTTCCTTATGTGACAGTCGTACAAGTGATTTTTGGAATTGAGATCATCATAGTATCTTGTGTGTACTAAGTTATACTTTGACATATTCTGCAAGGCTTGCTGGTATATCAAATGATATGTTTGTGTATAATAAAGTACGCATGGAGATAGGTGAATGATCAATAAAGGATCTACCACTTCCAGTGAAGGGAGAGAATGTCCTATGCAATTCAATAAGTGACAACTTAGAAATTCATGGTCAGGGTTAAATGGAATTAGAAATAAGTTTTTAATTTACATTAACTAGAGTTGTGCATTTGTGAATTGAAATGCATATGATCAAATAAATAAGACTTGTTTGATTGAGATATTATGTGGTAGAATGATTGAATTGTACGATAATTATTTGCTGAAAGGTTTTTTTTACGATCAAATGTTGAAATCTATAATATCTAGAATGTCGATTAATCACTAAGGGGACTTACCCTTATTGTAAGAATAAATAATATTTATTAATAAATTAAATGGTTTAATTTATTTATATAAATAAGACTAGAAAGGTTTTAATTAATTTATTCTACAACCGATTTAATATGGAGAACCTAAATGGTCACACTACAAAAGAATAATATTTATTTTAGAAGTGAATGGCATAATTGTAATAATAAATTAAGTATATTTAATTTATATTATGGTGATAGAATAAATTAAGTAGCTTAATATTTATAATTTAGTATTTTAGAAATACTAATTATAAATTAATAAGAGGAGTCTTATTATTATTATTATTATTATTATTATTATTATTACAATGGTTTAGAAATTAATTAATAAGTAGTAGTATTATTATAAATAATTAAGTTCATAAATGGTTTAAGAATTATAATTATAATAATTAATTAAGTTACTAAATAGTTTAGTAATTAATTAGTAAGAATTACTCTCATTAATTAATAAAGGGAGGGAATATTCTATATAATTCTATAAATGATAACTCAGAAATCCTTAATCATTGTGAAATGAAAATTAGAAATAAGTTTCTAATTTACATTAGAGTTGGACATTTGAGAATTAAAATGCATATGATCAAATAAAATAAGACTTGACATAAATTTTATATCTTATATTTAATTAGGACATTGTGTAACAGAAGGATTGAATTGTACGATAACTATTCGCGAATAGGTTCTTTGTGATCAAACGTTGATATTTATATTATACAGAAAGTCATGAATTGCTGAGGGGGTAACCCTTATTGTGGAATAAATAAGTATTTATTTATAAATAAATTAAAGGAGCTTAATTTATTATTATAAATAATATTAGAATTATTCTAATTTATTTATTCTACAACTGGGATAATATTGAACCTAAAAGGTAACACCGCAAAAAAAAATAAAAAAATAAAGAAGTAAGTGACATAATCGTAATACTAAATTAAGTATATTTAATCTATATTATGATGATAGAATAAATTATATAGCTTAATATTTATAATTTAGTATTTTAAAAATACTAATTATAAATTAATGAGAGGAGTCTTCTTCTTCTTCTTCTTCTTCTTATTATTATTATTATTATTATTATTATATTAATTAATTTAGTTCCTAATTAGATTGAGAATTAAATTAAAACTCTAATCCTAAAGAGTTTATGTGACGTCCCCAAATCCGGGTCCCTCAAATCACGGGTTCAGTGCTCAAGTTACTATTCTACCCTGTCATCACATCCATTCAATTCTGGATAATAAACTTAATTTACATTAATACATGATTATCCTAGGTTCTAAATATATTTAATTACAACATTAGTAATAATAAATCACATTCTGCCTATTACAAAATATTATAGTAATCCTGTGACTACATAGTTATTGTTTACTAGCCTTCCCTTTTCCTTTATCAGTTCTCAACCCCTCGGCCTGTTCAAGTTTAGCTAAAATATTATGTTACAAGCAAGGATGAGCAAAAAATAACTCAGTAAGTACATAAACAAATAATGACATGATATTTCGAATATGATGAATGAAAATCAATTTCAATGAAGCTGAGTCATTTACAATAAGGCTTATCCAATAATAATTCAATGAATGAACATGAGAAATATAACATAAACTCTGTATGATTAACTGGAAATATGAAGCTTGCTTGATGGACGGTCACAAAACCCAGAACTCGTTTAGAATAATACCAATCATCAAGACTGATATTGCCCAGGTTAATCATGAGACTGCTTTTCAAATTAGATGTGTACTCTAGGTGATCAGCCTATTGTACCTTTATATTGTGCACAACATAAACATCTAGCAACGCAACCACGCCATAAAAGTTACATTTCCTTTATCCTTTATTCCCTTTTTTTATCAGGGTTGTTCTATTATAACATATCATAAATTATGCTCCACAACAATATAGATTGGAGCACATAACAATAAATAACTGAATTCAACACGAATTATTACATATGTCTAGCCATAATCAAGATTGGCATTGACCTTTTTCAATAACAGTTCAATGAAAAAATGAACTTTAAAAATGCTTACTGAATGGATAACATGAATCTCTATTCAAAGAACTACAAATGAGAGTTTAGATAGAACACTTGCCTTTGTCCTCATCTATCTCAACTAGTAAAATACTATCCCGTTTATAACCTACATGACTATAATATTAGTTCATGTATTAGTTACATACACATGCATACTATAACTTGCTATACAAGCTACTCTTTACCTTTACATAACCCTTAACATATAACACATTGTTCATTTATCCTTAACATCTACCACATTGATCATTTTATCAATTTATGGCTTACATTACATGTCTCTATCATTTAATATCAAAATATTTCATTTTGAAATTAAATAATTTATTTTTTTTAAATTCGGACGCAATGTTTCCTTATCTGAACTTCGCTGACCGCGAGAAGCTCGCAGTTGGACTGCGCCCCGGCGAGCCTCTGGTGCCGCCCCCAGCGAACTCCTCTCAATCCCACTGCGCCCCGGCGTCATCTCCAGTACAAAACTCCTCGCCCCAACGCAGTGCTGCTGTGACAGAAAAAAATTTCTTTCCAAAATTCTTGCTATTTTTGGCCCTAAGTTGAATTTCTTAGTTTCAACACATCACTTAACATATATAACATGTAATTGACTTGCATGGGCCTTCAAAACATTTAAAAATCTTAAAATGACCTTAATTTTCCAAAAGTTTTGTTTTAGGCGTCGGTGAACGTTTTTAAACGTTTAAAACTCGCATTTACCGCCATAAACGCCAAACGACTTCCAAATTAATTCTAACATATATATTTATATGAAACTTAGTTGTTTGGCCTCATTTGACCCTCAATTATCTAAAATGGCCAAAAATTACACGTTGGTGGCATTTTATCAACTTAACACATTCCATCCTTAAACTCAACTTGCTATCTTGAACTACATGCACCATATACGCTACCATATACACATTTAGCAACTTTGTGTACTCACATAACTTCTATATGCACATTCTAATGCACTTTACATATTATGATTTGGTTTACATGTAAATCATAGGCTAATATTACAATTTCTTCTTAACAAGTCATGCTTCTCTTCCATTAATGAATCTTTGAAGCTATCTAGCATGAAATTTCACATTCATACGTGTTCATCTCTTCCCACAAGGTTTTCATCAAAAGTACCAATATATAACACATGATCATCCAATAAATCATGGTTTTTAGCTTGAAATCATCCATGAATAGTGCACCACCTTTATTCTAGCAAACTTGAGCTTAGGGTTTCATCATTTACCAACCAAATAGCACATAAGTCACATAATCTACATATATAGCCAAAGATACATGCATGACTTCATCCATTCTTGCATTTAAACACTTAAACACAAAATCTTAAGGCTTGAACATGTTTATATCTTCTTGTAGCTTTCTTCCTTCTTGCTAAAAACCTTCTCAAGGTTGTATGCTCCACTTTGATGGCTAGTTCTTCTTCCTCTGAACAATTTCTTGCAATCTCTTGAGCTTTATATGGAAACCCTAGCTTTCTTGCTCTTTATCTCTTAAAACTCCCTTACCTAGCTAACTTGGAATGAAATGAGAGTAACTTAGCTTGATACTTGCAAGATATATACGTATATAAGTTGTATATATTGCTCTAGCAATTAACTACACTTGGTTAGCTTAACTCATGTAGGGTTAGGGTCATTTAGGACAAATCTCATGGATATTCAATGGCATACATAACAAATTCTTATCAAAAAGGATACCAAGGTCATTCTTTATATTGTCAAGGGTAGATGGTCATTGTCACCAAAATCTAGAGAAATTTAATTCTTAATAAATCATAACTCACTTGTTTCTTAACCAATTCAAATCCTTTTTTTATCCAAATTTGTTTCATTAGGCTAGAATTTTGTTTCACTGTCAAATAAACCATACATGACTTGTCCCAAAACATTTGTCACACTTTAAAGATTAAATTTCATTACTTAATTATAATAATTACAATATTGCCAAAAATGCGTATCATTACAGTTTAGGAGAAATGAGTTTCTTTATATAAGGAAGATCCTTATGATAGATTAGGGTTACTCACTTTGTTGAAGCATTGGAGAATGCTTCATAATTCTCTACATCTAAAAGTTAGAGAGAGAGAGAGAGAGAATTAAGACTAGCCACCTATGGTTTAGAGAAACCAAAATCTACTTCCTAAATTCATAGATCTCTTAGTGGATCACCTTTAGAGGCTACACGTTTGGATAACTAACGTTTATCAATGGATTCTAATCGGTGGATTTAAAGAAGAACGTGAAGGATTAAAGGGAGGTGAACTCGTACCTGTTGAAGATTTAAATCTACAAAGGTATAATACTTTTATCTTTCCTCAATTAATAATAGTCGCATAAGAAAGATCCTGATTTTTGGTTTGTAGAAATTGTTTTAAATATGATTTATACATTGCTTCCTGTTAGTTGAAATCAGAACTCTTTATTTATATTTTATTTATTAGTTAAATTCTGATCTCGAATTCATTTGAATGAATAACGTGCAAGTATATACGGTCAACAAGTAATAAAGTGAAAGTAAAAGTCGATCCCACGAGGAATTAGTTCTAACAGATTCCCAAATACTAACTCAAAACAAGCAAATCTTAGTTAAACGATTAATTAAATGGAAGAGAAATTAAAATAAAGTAAATTAACATTTAAACTAGAAAACAATTAAAGATGTGAATCTAAGACTGTAATTTCCCCCTAATATGTCATTTTCTTCTCATATCTCTCCTCTTAATCTTACGGTCACGATGAATCGTCAACCGAGAATACGATAATACTTATAGGCATGGTTTGATAGCCAAATAAGCATATCTCATCCAAACCTATCATATTCGACTAAATTTAGATAAGAACAACCCAAGCAAGATAATTCACTATATTTCTATGAGAACTAACACAAGCAGGGTTTTTAAGCACAGACTTTCACATTGGCTACACGTGGCACGTAGGTATATGTCTATCATACGCACAAATTATGAATTTAATCCTGAGACCAAATAACCTAACACATGTTAACATATTCAGGCCCAAACTTATAATCCATCTTCCGATTTCATACAAATTACCAAAGTGATTATAAAGTCAAACAATTAACAATCAACACAAAACATGACAACCCACTCATATGGCCTCAACCACAGAATGGTTAACCAAGAACACTATAGTACTTATACGCCTCTGTCGATAGCAATAGAAGTATACCCAAGTCTAAATAATCCACTATAACTCTATGAGAATTAACATTAAACAAGGGTTTGAAGCACAAGTTCTTAACTGGTTACACATGGCATACATGTATATTCCTATCTAATATGTAAATCATGTATCCCAACTATGTAGAATAGCACAATCACATGTTATCACATTTAAGTCAATCATATACTCCATTTGTCAATTTCGTATAGGAATCCACAGTAATTGATTAACCAAGCAATCAATACATATGACGAACAAAATATGTTAATCCAATCCATATGGTGCCAATTAAGAGAGAGAAAATCAATTCAAACAACTATTTAGGTTCTAAAACAATACTTAGATTCCAATGTAAAAAGTTAGCAAATATTAATTACAAATCCATCAAGTAATCCAATACAATAAAATACAAAGATAATAAAGAGTTAAAAATATAAACTTGTTGTCATCCAAGTAAAACCTCCAGGCTCCAACATTCATGGTTCCATCAATGGTTTCTTTGGTTGCTCTTCATCTTCTTCATTGCAAGATTCCAAAAATAGGATGATTTGGGATCAAGAATCAAAGGAACGGAGGTTTCCCATAGTGGAAAACCACCGCCCTTCTTCTTCTTCGTTGCCTAGATCACATCTCTTTCAGCCCAAAGGAAAAGGAAATGCGGTTTTTTTCTTTCTTTCTACGCTTTCCTTTTTTTTTCCTATCATTTTTGTTGAAATCAGTAGCCAAAATCTAGCCCAGGTGCCTAGGCGCTCTAATTCTTTTTGTATTTGGGCGCCTAGGTGCTTAGGAGCTTGAGCGTCTGGGCGCTCTTCTGTCGCACCATATTTACCAAAATGCCATCAGCTGAGATATTTATGTAAAATCAATAATTAAAATATATATAATTAATATAAATTAACTAAAATACAATTAAAACACATAAAATTAATATTACATCATATTTTACAATAATAACAGAAAAATATATAAAACTAACTAAAATGCTAAAGAATTCACAATATCATCAAGTTCAAAGGTATTAAATAAATAGGTATAAAAATCAGTCATCACTTCCGTTGCGCTATACTATTAGATTGTATGTATGCCATATTTTGGCAAACCATCAACCAACTCAGCTTTGTTTGGCTTAATCATATTCCTAAAATTTATTTTATGGTTTGGTCCGTTTGGATAATTTTGCTTGGTAGTGATTGGGATAATTGGACATCTCACATGATTAAAAACTATCCCGTTGTGTTTTATATGGTTCATTGGTTCCTATGATGAGCCAATCTTTATATGTTAAAGTGAGATTATTTATGTTGCTTATTTCTTTGATTTTGCTTGTTCCTGTGAAAACTTTGCTAGATTATATTTTTATGTTAAAGTGATTTAATTTTATTTTTTTTAAAAAGTTCAAATCCGCCCTTGTTGGGATAAAATCATGAATCTGCCCCTAATTCCGATCAACAATTCATTTTTTACGTTTGGTATATTAAATTTGATTGGACTGATCATTTCGATGGAACCACTCTTCCTTTATACATTAGAATCGCGATTCATTACCCCTTAAAGAATTGCGATTCCAATGAGTAAACAAATAAAAAAATGTCAAAGGCAAAAAATCTTTCACTCTCTCTCTCTCTCTCTCACACACACACACACACACACACAGGGGAGTGACTGAAAATGAATAAGTTGCCCTCTAATTGGCCGCATATAGGAGTTACGCACACAATAAAAAAAATAAGTGGCCTACTAAAACGACGCCGTTTATCCCTGACTGTATATAGGAGTTGCGATTAGTCTAAGAGACGTCGTTTCACTCATGTTGTTTGCTGGAATAGTGTCCATAGCAAACGTATGCTATAATCACTCTCCATATATATATATATATATATATATATATATATATATTGCATATTAATATGTATTATATTTATTTCATATTATATTATAGATTATATATATTATTATATGTCTATAATGTAAATTATTATACATTTAATATAATAAATATATTTAATATATAATATACTATATATAATATGATATTTTTACTATGTATTATATTTTGGATTATATATATATATATATATATATATATATATATATATATATATATATATATATACATATGGATAAATGCCCTACCGCTAGAGACTCTAGTGGTAGTTACAATACGTTAAACATTACATTTATACCCTCGCGCTTAATCATTGCCGCTACAGGCTATAGCGGAAGGATGGTCTTTAAACAATAGCAGCGTTTAAGTTTCCCTATCGTTAGAGGCTGTAGCGGTAGGATGGTCCTCAACAAAACGACACCATTTTATCATAATGTACACAAATGCTTTTTAATCCAAGCCTACCGCCAGGAGCAGATCCAACCTACGAAGTCAGTGGAGGTCAAATTTAAAATAAATAAACTCTCAGAAAAAAATAAAAATATAGTAAAATAAATTATAAAACTAAAGTAATACTTATTTAACAATTCAAAATCACATAAATCTCATTTGTTAAATCAAAATTCTATTTTGATACTTGAACCGAGTTTTTTTTCTAAATACAAGGGTACATTTTCATTCAAATGGAAGTCTTAAATAAAGTATAACAAATTTTTGAAACGATATATTTAAGCATCCGAATAATTGCTAAATCATACATAAATATAAAAAATAATTTTAAAATACTAAATAGTTCAAAAAATCACTTACACTATACAGTTCAAAAATACTAAATAGTTCAGAAAGTCACTTACCTTACCATAGCGAATTAACCAAAAAATAATAATAATTAGTCGCTCAAATTCTAACTATTTTCTTCTTCATCCTTCTCTGCTTCCATCAGCTCTTTCACTCTCTCTTTTTCTTCTCCCATCCGTGTGCTTATGCTCTCTTTCCCTCTTTCTTCTCTAATTTGCTAATCTATTGGGTTAATAAAGAAAGAAAAGGTAGGTGAGTGGGAGAGTATGTAGGAATAATGAAGTAAGTGAGGAATGGTCCCCCACCATTACCTCTCATTAGCGTTTAGCAGCCACCACCACATTCTCTTAAAATGAAAAATAAAATAACCATTAGTCTACTCCTTTTCCCTTTCTTTTAGCAGCCCCATTCTTTTTCTCTCTCTTTACTTTTTTATTTCTTTATCATTCTTTCTATCTCTTTAGACTTAAAATATATATCCTTAACCTTAAAATATGTATCCACCCTCCTTTTTCCCATTCTCTTTCAGCAACACTCCATTTTTCTTTTTGACACCTGAAAAGTCAGTGGGGTCAATTACCCCCACTGCCCTAATGTAGATCCACCCCTATAGGCTGTAGCGGTAGCTTCCCAAAATGGCAGTGTTTTAACGGTAGCTTCACCCTTTTTCCCTTGTCACTACAGCCTGCAGCGGCAACCAAGTTTAGTTTTGAATTTTTAGATCTAAGACTAGCCTACTTTTACTCCCAAATTCAACCAGTTGTGAGACATCCACTTTCACTCCCAGATTCAAGCAGTTGTATAGTTCCACCTCCGGTGATTAAAAGTATTAAATTTTTGCCTAATCTAGGTAAGTTGTTCAAAATAGCAAAAAAAAATGTCTGCTTATAATCTGTTTTTATCTAGTTCTTCAGATTCCGTTGCTAGTTTAAATTGTACAACTGCATCTGAGTTTGTAAATGAATTAAGAATTAGTAAATCTAAAATGGTTCTATATGTTGGTAAATTGTTCTCTAAGTTGGAAGAAACTGAATTTTTTTATAGAGCCTGTGCTAAAAAAATGGATTTTAGATTAGAATTACAACAAGTCATAAACATGCTCATACGAATGATATGTCACCTAGGTTGTACGTATGTAAAAAAGCCAGTAGAGCAACTGTTGTCAAGAGTTTACCAGATTACGAAGATGGTATTGATAAAATAAGAAGATAGAGAGACTTTATAGGACACACATTATGCAAAACTAGAATATATGTTGTCCATAGTATTTCTACCATTTAATTAAAGCACAATCATCATGTAGTGACCCCTACCAAGGTAGATTTAATTGACACACAAAGGAATTTTACTTCGATTGCACGGTCTTTAATTGACATTTAACATCAGTTTGGATTAGGTCCTAGTAGGATGATGAGAATTATGAGCACTATAGGTAGAGGGATGAAAAATGTTCTTTTTTGGATGTTAATATTCAAAATGTGGTTCAAGATTTAAGGCGTGATTCGAAAGATGAAAATGATGCACAAGTTGTAGTCAACTATTTAAAAAAAAGCTTGAATCCGGAAGTTCTAGTAAAGAAAATTTCGTGTCAAACCCAGTGAAAACAATCGCATAGCGTGTATTTTGTGGGTTGATGCCCGATCAAGATTAATGTATCAACGACTTGAAAACGTTGTGACATTTGACACTACGTATAGGACAAATAAGTATGACATGGCGTTTGTTCCATTTATTGGGGTTAACCGCTATTATCAATCTATTTTGTTTGGATTTGCATTGTTAAGGGACTAGACATATGACACTTTTGTTTGGGTATTAGAGACGTGGCTCGAAGCCATGGACTACAAAACACCTATAACCATCATCATTGACCAAGATAATGCCATGAGTAATGATATTGCTACGGTACTCTCGTCCACTTATCATGTATTGTGTTCTTAACATATTAGTAATAAATTTCCTAAAAAATAACATCATATTTATTCTGAGCACCCATCGTTCAAAGATCATTTTAATAATTGTATGTATAATTCACTGTCCATAGGCAGGTTTGAAGAGCGTTGGCAAATTTTGATAAAAGATTATGAATTGTATAACAATGAGTGGCTTAGAAGTCTATATGATGTACAGGAGAAATGGATTCATACTTATACAAAGAGATATTTTACCAGGGGAATGGCAACCACCGAAAGAAGCGAAGTCATGAACCATTTTTTTGATGAGTTCGTTAATGCTTCAACATGCATGAAAGAATTTATAGTGAAGAGTCAAAAGGTTATAGAGAAAAAATTCATCAGAGAGAGGAAGGCTGACTACATAACCAAGCATCATAAATGGAATACGGTATGCAGGTCATCTTTGGAAGTGCATGTTGCGAATATTTACACAAAAGAGATGTATAAACGTTTCTAACGTCAACTCATCAATTCTTTGAAGTACAATTTTCATAAAGTTAGTGAGATGTGTGTCAATGATACTAAGGTTTATGCAGTGTATAGGGCAGATGCAACTAAAGGTAGTCGGAGCTATAAAGAAGTCATCAAAAATCGTCAGCTACAGTCGATAACATGTAATTGCCAATTATTTTCTCATTCTAGTGAAATATGCAGGCACATTTTGAGATATTTCATGTTTAAGAGTATTTCACAAATATCCGATGACATGATTCCTCCTTGGCAGACTAGAGATGCGAACAATAGCAATGATAAAGATACCCTCATTAACCCAATAAATGTTGACTTTGAACAAAATTAGTCAATGCACTACAATCATTTGTTGAGTGATTATCAGAAGTTAGCGATCAAAGTTGCTTGCTCAATCTGAGGTTACAAAACTGTCCTTAAACTAAACACACGAGGAAAAGCCCTGGTTAACCAATATAATCTGGATGAGAATATTACTAAACTGACAGATGATGATCTTAAACGCGCGGTTGGAGGTACACCTCAGGATATAGCTTTCGACGTTGATGATGAGGAAGAATTAGTGGAAGCAGAAAACGAGGAGTTTTTGTCGCCAATTGCTTCTCAAATAAAGGGTCGAGAAAAGCAATCAAAATTTAAAAGTTTAGTTGAGAAAATTGTTGGCACTAAGCCTCACCAAAAATGTGCAATTTATGACTTTGAAACCGACCACGATAAGAACAATCACTATAAAGTATTAAGGATTCCTGAGCCAAATAAATAATTAAAAGTTTAGTACATTTATTATTTTATCATTTATGTTATGGATTTTGTACTACAATATTAGACATATTATTTTGTACTAAGGCAAAATATTATTTGTGTTCTTATATGAGATGCACTATTATTTATACTATGATTGTATTCTGGTATGAGATAGTATTTTGGTACGAATTTTGCTAAGTAAAAAAACTAAGGGCAATCCTGTGCACGCGCCTGCCTGTCGTTACTTGTCTGGTGCGTGTGCTTGAGCCTTTGCCTTTCGCTAGAGCTTCTATTGGCAGTATGACATATGCCACGCACGCTGCCTGCCATATGCGCTCACTTGCCCCTTCTTGCCTGCTGCTAGAACTTCTAGCGATAGTATGACATACCTGTTGCGCGCGCCACCTGCCTACCATCTGCACGCTCTTGCCCCTTCCTTTTCCTTGACTTCCACTAGAGATTCTAGCGGCAACATCACTTACCTTCCTTGGCCTGTCGCTACAGTTTCTAGCGGTAGATGTAAAATTAAATTGGGCCATTTTACTTGGCATTTTACCTAATAACATGTTAAACATGTAAACCTCTATACAACCATTAAACATTTGTTATGTTACACATCAGTAAAAATAGAAATGAACAAGCATGGTAAAATTAACCATTAAAAGTGAATATGTAAGAAGGTAAGATTTCATCAACAGTGATCATTATGTTACAAAACCAGTACAAATCAACCATTAACATATAAACGATTGTACACTGTTATAAAAATATCATCCTAAAATTAATAAATACAAATGGAAGCATTGTATCTCATCAGGCGGATGTAACTGGGCTTGACATTTGAACAATTCCCATGCAACGGTATCTAAAGATAGTTACATCTTTGGTGGACCATTTCTGTTTACACAAATTAACATTACCCATCACAAAGTACTCAACGTACTTGCACACAAAAATACCACAGTCCGATGTATTATCCTGCTTAGGTCGCTTATTTGGCACATGCACACGGGGATCATCTGTGGGCCACTAACGCATTGGATTACCAATTCACAAACAAAACAGTATCAATTGTACCTACATGTAAAAAAAAGGCAGGTGACTATCAAGTAGTGGGAATGTAGCTCTTCTAGACACCAAATTCAAATGGCTTCACTTCCTCTTCTTGAAATTGAGGTACCTTATTTTCCCTCACGACAAAGTTGTATATGCTGTAACGGTGGTCCCATCCCTATCTTGCCAAAACATACTCGGGAGGCAGCTTACAAATTACAAAGCACTTATTAAGAAATGACTTTACACTCTTAACCTATCATGTAAGATGAACATGCATATTAACAATAATAAATAAAATTAATAAATATATAAAATGACTTTTACACAACAAAAAAAAAACCAATGATGTTTGTTTACCATTTTCACGAGATGATGTTGGTTGTATACGGCCCTAGACTCGTAACTAGGGTCTTGGTCCCCTTCTGCTAGATGTCGATGAACTTTCTACGGGTAATTCCCTCGTATCACTGCATGTAGTCATCAACACTGATGTAATTTGAAATCTCAACCTAATGTCCCTCAAAATGCTCCATGTATTTTTCCCAATGACAAATGTAGACTCGCCTCAAGACCATGCAATCATCAACATCAAACTTATGTTTCTTAGGCTTTCTGAGGGCATCGTGAATTTTATCCAGAGAGGGTATACCTTGCAGGAACCCAAACAGTCTCGTGACCCAATCCAACATCTACTATTCTATAATGTCAAAGTGAATCAACGGGATCCTAGCAGATCCGAACAACCTCCCCTCAAAATTATTGTCTTTCAAATTATTATCCCACCTCATGTAAGGGCGCTAAACTACCTGTCACAAAGGCTGCACATCTAACTCCCCTTGGTAAAATATAAGATGGTGGTGGAGACTGTCTCATCTATTAGGATAGGAGTGGGCATTAGAATACGCCCAAGTCGTGGCCTGAGGTAACCATAACTCTGACTGTGCTCTGGGGTTTAGCCTTCTAACTAGTAAATGCTTATAGGCATAAACTTGTAACAATGTGACACACCTATTGATATACTTTACCCCCTTCTTACTAGCTATATATAAAGCCCTATACAAATACCCCAATACAGTTGCACTCTAAGAATACGTAACACACTCTTTCAAGTTGGCCAAAAAATACATATACTTAGGATGAACAATATTTTTGGACCTAGTAGGGAACAATATCACCCCCACACAACAAAAGAATGTAGGCCTTTGTTTATTGTCCTACAACTTCCTTACTCACTCTGGCAAGGCAATCTGAAAATTATTTATAGAGCCAGACTAGTGAAATAGAACCTCTTTTTTTCAATTGTTGATATTCAGCAGCTAGTTAAGGCCCAAAACAATCCCTAAAATGAGACATTGGGGTGTCAAATAGTGGACAAGTTAAGGGTTTGCCCACCACTGGCAAGCCAAAAGTAAAATGCATATTCTCTAGGGTTACTGTTATTTCTCCACAGTTTAGGTGAAAAGTATTGGTCTCCGGCCACCATCTCTCCACCAGGGCGGACATGAGACTAAGATCAGTTTGATGTACAACTGCCTCGTGTTTAAAAAATCCAAAACTACACTTATCTAGAAGTCGTTTTTGGGCTGTTGTTAAGTTCCATTTCTTGTATATATACTTATTTCGTTAATTTGGATGATGATAGATTTCCCATATCTATACCATTATATACGTCATCAAACACGTGATTTATTTGGTCATATAATACACTTTGGTCAATTGGCCCAGGATTCCAGCTGTCCATCTTTGCCCTAAACAAAAACAACATAAAACCATTTTGTACTATTTTAACAACTATGTAAAATAATTATATTCTAATTATTTATACCAACGTTTAACAATAATTTCAAACAAGAAAATTTACAAAGTTTATATAGGCACTATTATTCCTAATAAATCATCACATACATATATTGTTCTCAAACTATAACTCACTCATTTTCACCAAAAAATAACATGCATAGATTTAACAGAAAAAATTGCTCACTCATTTTCACCAAATTTCACATGCCTATATGTATACACAGATATGGTTGCTAATATTCTCTTTTAGTTCATAAAAATATATTGCTAAATTCCTAAATTTAACAAATTAGATCACAATATATTATTTTAAAAAAATAGAAAGAAAAAATCTTACAACAATTTTGGATGATTGCACCGATGAGAATTAAAATAATCCTTGAAGGTTGTTGTCTTTCTTTCTTCAATAGCGGCAACAACAAGTAGTCAGTAATGACAACAATAAGCAGTTAGTAGCAAAAGCATCAATGAGTATATATTTGTGGCTTGCAAGTGCATTTGATGAGTTAAGGCAACCTGCCGCTAAAGGCTCTAGCGGCAGGGGGTAAAATAGTGTCGTTCTGTGCATTTAGATTAATAAAACAATGGCATTTTTGTGAAGTCCATACTGTCGCTTGTGTGCATTTGTGATAAAACGATGTCATTTGTTTGAATCTCATCCTGCCGCTAAGGGTGGGCAATCGGTAAATACCGGGCCAAACTGGATCGGTACCAAAAATTTTCAAATCTTGGTACCGATACTGGCTACCGGTATTGGTACCGGTAAAAATCGAATACATACCAAAAATTATTATTATTATTATTATTATTATTATTATTATTATTATTATTATTATTATTATTATTATTATTATTATTATTATTATTATTATTATTAATTATTTATTTATTTATTAATAATAATGAATAAATAAATAATTAGATAATCGGTACGGTTCGGTATTTACCGAACCGTAAAAACTCGGTATCGAAATTGGTACCAAAAAGCTGGTATATACCAATTTTTTTGTACTGATATCGAACCGGTTCTTTTTGTCCCAAACCGGTCTAGAAAACCAAAAAATCGGGAAAATCGAACCAAATGCACACCCCTATCTGCAACTACAGCCTTTAGCAACAGACTTTACAACGCCGTTTTATGCATTTGGCAAGGCATTTGTGTGCATTTGTTATAAAATGCTGTCGTTTTATTAAGGATCATCTTGCCACTACAGTCCCTAGTGGCAGGGAACCTTAAACACTGTCGTTTTGTTGTTGTTTTGTCATTGTTTAAAGACCATCCTGCTGTTACAACTTGTAGCAACAATGATTAAGCGCGAGGGTATAAATGAAATGTTTAGTGTATTGTAACTCCCGCTAAAACCTTTAATGGCAGGGCCTTTATTCACATTAATCTCACTCATTGATTATTACTATGAACGGTATAAGATGTGGTTGCTGGAATAGTACTCCCAACAATTGGTTACTATGGATGAGTTCCTTTTATATATAGTTAGTTAGTTAGTTAGTTAGTTAAGGATATTTTGGTCATTATATTCTATTTTATTTCATTCTGATATAACTTTTAAATAACGTACCAAACGTATGAATAAAGTATTCAATTTCGATTCTATTATGATTTCACCTTGTCAGTTGTCTGACATGAGTTCAGTGCCAACGCCAAATGTTCAAACAAGACTGAAACTACATTCTATTTTACTTTTATTTATTTATTTATTTTTATATACTTCGTGCAATGTTCTTCTTGTTGTAATTAATAATCGTGCCTCCAGTAGGACTAAAGTAGCTTCAATCGAAATATCTGATAACTAGATCATTAAGATCATCCTTTGCCATTCCATTTATAACCGGCTCATTTATAATGGACTTAAACTGCTGTCGAAAATCTTAGTCTGCTTAGTGTTTCACCATTGCAACTACAAAATTAGATAAAAATGTCCATTGTCAAGTTTAAAGGGACGCAGGCAAAGAGGGGAATTTCAGTAAAGTCACAATTATAGGATTCAATTTCAGTGCTATGTCAAAGTGATTCCTTTCGACGACTACAAGCATCAGGGCAGGCAAAATCTACATATTTTTATATGTGAAAGTGTTTCTTGTGTACAGTCTGTCAGGTTACTGGTATAGGCTCTGTTCCACAAGTAAGGTTCCCTAGAATGATTCAGATAGTACTTTAACAACCAGCACCAAGTATCAAGAGAACTACATTTAACATTATACATTTTAGAGACAAATTTATTATCCTAAAGGTTGTATAATATTGCAGTGAGATTGGCTCGAGTGCTTTTCTCAATAAATGAGTTAAACACGATTTATCAAATGCGCAGCATTAGATTTTCCAGACCGAGTTCTTTCAGCAAGTATATTTTGCCAAGTGCCTGAGCAGATTAAACAGGAAAATATTTACCAAGAAACAATAGTACGTGGATAATTCCAAAGTTACCACAGTTCTCATTGACATAGCGGATCGCGTAGGTACTTGACATATCCGCGTAGGTACTTGCATATTCAAATATGGTAATCTTATACAACACTCTAAAGTATCAAAAAAAAATTCTTAGTTGTTTTACTTATAATTACACAACTATCAGTACTAAATAATTGAACAAATATCAATAAAAATAATTTATAAAATTATCAACTCATTAGTCATTCAACTAAAAACCTTTTATAAAATTTAGGTTTATTATTTTAAGAAACTAATATAAGTATTCACGTAAAGTTGTGCACTGAGTTTGGAGTACAAGTAATCTTTCTCTATAAATAGGGTTCTTTATTTTGGAGGATGATTAATTATGTATTAGATTAGTTTAGGAGTAGGAGAAGGAGTAGGAGTAGAATTAAATTATTTCTTCATTGTACGTTGGTTGGTTCTTTAATCTAAGATGAAGATGAAATTAAATAATTATTCATGACAATATTCTCTCTCTCTCTCTCTTTTGTTATGCTTTAATGTTTAATTGATTTTGCCTTCATGTTTTATTATTGAAATACCTTCATTTTATAGTTCCTATGTGATTTTTAAATTAATGAAGAGGTTTTGATATATTATTGTTAAAATATGATTTTTTTTATAATCCATACTTGCTCGAAGAAGTTTTGATGTGTTATAGATAATCTTTAAATTTTCATAGTCTATGCTTGTCCAAATTATTTATAAAATTACTAAATTAAAGGTAAGGGAGATCAAAATTGAAAACAAATGAAAACCCTAATTGACAATGAAAAATTACATAGAATGTATTATCTCAGTCCTATTTATACTAAGCTTACTTCGTAAGTCAACTTACTTCGCAAGTCAACTTACTTCTAGCTAAGTGCTAAACTAACAAACCGTCATCTAACCTTGATTTACTAACCTAACCATGATTTAATAAATTAGTTACATTAAATTGAGTGTACAGCTGTCAGTGCAGTAATATTATTCACGTGCTTCTCCACACCATCATGTGTGCTCTTGGTGTTTACAACTTGTCTTTGTCCAATCTGTGGTACACTTGTAGTATATACTCTTATGTAAGGAATGCTTCATTTCTCCTTGATGCCTGATTGTGTTATTGAACAAGTCCTTACCACGTGCAGGATGTGCGCTACCATTAGCTCTAGTATATGCACATTGTGCATTAATATCTGCTGCAGTAGGAATAGAATAAGTGTTGGTAGTATAGTGTACACCAGCGGCATGGTATCCTTATTAAAAATAATAGTTAATTTTAATTGGACGTAATTAATTTTTATTTTATTTTTTTGTGTATGGACACCAAATCAGTGGTGTAATTTGAGTTATAAAAATATAATAGATTGGATTATTAGTTATGTTTATTGTTTAGTGGATTCGGATTCATAAATTATTTTTATATTATTAGTTTTTATCTTCTAGTTAGTTTAACTAGTGTTTAATCAATTTTATAACTTTATTTCTAATTTACCTAAGATACATATTAATGATATTTTTAAAATTAATCTAGTTTATGTGGTTCGAGCTGTATAAGTCAATTCTTCAATTTGAGAACTTGCAGTTATATATTTTCAGAATAATTTTAGATTTATCCATGTTTTTGACCCAAAAACCTTACCCGCAAATAGGACAAATAACTGTGGCTCACTTTTGGGTTAAAGATATGAATGTAGTGGGGCCAAACTCTTTTGTCTTATTTGCGGGTAAGTGTAGAGGGTAAGAAAAATGGGTAAGTGTAGAAGTACCCATATTTTCATCACATAAGTAGATATCAGCCCGTGTTTACCAGCATCATCGAGTATATTTCTCTCAGGTCCAGCAGGGCCAATGAGCCTGACTCTATTTTTGAGCCAAGCGCTTCGAGATACAAATTTATTGCGAAATCACAAATTAAAATGAGAAACTCAAATTGCTTAAGCACATGTAAGAGCACAAATCAGAGGCTGCTCAAAAGCACATGTAAAAGCACAAATCAGACACTAGACAGAGTTGGATGCTCAAAAGCCACGTACCTGAAGGACTGGACAATTGCATCGATAACTTCTGTGAATCTCTCTTTACCTTCTCAGTTCTCTTGCTCCTAAAAGATAATTCGAGAAAGAAAGGTCATTACTCACAACCAGATGGAGATCCCTTTTTTTCCCCATTAGCTAGAATGAGAAAACAAAACCTACCTTTCGAATTTCCTAGTAGAACATCTCGAAAATGCATGGAACAACTCCCTAGCATAGCTTTCATGCCAAAACGCCAAAAGTCTTGGCAAACATATCAAGAACAACCAACTTCACGTATGCTCGGAGTGGACTAAGATCAACAACAAACATACTTTTCCTTCTTCAGAGTAGACATCCATAAAGTACGTTCCTCAAAACCTGTTAGCTTGTTTCCTCCAATCCCTACTGAATAATCCTGTTTTCTAGGAAGCCCGGCTTAAAGTTTTTTCAACTCTTTCTACTAATAAAATTTTAATGATGCAACCATGCAAGTTCAAACATTATTACTTCATCTATCAAGCGGTATCCGCTTCTTAGCTACTTTTCTGCAAAATATGTTTAAGAATCCACTTCAAAAAAAGGCACAAAAACAAGAAGAATCTTGTACATAGAGAACAAATATTGCAAGGAAAAATAAATATAACAAAAATAATGCAGCCCAAATTGTCAATTTACATTCAACTTGCTGAACATTTGTATCTGTTTTGCCAAATTGTCAAAGCAACAGAACACCAGGGAATAACATGGATAAAATTTGTTTTTTTATTAAGTTGTGGAGGACCATATTACATTGTTATCTCCATAGTCCCAAAAATTGGTCTGTAGTCTTGAAAAATAATCTACCATAGCTTAAATCTTTTTTGCACTAGTTGTGCACACAACTGATTGAATCAATTGGTCAGCAACCAAGCAACGATCAAGAAAAAGCTCCTTATTCACCTCTTAATCCTGAGGTGGAGAAAGATCATAAAATTCTGCTAAATATGCCAATGCTTCCAAGTCATTATCACATACTTTCCATAACGATGCAATCTCTCCTTCAGCAACGGTGCCCCACTCCGTGCAATCATCAAGAAATTCCAGAAGCTTTGAATAGAAAGAGTCATAGTTCATCAAAAGAAAGGAAACTGGAAGTACTGAACCTATCCTTTCTAGTTGAATTAACGCTAGAATCTCAAAAATCTCATCTAGGGTGCTGATCCCACCAGGGAGAGCAACTACAGCTGTCCTATCAGAATTATTAGTCCTAACTGCAGCCTCCACAAGTCCATGCTTCCTTGCAGAAAAAAACCTGCATTTCGTTTCAAGTCTGTTCAAGAATCTAGAGAAACATGAAACAGTGTAGGTGGACTTCTCAACAATTAGCATTTACCTGCATGTAAGATAAGTGTCTGAAGGTAGATATGAATGAAAATTTGTGGCTGTCCATTCACCAGCTTCTTTAGCAATCTTAAATCCACCAACAGCTTTTCCTGCTTCTAGAGCACCTTGAGTCACAGCATCCATTAGGCCTGGCCCAGCCCCCGACCATGAAGTACATCCCAAGAGGTTTGCAACCTGTCAACAAAATAATTCCATTCCAAAAATGGAAAGTTTGAAACAATTGGTATTTTATTGGAAATTGGATGCAGTTACTAATTTATGATCTGGCATGAGTGAAAACTTCATTCTTGATTCTACGGAAATGCTCTGCTTTTTAAAGTTAAACCATAGATGCTACTATATCGTTACTGGTCATAAAGATCTATGACGTAATTAGGTTTAGCATGCTTATGAGTTTCACCTGCATTTTATATCCACACAATAAATAAACGTCTACAAGCATATGTATATGAAAATATGAGAAACTTACCTCTCTCCCTGACTCTAGTGTTTGCTTGTAATGTGAATGATTAGCTCCCATTCTTGAAGACCCCAAATACACAACACCCCTCCCAAGCCTTTGTATGAGTTCATAGCATCTTTGTATTTCTTTTTTGATCTTTCATACAGAAAATTCAGCTCAAGTGAATAAGTTTCCTACTATTTATCAAAATGGTAATAATACTTGTGCATAAAGAAACAAGTGCCCTGTTGGCTAAAACAGCAGACAGAGTAGTAAAATAATGATGCAATAAATTAAAGCAGTAAGCAATGTCCAGGGTGATTTGGCAACTACTCGATGAAATAAAATGCATATTAAATTATTAACCAAACAACTGCTAAAACGTCAGCTTGCCATTGAAGGGTGCTGCAAACATGTGATCACAGTAATAAGAATTGAAAAACATACATTTTGAACATTATAGTTGTACTTGGAAGTCAGAATGGTGAGTTAAGCTGAGCACATATTTTGTTAAATTTGAATTTCAAATAGTTTTGCCCTTGGTTTTAGCAAACATTTAAAGAGACATGACATTTCAGCATATCAATTAAACACTGTAGCTACATTGAGGATTTAATAGAAAAAAAATCTAAAATAGCAGAATTTAATATTTATAGTCTGTCGGTACATTCAAATTTCTCATCCCCAAACAGGAGGAACCCAAAAGATAGTTTGGACACTCCAAAATAGTAAGAAATAGTGAAAAATGCTCTAAGAATAAGATAGTCCAGTGTCAGACATTTCTAGGGGTACTCCTATGGATCCCTAACTCATGTAACATTGGAAGGATTATATATAAAGCAAGCAATAAATTCATGAATAAGACGCCTAGTCCCAGACAAGATTGCGCTGAATACTCTCTTCTGTTGGCATATGATAGACACGATGATGAAACTTAAGGAGTAGCTTGGCCATTGCCCAGAAAAGAAAGGAGTAAGTTGAGCTACAATTATGTTCTGCCCCATCATCAACCAAACAAGCTAAAGCTTGGCAAAGTACTTGAACATACCAACAATACAAGCATTTTCTCTAGGTACACATACTCCCCCCACCCCCATCCCCATCCCCACCCCCAGCCCCACCCTTTCTGATTCATTACTTGAGTGATAAAATGAAATGGATATGCCTCGATTGGGCTTGTTCTCTCTTCAATTCAAGCCTGGATGATAAAACACTTCTTGGAAGATGCTTAAGCTTTGAACACTCAAAATGTATTGAATATCTCTCTTTCTTGCTGGAAGATAAATAGTTTACATTCCTGTGATGACAATTTCTGGGAAAGATTTGAGAACCCAATGAATTAGCCACTGAAAACCCCATTTGTATTAAAGAGATGATTTTTGCATCGACTACTCCATTGGGTTAATAAGGTTTTTAGTTTTGCCCAAACTCATAGCTCGCAAGTTGACAAAAATGGAAGATTTTGATTTTGATTTTGAAGAGAGGCATGAGGTTCCTATTTGCTTTTTTTGCAAGTTGCAGAGTAGAAGGGCAATAATTCTGGTCAATTTTACCAAAGAAGAAGGGTAACATATATATATATATATATATATATATTTTTTTTTTTATTTTTTTTTTTGGGCTAAATGAAGGGTAACATTTGTCCTAGTGAAATTTATGATTTATATTGGTTCTAGTTTAAAGCTTTCTATTACAGACAACTAGTCTCTGCTTCTGATATTATACGCCCACTTTTTAAATGACACATAAATTAAGGTAATAATTTTATTTTTATTTTATTTATATTAAATTAATATCTCTAACTCATTATCCTTCATTTAATATATAAGTATATTTTAATTTTTAATTTTTTAATTTCTTATATTCACATAATTAATATTAACATTTAGTCGACTTTTAATTTTTTTTCTAGATAGTTTAAGTTGTTAATAGTTTCGTTTTTTCACTGATTAATTACATCTAGAAATTGTAGAGGCTATACTTAGAAAAAATGTGCAAAAATAATATAAATTTAGAAATGGGACAATTAATTTGGGATAGATAAAAAGGAAAGGTGGACGTTTAGTATGGAAGGGAGTGAGTGTATAATTAATTGCACAAATTTAGTTTCACAAATTTTTGGATTAACTTTTTTCTTTCATATCCAAATTAACATAAATACTATTCAAATTTGCATCATATTAAAT
Source organism: Hedera helix (assembly GCA_947179155.2). Taxonomy (NCBI): domain Eukaryota; kingdom Viridiplantae; phylum Streptophyta; class Magnoliopsida; order Apiales; family Araliaceae; genus Hedera; species Hedera helix. Next base: position 13,343,639 of record OX359265.1, read on the forward strand.
ATTATCCAAATTTTTAACATATCCAAAAGAAATCTAACCTATTAGGAAAAGAGGGGGTGCTTTTCATTTTTAAATATCTAATGGGAAAATAAACTTCTTAAATAATTTTTATTTTACTTCTAACAAACTTATTACCAGAATGACAAATTTATGTAAGATAATATATTGATCTTAACAAATTTTATGTTAGAGAATCTTATTGTTATAATTTTATTAAGATATTAATATATCGCAAATATCTTTTAACATATTACGCGATTTAATTATATTAATATTAGTCATAGATTTTATTATTAAATTAATATTTTAACTAAATAAAATTAATTAAACCTTGAAAATTAATCAAATAATTATATTAATAATATATATAAATTTTTTGAAATGTAATAACTATAAAATTAGTTAAAATATATATATATATATATATATATATATATATATATATATATATATATATATATATATAATGTATTTATTATTAACTAACTGTCGTAACTAAATTAGAATTTAGTAAACATTAAATTTTGTAGTTTTATTTGGATTATAACTTAAAACAAATTTTGTCAATATAAACACTAAATAAAATTCTATGACAAACTTAAATAAAATTAAAATAATTATTTTATCACAATCATAACTAAATAAATTTACACTCTGTTTAAATGTTTAGTTTAATAATTGATCGAAGGAATTTATAATATAAACTTCAACAATTTATTAAATTAAATATTTAATAATTATAGCTACTTTCTTAAATATTTAATTAAATATTTATCTATATTTAATTAATTTATTTTAATAATTAACATAATAAATTATTTTCGATGTTGTTCGTAATTCGCATGTGGGTTGGTGAGCTTGTGACAATATATCCAAAATTTACTACTATATATTTATAGCACGAAGTTACATAGTTTCTAGGGTTTATAACAAGGAATTTAAAACATGTTACAAATACATTTAAATATTATTTTTATTTTAAATTAGAAAATTATTATTAATTCTTAAAAACTCATTTGAGATATTTTTAAACCTTTGGTTTATTAAAAATTATGATAATAAATTTTATAATGAGTATTACTAGTACATAATTTATAATATTTATTATTATATTTATTAAAATTTAAAAAAATTATATAGCTTTCGAGTGTAAAAATGTCTTACGTTAACTGCAAAAAATCAATAATGATACTCTATCTGTTTCAAATTATAAGATCACAATTAATTTTTTAAAAGTCAATTTAAATATTATCTCTATTTGAAATTATAAAATTATTATTAATTCTTAAAAACTAATTTGAGATATTTTTAAACATTTGGTTTATTAATAATTATGATAATAAAATTTATTATGAGTCTTACTAGTACATAATTTACAATATTCATCATTATATTGATTAAAATTATATAGCTTTCGAGTGTAAAAATGTTTTACGTTAACTTCAAAAAATCAATAATGACACTCCATCTATTTCAAATTATAAGATCACTATTAATTTTTTAAAATATTTTTAAAATTAAAATTGACATGATTCATTTAAGTTTTCAAAATAATCAATCTTATAACTAGTAGTACTTTTAGGTTGTTTATAATATTCATTTTTTTTTTTTTTGCCAAGTTAAATTTATATTAAAAAAGAGAGGAGAACAAGCAAAAGGGCAACCCCCAGAACCAGTATAAATGACCATCCTAAGACAGACCCAAGAATGGTAAATCTATACAAGGTTATCTATCATCAGATGTGCCAAATTAGTTCTAACAGCATTTTTCCTAAATTTAGTTGAGGAATGAAGTTTACATTTAATAATATGAAATATCTCATGAGCAAGAGATGATGCAGGCTTGTTGGTGTTGGTATGAATCTGAGAATTTCTTTCTTTCCAGATGAAATAAACAACAGCAGTAAAAGCCAATGAAGTAATAAATTTTCTTAGTTCAGACCTGTGCCAACCCAAAAGATGGCCTGTTATGTTGTTCCAATCCCTGCTGAAGCCCCTCCAGCCACAAAGTCTCATCACAGAGTACAAAATATGAAACGAGTACCTACAGTTAAAGTATAGATGCTGAAATGTTTCATTATTGGTACAACACATAACACAGGTTGGATTGATGTCTAGCCCGTATTGCAACAACTTATCCTTAGTCCTGAGGCCCTTTTGAAAAGCAAGCCAAGTAATAAAAGAATATCTGGGGATATGACTTTTATGCCATAAAATGTCGCACCATTCAACAGTTTGGCCTTTACTGCGTATGGAATCCCAAATAACAGAAGTTGAGACGACAATAGAAGTATTCTACATTACTTGATCCTGCTTACTTAAATCAAAGTGAGTGTTGTAGTCAAATCTGAGTCGAAACTCTCTTATTAGAATATGATTTGAAGAAGGTAAAGACCAACCATTCTCAGATAAAATATCTGCAACCTTAGTTCCAGTTCCAAGCCCAAATTTTTTAACAATGGAGTCATTATGAGCAAGGGGCTTCTGAAGGTACCATGGATCAAACCAAAGATTAGTTTGACTTCCATTACCAATAACATAGTGTATGAATTTCAGTGCAGTGTTTCTCAACTTTAGAATCTTACGTCATATCCATGAGCAATCTGAAGGTGTGGGGATACACCAGAAATGTTTGTCTTTTATAACAGTATCTCGCACACATCTAGCCCACAGGGAAGTACTGTTGGGGTTAACAATATGCCATAGATGAAGAAGAATAGCAGCAGTGTTCCATTCCTGCAACTATTTTATGTTAAGGCCACCTTCCTGGAAAGGTAAAGCAACTTTGTTCCATGCTACCTTGGACCCATGTTTCTGGAGAGAAGAACCTTTCCAAATAAATTTGTTTAAAATAGCTTTTAAGTCTTTAAGAACGCTAGTAGGAAGAATGAAGAAAGAGGACTAGTAGGCTTGGATGGCAAATAAGACTGATCTTATCAGTTGTAATCTGCCAGAAAAAGAAAGCATTTTATTTGCCCAGTTGGAAACTTTGGTAGTAATTCTCTCCAGAAGTGGTTTACAATCTGATGCTGAAAGCTTAGAGGAAATAAGGGGAATACCAAGGAATTTGGTGGAAGGCAATCCTATGACAAAATGAGTGGCATTGAGAATGGATATAGAAAACTGCAGGAGGCACATTAGCAAGGAAACACAAGCTTTTAGTTTCGTTTGACACCAACCCAGAAAGTTGGGAGAAGGAGTTAACCGCTTTAGAAAGAGTGAGAACAGAGTCAAGATCATCATAGCAAAAGGTCATCAGCAAAACAAAGATTGGTGATTTTGTTATTTTTTGTTCTCAAGTGGAATTTAAAAGGATGATGCTTAATATGGTCCTCAATAAACAAGGAAAGAACATCCATGATGAGAACAAATAAATATGGGGAAAGGGGGTCTCCTTGCCTAAGACCTTTTGTCCCTTTGAAAAACCCACACAAGGAACCATTAACTTTCACAGAAAACTTAGGAGTGGAAATACACTCTTTTATCCAGTAAATAAACTTATAAGAAAATTTATAGTGCAGTAAAACATCAAATAAAAACTCCCATCTGACTTAATCAAATGCCCTTTTTAGATCAATTTTGAGAGTGCACCTAGGAGGACCCACATTTCTATGATAATTCCTTAACAACTCTTGGGCAAGCAAGATGTTATCATCAATTTTCCTACCAGAGATGAAAGAAGCTTGGGATTGGGAAATGATAGTAGGAAGGGTGGCTTTGAGTCTAGTGGCAATGATTTTGGAAATACATTTATAAGTAGTGTTGCAGCAAGAAATAGGTCTAAAGTCATTCATTGAGGTAGGATTAGGTACCTTGGGAATTAGGAAGATAGCAGTAGCATTGGTTCTTTTAAGCAGACATCCCCTCTAAAAAAAAGAACTGACAGCAGTAAGAAAATCAGGTCATACTATCTCCCAGTTATGTATGAAAAAATTGACATTGAACCCATCCGGCCCAGGGCTTTTGTTTTTCTTCATAGACTTTAGGACAACACTAATCTCTGCTTCAGTGATATCTCTGACTAACAAGGAAGCCTGCTCTGGGGTAATAGTTCTGCTAAAGATGTGCTGCAGATTTGAAAGACTGTTGAGCGGAATTGGCACCTATAAAAAGTACGCGATTCCGAATTCGTTTGAATGAATGCAACGCGCAAGTATACGCGGTCAACAAGTAATATAATGAAAGTAAAGTATCGATCCCACGAGGAGTTATGATTAATATAAGCAAAGTATTAAAAGTAAATCAACTTGGTTCTAATTCGACGAAGAGGTTTTTGGTATGAAGAAATGTAATTAACAATTAACTAACTAATACCGACTGGAATTCAATAGGATACAAGCTAGGATTGCAATTTCCCCCAAAGTTATATTCAATCTCATAAATCTCTCTTGAATTAAATGAACATAGTGAATAGCTAACCGAGAATTCATTATAGTGTTTATATGTCTCTTTCGATAACATATAAACATATCCCTTCTAAATCTGTCAATTCAGAAAGGAACACCCAATCAAAGTAATTCACTATATGTCTATGAGAATTAACAATAGGAAGGATTTCAAGGACAGATTCTCTCGTTGGCTACACATGGCACAAAGGTATATGTCTATCCTTTATACAAATTATGCATTTAATCCTAAGAACAAATAGCATAACATATGTCATCATATTTTTGGCCAACACACTATATTCCATCTATCAATTTCATATAGGTTACCAAATTAATTACTATGTCTAGCAATTAATACATGAAGAACTAAATATGACAAACCATCCACAAATGCCAAACAATCATCCAAGAGAGATATAATCAATTAAAACTACACAATGGGTTTCATTACAATCCTAGAATGGAAATCTAGTTCATTACAAATAAACAAAATCCCATCAACAATGTATTCATCAATTCATAAAAAGCAAAATTAAAGGAAAAGAAATGAGAGAGAAAACCCATTTGGAATCCAATCTTCAAGCTTAATCCTCCAACCCAAGCCCTTCAATCCTTGATTTGGACTTGTTCTTGAGGTCCCAACAAGCTTCCAAGCCGCCTCCCTCCCTGTCTTTAAGAAAGAATGAAAAGATATCTAATTAGGGCTACAAAAAATGACTTAAAAAGGCTAAAATCGCGAACTGGTCGGGTCCGGGCGCTGCCCTGGACCGCCGCGGCACTCAAACACACTGATTTGCCAGTCCCCAGGACCGCTGCGGCGGTGGAAACCACCGCTGCGGCGCTAGGCTTAATTTTGGTTTTTGGACTGCTGCAGCCTCCTTCAGTGTTTTAGGCATATCTTCTTCATACGAACTCCGATTGAGGTGATTCAAGATGTTTTGGAAAGGAGACTCGTAGACCTACAACTTTCATGTTTTACAAAATTGAATATTCGGAAAGGATCAAGGCTAAAATTGGACATTAATTGGCTGCTGCGTAAATGGAGCGCGGAAAATGCGAACCGGGCAATTCCAAGCCTTGATCCACCAAGCCCTTATTATAATTCCTACAAAATGAAATAGAAACAAATAAAAACAATACAACACCACATCCTATACAATGTGGTACAAAAACACATACAACTAAACAAACACTTAACATATAAATTACGAATAAATTACACAAAACGACATAGAATACATAAAATACTTAAACATGATATAATACACCATATTATACAATAACATAAAAACACATATAAAATCACATAAAACACTTAAAGATCCACAAATTATCAAGCTTAAATGTATTTAATTCATAGGTATAAAATCCGTTCATCAAAGACCATGGTAAGCAGTAGGAGCAGGAGTACCTAGCAACGGGTAAAATAGTTAACTGCAACTCCTTGAACTTGTTCATGGCCATGAACCAAATTGCCATATTTGTAAGACCCCGAATTTTTTGAAATACAAAATTTAATTTTTCTTCATTTATATTTTTTCTGAAACAGTAAGTGGTTAGATTAACAAAGTTAAAAGTTAAGGATGTTATGTGTAAATTATATTATATCGGACAATATTCATTTGGGGGAATATTCGTTCTATCGAAAAATATTCGTACGACGGCGCCGTACAAACCAATCATTGGTGGACCCCATAACAAATAATTGTCGGATATAGAAAATGACATAAATAATTTTTAAATGGTCAATGGTACTATGACTTTTAATTGTTAAAATATCCGGTAGTAAAAGAAATAGTAATATACGGTATTACATGTAAGATACGGTATTGCACAATAGCACACAATATTGCACAGTAGCACACGGCATTGCACAGTGTTTCGTATTATTAAACTGATAAAGTGGTTATCGTACAATATTTGACTTTATTGTCACATGCACAATAATTCATATTATTAAATTGATAATTGTCATAGTAGCATATGCACAGTAATTCACATTATTGAATCAATAATTGTCATTACACAGTAACGTATTCTTTTTTCTTACATATTTTCTGCATTATTGTTATCTCTATTATGATGTTAATTAAACAGTTGTATTTCATTATTAATTGACTTGATATCTAACTTAGAGAGTCAACTACACTGTATTTATAACAATTAGTCATAATAATGAATAAATATGAATTATTATTGAATAATTGAATTGATAAAGTTATTTGTTTATTATAATAAATAATATAAAGTTAGGTGATATAAAATGAATGGTATACATTAAAGATAATGTAATAATTATAGAATTTTAAATGAACGGTGTAGATTGAAGATGATATTTAAATGAATGGTTTAGATTAAGGAAATCTTAAAAGATGAAATGAATGGTATAGATTAAAGATAATATAGAATTTGAAATGGATGGTGTAAATTAAAGATAATCTTTAAATGAATTGTTTAAATTAAAGAAATATTAAAAGATGAAATGAGTGGTAAGGATTAAACATTATCTTGAAATGAACGGTTTGGATTAAATTAGGAAATCTTAATTATGATAAGATTTTTGGTTATAAATAGAGATCTTAACTTAAAGATTTTTCACAAACTTTCTTGCTCATTCTTTCTTTCACTCTCTAAATACTTCTTTGTGTAAGTTCTCTCTAAGTGTGCTTAAGTCATCTTTAGTATTTGTGAAGATCTATAAGTGTACGAGTACTGTTCAAGTTAATCAACTTCATTTAAATCAATATCCAGTCACGTGTTAAGGTAAGGGATTCCATCTTTTTTATCTTCCACTATTCAAACTTACTACGGTAAGGGATTATCATTCTTTGATTCTCGAAAATAATATCGTTTCTCTCTTACTCATAAGATGTGTCATTTATTTCCATGTATTAAATTGTGGGAATAACCTTACGGCGCGGATTACCGCCTGTTGGTGAATAACCTTTCGTATTCATTCCTTATTAATCTCTGAGAATAACCTTACTGCGCGGATTATCGTCTGTTTGGTAAATAACTCTTCGTATTCAATTTTTATTAAATTATGGGAATAACCTTACGGCGCGGATTACCGCTTTTTGGTGAATAACATTTCGTATTCATTCCTTATTAATCTCTAAGAATAACCTGACTACGCGGATTACCGCATGTTTGGTGAATTACTCTTTGTATTCATTTCCTATTTTTTTAAACATTTCTATTGAACTGTAACCGTTATTCTGAACTGTGGATCTTGAATATCATTTTTGAATTTTACTCCATATCATGTTGACAATTTGGACATTATTTAAATTTGCACAAAGTAAACTTCCGATACTTATTGGTTATCCTGTTTCTTCTGTTCATCATTTGTATCACTGTTATTTGTACTAATCATCAAAAATCAAGTTGTTGTAAATATCTGTGGCTGGGGGCACATATGCGATATAATTGTTGAACAGATGATAGGTTAAAGGCAATACATCTGTTCGGTGTCTTTTATGACACGTGGTGAAAGTTCTCTTTGGCCCGTAGTGCAAAGATGAACTGTTGTTTGGTATGATTATGACCAAAGGCTGAATACTGGTATAATCATGACCGTTGGTGTTATGTTAAATATCTTTGGCCCGTAGTGTAAAGATGAACTGTTGATTTGCATGATTATGACCAGGATCTGTGAATTTGTATTATCATGACTAATGGTATTTCAGATGATAAAAGTTGATGATATTTTTCTGAAAAAGAGAAGCGAGTGGACATTATAGTCTGCATTAATCTTCTAATAGATTGCTCATTCCGTTGCTATTATTGATCTAAACCTTGTTCAAGAATTTAACTGTAGTTTTTGATATAAACCTTGTAGTCTATTGTATTCTATCAAGAACTCAACTGTTGAAGGCTAACGATAATTTATTCGTCATTATCTTAGTCATGATATTATTTATTGGGCTATTTGAGCTCACCCTTTCTTTTTATTCAATTATTTTTCAACAGGAGATGAGAACGTAGCTGGGTCTAGCCGGGGGATGGAGTGAGAGTACGAGGGATATCTATCGTAGTCTTCACGTGTTATAAAATAGTGTGACAATAATCGTGAAAGACTTAGTTGTGTATTATTATACACTGTATTGTTGTACGTTGCACTACTTGTAATAATTTTGTTATAGTCTTTTGACAACTCAAGTTTGGGCTGTGTGAACCCAGATTTGGGGGCGTCACAGTTGGCATCAGAACTTAGGGATATTGTCTTTAATGGAGATCTGGGGTTAGAACTAGGAGGGGTGAGACGAATAGAACCAGTCACTAGTGTGTCCCACCTAAATTAGATTTTGTTATCTAATGAGTCGATGTGAATGTAGGGACATGAAGTGATGAGTCGGTTTGTTTAACTAACATTTATTTTGTGACAACAGTTTAGTATGGCATCTGAAAATCAGGAAGTTAACTATGGAGTGCCTGAAGCCAATGTAGCTGAGAATTAATAGGCCAAAAACAATTCTCCTACAAACTCAGAGTTGAATCTTTTGCCTAAGGTAAAATTTATTCGTGTTCTATCCAGAAAGGATGAAGTTGAAAGCTCTACTACAGTCGTTTCAGATCCGTTCTTACAAGCAATTAAAGGATGTAATGAACTTGCGAAAATTATTGCCTTTAATTTGCTCACTAATTGGGAGGGTCATATCACCTAGTTATGCTCTATAACAAAGGATCAGAATATATGAACTTTTCATATCAGTCTTTGGGATTTATGGTGTTCCAGCTATGATTTTCAAGATTATTTAAAAATGATATTTTTATACTTTTAGGCATTACAATTTAGAGGAATTCAGGTTAAGTTAGTCACTATCGTGAAAATGCAGTCTATCAAAAATACTATTTTAATAGAAATCATTGGTACGTTACTACTGATGAAGTTGATAAACCTGAGAAACAGTTTGCTAGAAAATTATTCAGTGGTATTCCCATGGTTGGAATACGTGAAGATCCGGATGAAGTATTCGGGATTCGATTTGACGATAACAGTCAAGAACCGAATGAAGTGATAACCGGTAAGCTATTTATAAATTCCTGTGAAGTTTATGCCATGTTAGATACTTGCTCTACCCATTCTTTTATCTCACCTGTAGGTGCTCAACGTTTAAATTTGACTTCGAAAAACTTAGACTTTGACTTATCAATTGAAACCCCATTGGGAGAAATATCTATCACATCTACTATTTATAAATCTTACCTAGTTCAAATCAACAACCTCACATTACCTGTTGACCTTATTTCTTTGGAGATGAATGAATTTGATGTGATTTTAGGAATTGATTGGTTGACTACCCATCATGCTAAAATTGATTGTTTTCATAAGATTATTAGTTTTCATATTCCTAATCAACCTGTCATGCAAATTCAAGCAACTAAATCTTTGAAATTTATAACTGTTATTTCTAGCCATAAAGCCATTCGTTTATTGAAAAACGGATGTCAAGTCTTTTTAGCTCATGTCACTGATTTGAACTAAAACACATCAAACTTAAATGATATTCCCATTGTTAATGAGTTTCCTGACGTTTTTCTTGAGGAACTTCCTGGCTTACCCCCAAACCGTAAAATTGAATTCTGTATTGACATTGAACCCGGTACTAAGCCTATTTCCAAAGCTCCATACTGAATGGCTCCCATTAAACTTCAAGAGTTAAAAGTCCAACTACAGGAATTGTTGGTTATTGGTTTCATTCGTCCGAGTGCATCACCTTGGGGTATTCCTCTTCTATTTGTGAAGAAGAAATACGGGAGATGAGATTGTTCATTGACTACCGAGAATTGAATCATGTCACCATCAAAAACAGGTACCCGTTACCTCGGATTGATGACATGTTTGATCAATTGCAAGGTGCTCAATATTTTTCAAAGATTGATCTCCATTCTGGATATCATTAGTTAAAGGTTAAAGCTGGGGACATTCCAAAAACTGCTTTCAGAACTTGTTATAGGCATTATGAGTTCTTAGTCATGCCTTTTGGACTAACTAATGATCCTGCAGCTTTCATGGACATGATGAACCGGATATTCAATGAATATTTGGATCATTTTGTAGTTGTCTTTATTGATGACATTCTCATATACTCCAAGAGTTGTGAGGATCATGAACAACACCTGAGATTAATACTCCAAAAGCTACGTGAGAACAAGTTGTATGCTAAGCTAAAGTAGTGTGAGTTTTGGCTTGAGGAAGTCATGTTCCTTGGACATGTGATTTCCAGTAAGGGAATATCAGTTGATCCTGCAAAGATTGAAGCAATATTAAATTGGGAGCAACCTCGGTCAGTAACTGAAGTCCGAAGTTTTCTGGGTTTAGCTGGTTATTATCGAAAATTCGTAGAAGGATTTTCTTGAATCATCACTCCATTAACTCAGCTTATTCGGAAAAGCACCAAATTCGTATGGAACGAGGAATGCGAGAAAAGTTTCCAAGAACTCAAGAGGAGACTTGTTTCAGCTCATGTTCTGATCATACCATCGGGATCGAGAGAATTTGTTATATACAACGATGCTTCAGGCAAAGGTCTAAGTTGTGTTCTTATGTAACATGGAAAGGTGATAGCTTATGCATCTCGACAACTTAAAGATTATGAGAAAAATTACCCTAGTCATGATCTAGAGTTGGCAGCGGTCGTTTTCGCGTTGAAGATCTGGAGACACTACTTGTACGGAGAGAAAGTGGATATCTATACGGATAATAAAAGTCTCAAGTATTTCTTCACTCAGAAGGAACTCAACATGCGACAACGACGTTAGCTTGAACTGTTGAAAGATTACGACCACACAATCCATTATCACCCGGGAAAGGCGAACGTTGTAGCTAACGCTTTGAACAGAAGATCTTATGTGAGTACAAGTGCACTGCTGACAACACAAAAATGTATTTTGTACGACTTGCAAAAGATGGAGAAAGAGCTAAAAACACCAATGACCCACTTGAAGATTGTGCACGTACGAGTAGAACCAGCTTTAATTGATAAAATTAAAGCTGCCCAAGCTACTGATTCGGAGCTGATGAATATGATGAAGAAAGTACAAGAAGGTGCTATTCCTGAGGCAAAAATCGATGAGAAAGGAATACTTTAAGTTAACTCTCGACTCTGTGTTCCTAACGATCCTGAATTAAAGTATAAAATCATGATGGAGGCACACAACACACCGTTTGCAATCCACTCAGGAGGTACCAAGATGTATCATGATCTTCGACATATATTTTGGTGGAATAATATGAAAAAGGGAGATTGCAGAGTTTATCTCAAGGTGTCTAACTTGTCAACGTGTCAAGGCAGAGCATCAAGTGTCTAAGGGTCCATTGCAACCACTTGAGGTTCCCGAATGGAAGTGGGAACACATCAATATGGACTTCGTGATGAATCTTCCCAAGGTTTCTCAAGGCTTAGATGCAATTTGGGTCATTGTAGATAGATTGACTAAATCAGCTCATTTCTTGCCTATACGAGAAAACTTTTCACTTGAACGTCTTGTCAGTATGTACATAAATGAGATTGTGAGATTGCATAGCATGCCAGTTTCCATAGTTTCTGATCGAGATCCTAGATTCACTTCACGCTTTTGGATTAGTCTACAAAAAGCTATGGACACTGAACTACGTTTTAGTTCTGCATACCATCCTCAAACGGACGGATAATCGAAAAGGACGATCCAGACTCTCAAATATTTTTTGAGACTTTGCGTACTAGACTTCAAAGGAAGTTGTGATAAGTACTTGCCATTGGTAAAATTTTTCTACAACAACAGTTACCAAGCAAGCATAGGCATGACTCTATTCGAGGCTTTACATGGACACAAGTGTCGCTCTCCAGTATGTTGGAATGTGGTAAGAGAAGCAAAACTGTTGGGACCCGAGTTGGTACGCTTGACGACTGAAAAGATTCAAATGATCCGACAACGATTACAGACCGCACAAGAATGACAAAAGAGTTATGATGATCTTCATCGGAGAGACAAAAGTTTCAACGTCGGAGACCATGTATTTTTACGTGTTTTCCCATGAAAAGGAGTTATGAGATTCAGAAAGAGGGGAAAACTCAACCCTCGATTTATTGGCCCATTGAAAATCCTCGATCGAGTAGGAACCGTACCCTACAGACTAGCCCTACCACCAACCATGTCTCGCATCCATAACGTTTTTCACATATTTATGTTACGTAAATATGTGAAAGACCCAAACCACGTCATTGAGTTAGAACCAGACGTTATAGCAAAGGATTTAACGTATGTGGAGGTACCTATTAAGATCCTAGATAAGAAGGAGCAGATCTTACGCTCAAAGGTTATACCTCAAGTTAATATTTTATGGAGGAACCAAGATACTGAGGAAATGACCTGGGAGCTAGAATCTGAGATGAAATCTAAGTATCCATATCTCTTCGATATGCCAGGTACGTCAATTTCGAGGACGAAATTTCATAAGGAGGGGAGGTTGTAAGACCCCGAATTTTATGAAATACAAAATTTAATTTTTCTTCATTTATATTTTTTCTGAAACAGTAAGTGGTTAAATTAACAAAGTTAAAAGTTAAGGATGTTATGTGTAAATTATATTATGTCGGACAATATTCGTTTGGTCGGGAAATATTCATTCTGTAGAGGAATATTCGTACGACGGCGCCGTACGAATCAATCATTGGTGGACCCCACAATGAATAATTGTCGAATATAAAAGACAACATAAATAATTTTTAAATGGTCAATGGTACTATCACTTTTAATTGTTAAAATATCCGGTGGTAAAAGAATAGTAATATACGGTATTACAAGAAACATACGGTATTGCACAGTAGCACACAATATTGCACAGTAGCACACGACATTGCACAGTATTTCGTATTATTAAATTGATAAAGTGGTTATCGTACAATATTTGACTTTATTGTCACATGCACAATAATTCATATTATTAAACTGATAATTGTCACAGTAGTATATGCACAATAATTCACATTATTAAATCAATAATTGTCATTACACAGTAACGTATTCTTTTTTTTACATACTTTCTGCATTATTGTTATCTCTATTATGATGTTAATTAAACAGTTGTATTTCATTATTAATTGACTTGATATCTAACTTAGAGAGCCAACTACACTGTATTTATAACAATTAATCATAATAATGAATAAATATGAATTATTGTTGAATAATTGAATTGATAAAGTTATTTGTTTATTATAATAAATAATATAAAGTTAGGTGATATAAAATGAATGGTATACATTAAAGATAATGTAATAATTATAGAATTTTAAATGAACGGTGTAGATTGAAGATGATATTTAAATGAATGGTTTAGATTAAGGAAATCTTAAAAGATGAAATGAATGGTATAGATTAAAGATAATATAGAATTTGAAATGGATGATGTAAATTAAAGATGATTTTTAAATGAATGGTTTAAATTAAAGAAATATTAAAAGATGATATGAGTGGTAAGGATTAAACATTATCTTGAAATGAACGGTTTGGATTAAATTAGGAAATCTTAATTATGATAAGATTTTTGGTTATAAATAGAGGTCTTAACTTAAAGATTTTTTATAAACTTTCTTGCTCATTCTTTCTTTCACTCTCTAAATACTTCTTTGTGTAAGTTTTCTCTAAGTGTGCTTAATTCATCTTGAGTTTTTGTGAAGATTTATAAGTGTACGAGTATTGTTCAAGTTAATCAACTTCATTTAAATCAATATACAGTCACGTGTTAAGGTAAGGGATTCCATCTTTTTTATCTTCCACTATTCAAACTTACTACGGTAAGGGATTATCATTCTTTGATTCTTGAAAATAATATCGTTTCTCTCTTACTCATAAGATATATCATTTATTTCCATGTATTAAATTGTGGGAATAACCTTAAGGCGGGGATTACCGCCTGTTAGTGAATAACCTTTCGTATTCATTCCTTATTAATCTCTGAGAATAACCTTACTGCGCGGATTACCGCCTGTTTGGTGAATAACTCTTCGTATTCAATTTTTATTAAATTATGGGAATAACCTTATGGCGCGGATTATCGCCTGTTGGTGAATAACATTTCGTATTCATTTCTTATTAATCTCTAAGAATAACCTGACTGCGCGGATTACCGCATGTTTGGTGAATTACTCTTTGTATTCATTTCCTATTTTTTTTAAACATTTCTATTGAACTGTAACCGTTATTTTGAACTGTGGATCTTGAATATCATTTTTGAATTTTACTTCACATCATGTTGACAATTTGGACACTATTTAAATCTGCACAAAGTAAACTTTCGATACTTATTGTTTATCATGTTTCTTCTGTTCATCATTTGTATCACTGTTATTTGTACTAATCATCAAAAATCAAGTTATTGTAAATATCTGTGGCCGGGGGCACATATGCGATATAATTGTTGAACAAATGATAGGTTAAAGGCGATATAATAGATTAAAGGCGATACATCTATTCGGTGTCTTTTATGACACGTGATGAAAGTTCTCTTTGGCCCGTAGTGCAAAGATGAACTGTTATTTAGTATAATTATGACCAAAGGATGAATACTGGTATAATCATGGTCGTTGGTGTTATATTTAATATCTTTGGCCCGTAGTGCAAAGATAAACTGTTGATTTGCATGATTATGATCAGGAACTGTGAATTTGTATTATCATGACTAATGGTATTTTGGATGATAAAAGTTGATGATATTTTTTTGAAAAAGAGAAGCGAGTGGACAATATAGTCTGTATTAATCTTCTAATAGATTGCTCATTCCGCTGCTATTATTGATCTGAACGTTGTTCAAGAATTTAACTACAGTTTTTGATATAAACCTTGTAGTCTATTGTATTATATCAAGAACTCAACTGTTGAAGGCTAACGATAATTTATTCGTCATTATCTTAGTCATGATATTCTTTACTGGGCTATTTGAGCTCACCCTTTCTTTTTGTTCCATTATTTTTCAACAGGAGATGAGAACGTAGCTGAGTCTAGCCGGGGGATGGAGTGAGAGTCCAAGGGATAGCTATTATAGTCTTCACGTGTTGTAAAATCGTGTGACAATAATTGTGAAAGACTTAGTTGTGTATTATTATACACTATATTGTTGTACGTTGCACTACTTGTAATAATTTTGTTGTAGTCTTTTGACAACTCAAGTTTGGGTGTGGGCCCATATTTGGGGGCGTCACAATATTCATCTTCAATGGATATAATTTTGTTTGTGTTCCAATAACTCTTAATTTTGCTGTGAAAGAAAGCTGTATTAAAGTCACCCTCTCTAAGCCACTTGATTCTGGATTTCTGCTTAAGAAGGGCTTCTTCCCTTATGAGAACATCCCACAAATTGCTTAAGAAGGGATTCTTGACTATTCCCAGCATTTCTAATAGTATCTTTGAACCCTTCAGGTCAAGCATAAAATTGAAGAATTGAAAGGGCTTGGGAGTTTTTTTAAGAGTCAGACCAGAGTAAAGAATTGCAGGGCAGTGATCTGACAGCTCTCTTAGTCCAAAATGGGCATAAAACGCCTCCATTGAAGACAACCAAGAGTCATTCACAAGAATCCTATCAAGTTTCTTGTATATGGGATGTGCTATTCTAGAGTTCCACCATGTGAGATGAGCCCCGATAGCCCTTATGTCTTCCATAACAATACTTTCCAAACAAGCTTTGAAATCAACATTACCAAAATCCCAGCTGCAAACCCCTCCTTCAATTTCATTTGTGTGAATTGTTTCATTGAAGTCTCCAAGGATGGCCCAAGGACCTATCATAGCATTAGAAATTCTGTTTAGATCATGCCACATGAGCCTTCTTTCCCCATGAGTATGAAGACCATAAATAATAGAAATAAAAGCCTGAAGCTGCATCTCTTCAGATTTTACAGATCAATGTATCATTTGAGAAGATTTATAGAGGATATTTACATCCCAAATTCTTGGAACCCAACCTACCCAAATTCTACCATTATCATGAGATTCATAATTGAAACCCCATCTCTATCTATAATTAATTTTTGCCGAGACAGAAGAAGCATGATGAGCTTTAACCCTGGTCTCAATCAGGCCCAAAAAAGAAATGTTGTTAGCTACGATAAAGTTATGAACAGAGACCTGCTTAGGTTATTTATTAACTCCTCTAATGTTGTAAGAACAAAAATTAACCATATCAAGGATTTGTTAAGTAAAGGGTTTGCATTGGCATAAATTAATTGAAATCATATTAATTTTAAGTTTGAAAATATTTGAAATTGATTTTTTAAAAGTCAATATTAATCTTATTATTTAAAAGAGATGGTGTATTATATTTGGTAATGGAGGAAGTATATATATATATATATATTTATTTATTTATTTATTTATTTATTTGTTTGTTTTGATATATTTTTGAGAAATTATTAATTATATTATTTATTTTTAAAAATATAAGATTTATGGTAAGGTAAAAATTATAAGACTTCTTAAAATTTGTGTTACAAGCGCTACAAAATGTGTTAGAATAAATCTGGAAAGGATTTAATATGAAATACCATAATATTTTTATCCTTTGATTTGAAAAGACTTAGAGCCTGTTTGGGAATGAGTTTTTTTTTTTTTTTTTTTGGACTTAAAGTAAAAATTTTAGTAGATGTATAAGTTAAAATTTTAGTAGATTTATAAGTAAAAGTATTCGGTATCACTTTTACTTATAAGTCGAGAATTATAAGTAATAGTTGTTGATGTGTTCGACTAATAATGACTTATAAGTTTAGTAAAATATAAAGATTACTAAAATATCATTTAGTAAGAAGAATATAAGAAAAATAAAAAAGGACATTTATGTCATTTCATAATGGTTGATTGACTTAAAAAAAAAGACTTATAATTCATTTTTTTTAAGCAACAAAAACTTACTTATTTTTCAACTTATAAGTAAGAAAAAAAGTTGATCCCGAACACCTTTTTTAACTTACCTAAGTAGTTCCCGAATAGGGCCTTAGTGCATGTTCAGCTGGTACTTCTAAGTTGGTCAAACTAACTTATAAAGAGTTTTTTCACATTTGGAATGGTCGTGTGTGTGATTTATTTTAACTTATAAATTGACTTATAAATCGTTTTTGCGTCGAGTTATTTAAAATAAGTACACTTGACTAATTGTAATGATTCTTTTATTTTTATTTTAGTAATCTTTAAAAGTTATTTTAACTTATACATTATTTTAACTAAATACCTTCACAACTTATCCAAACTTAATTTTTGATTTATAAAAAATAATAATATTAAATATTTTTATTTATAAATCATAAATTATTTTAAAATAAGTAATTCCTAAACGCCCCGATATAGAAGAGTGAGGCTTCGGCTTTCCTAGTTTTTATATGGGCAACAGTAGCTCACCCCGTAGCTTAGCCCATTAGCAGCTTCAGCCCTATGAAACTAGGGTTTAATTAATGTAAAATAGTTCCATTTATAATATCGCCTTCTCTCTTATATAAACTTTGCCGCTGCTGCTGCTGCCATTTGGGTTGTAGGAGGAGAATCCACCGTCTGCAAACATGGGTATCAATCAATCACATTTTACTCTCTTATCTTCAATATCATCCTCTTCATGATGCCGTTTCTTAACGAAATTGGTAATATGTTTCAGGTATTTCTCGGGATTCGATGCACAAAAGGCGTGCCACTGGTGGCAAGAAGAAGGCTTGGAGGAAGAAGCGAAAGTAACCTTCTTCACTCAGAGTCAGATTTAAATTTTGTTTAAAATCTTGGATGTTTTTATTTTTGTAATGCATTTCTGATTTCTAAGTAGTGATTTAGTCTAAATTTTCAGTACATAAGTGAATGGTTTATTCACTCATCTTTATATCGGTTTCTGGTTATATTTTTTTAGCAATTGCCATTTTAAATGGCATTTTTGGGGTCGTTTGTTGTATCTCTTTAATTGCTTTGGCGGGATTCAACTAAATTTGGTAATTTCATTTGTTTTGTATCTGCTAATTCTATGTTTTCAGAGTAGCTTTGATTTGATTCATTTGTATTATGATTGTTTCATGTGGATATCCGATTAGTGGCGGATCATGATATTAATACGCCACAAGTCAATTTTTAAAAATTATTTACTAAAATCTTAATCACTCCGAAGTTCCAAAATGTTGTGTCAAATATTTTGTGAATCACGTCCTATAAGGAAAGTTTTCATTATGCCCAACACCCTTTTCAGTCAATAGTATTTTACATTCTCATTGACTTCAAACTTCAAAGTCCTAATTGGCCGTGTTCAGTTATATGTTTGAGCAATGTATGAATCCTAGTGAGTTTGAATGTGATGATGGATGATGGTTCTATTATACTGAACTAGATTTTAATTAGTTAGTCTGATTGTTGTTTCCATATTTTAGTTTCATCAAATTTATAGTTTCAATTCTTACTTTGTTGTTTTGCATTAGGTATGAGCTCGGAAGACAACCTGCAAGCACAAAGTTGTCTAGCAACAAGACAGTTCGGAGGGTAAGGGTTCGAGGTGGGAATGTGAAATGGCGTGCCTTGAGGTTGGACACAGGAAACTACTCTTGGGGTAGTGAGGCTGTGACACGAAAGACTAGAATTCTGGACGTGGTCTATAATGCATCAAATAATGAATTGGTTAGGACACAGACATTGGTGAAGAGTGCTATTGTTCAGGTTGATGCAGCACCATTTAAGCAATGGTATCTTCAGCACTATGGTGTTGACATTGGTCGCAAGAAGAAATCCACTGCTGCTGCCAAGAAAGAAGGAGAGGTGTGGGATCTTTTGTCACTTCGCTTGTAACATTTTTTTTTCATCCCCCTATATTATTGAATGATAGTTTGTTTTGCGGTTGGACTTGCACTTTTTATGCTTTCCAATTTCACAAACAATATTGTTCATAGATTTTCAATTATGGATATTGATCCTTTGTGCTTGATCTAGTTAATTGGCATAATAAAAGAGACTCTTAGTTTACTTTCACATGGATTGCTAGGCTGTTACTAGGCTCTTCTCATCAACCACCGTGCATTATACCTCCTTACAAAATCCACTACTGTGCATCACCCACCTTGCATCATTCACACTTCATAGCGCATCAAACTTGTATCATCCATCGTGCATCAACTATATTGCATCATCCAAACTTCATAGTGCATCAAACTTGTATCATCAATTGTGCATCAACCACCTTGCATCATCTACCATCATAGAACTTTTTCTCTGAACAGTCTGATGTGTTTTTATGCAATTATTCGTGTTAAGATGGGATTATCTTGATGCAATTATGAAATCTGCATTTTTTATTCATTATTTGGTGTGAATATCTTTATGTCTTTGCATCTGGTAATGTGTAGCAGTGTAGTTTGAATATATCAATAAATTTGTCAATAAACGGTTGAATAATGAAAACTAGATCGAAGAATGTACGTTGTTGCTATCATGCTATGTTTTGAATATGTTTTCTTGAGTTGGAAAGGAGTCGAGGATCATCTTAAATGAGATTCTATCCAGAAAAAGTTGGAGATCTCAATATTATATGCCAATATATCTTTGCAGTGCTACTTTAGATGACTGTACCTTGCTGATAATAATTTTTACTGACCTCATTACTGCACACTATGTATGACTGATTGATAGGAGGGTGAAGCTGTTACTGAGGAAGCGAAGAAGAGCAAACACGTACAAAGAAAAATTCAGAAGCGTCAAGAGGATCGTAAGATTGATGCACATATTGAAGAGCAATTTGGAGGTGGTCGTCTATTAGCTGCAATATCCTCACGACCTGGCCAGTGTGGTCGTGCTGATGGGTATGTGAATCTTCTTTCTGTAGTTTTATTTTGATTTCAAAATTATGAAACATGAGTCTTGGATCAAAATTTTTCTAGTAAACAATGACTATACATACGTGACTCTGGAGTTCTTGATGAGACAGCTTGCCATTATATCCTACATAAATATGCTATTAGGATGGCACATACTTGATGGTTGTTTCATGTACCTTATGTTTATTTGTATGCCCATGTCATCTAGCTTCACAACTTCTTGACATCAAAGTGAATTAGCGGAGAAATTGAGAAGCATATTCTCAAGTGGTGTTGGGCTAGGAATCAAATTTTATTTGGTGCAGGGTTATGAAGCGTACTTTTAAGTGGTGTTGGGTTTGTATTATCATGCGTAGTATATGTTGAGTTCATTAACCAGCTTTTGCAATGAACTTTAAGTTCATGATTAGTGATCTTTCAATGAAAACTTTTGATCTTTCTTAAAACCTCTGTAATTTGCTGTCCTTGTTTGCTTGAGTGCCTCGTTTACATCTACTTTAAGTCACAGGTTTTTTTCCTCATTTTTGACAGATACATTTTGGAGGGCAAGGAGTTGGAGTTCTACATGAAGAAACTCCAGAGGAAGAAAGGAAAGGGTGCAGCTGCTTAAAATTTCGTGACTTGAATGGAGTTTGAATTCAGAATATTTTCTCTATATTGCTTTTTACTTTGTCAGACATGAAACTTAAGAACTATTAAGCTCTCATATCTCTATTTCTTGTCTCGGTTGTTGAATAGGAATATTTGAATTTTCTTTAATTTTCAACAGTGGTAGTATTATCGACTTAATTATAGTGTTTTTATTATTGTAGTCTTCTTAATTTCAGCTTTACTTATTTTGTGTTATGCATATATGTGCAACTTTTTTAACAATACTGTTCCAGTGTTTAAACTGCTGAAGGCTGTTAAGTTGGTTAAAAACATCTCAGCCCTAATTTTAAGCTTCTCTGTATTGTGTAATAAAGCCCAACCTTAGCTCGACTGGCTTTGCCTTGAAAGGTAAATGAGCCAACTGCTCCAGCTAGTTTTGGCAGAGTTCAGTAAATCCAACTCATGAATCTGAGTTGTTAGACTGTAACAAGTAATGATGATGTCTTATTTAATTAAGGAAGTGTCCCGACATATTTACAGTACTTTCCCCATGTATTATGTTGAATAACTCTGGCACTTGTAAACTTGTCTAGATATATGCTTGGAAGGAAGTTATAAACTAATAGAGTTGTCCACGAAGAATACTCTGTTTAAGCTCGTTTTGAGAAGTTGAGTTTTTAAATAAGGGATCGTGTTGGCTTAATTGAACGAGCCGAAGAGTTCGAAAAAGGGATCGTGTTTAAACTTGGTTCCTTTAATATGTAATCAATTTACATTATATATATATATATATATATATATATATATATATATATATATATAGAGAGAGAGAGAGAGAGAGAGAGAGAGAGAGAGAGAGAGAGAGAATTATTATTTCAAAAGAAAACTTTGATATTTTTACATGTCTTTACTCATGTGAATATGAGTTTTATTTATTATTTATGTGAATAGAGAATTGTGGAACTAACAAATATACTTGTGAAAATATCAATTTGCTAATTATAAATTAATTATTATATAACTTTGATTTAGTTCGGCTAAACTGAGCCCAGGGTTTGCTCCAGTTGTTAGTGATGATGATGCGTCTTATTTAATTAAGGAAGCGTCCTGATGTGTTCTGTTCATGCAATATGTTCGATTAACTCTGACACTAGTAAACTTGTGTAGAAATGCTTGAAAATCTTTTACTAAAATTATAACCTAAGAATCAAGTTTTTCGTAAACAAAACTCAGCTTGTTTAAGCTTATGTTGAGTGGAGCTCGAATAAGGCATCATATCTGTTTAATTAAACAAACCGAGTTTGAATTATATTGTGTTCGACTCAAGTTCAGTTCGTTTAAGGCAGACTTGTGTAAACTTAACTCAAGCTTACTTAATATAGCTCACTCATCATTTAATTAATTAAAATAATTAATTTTACATATATATACATATATATATATATATTTGTAAATTAATAATTAATTATTAATTATATTTGATTTAGTTCGATTAAAGCTTGGCTCACGAGCTCGACTAAACTCATTTAAACTTAACACAAACTTGAATTAAATCAAATTAAATATAAAATATATTTACAATTATAATTAATTAAATATAATTAAATTCGACGACTTCATTCTGTAGGGGATTGTGTTTAAACTATACCTTATTATTTGGACCTATAGTAATGAGTTTGTCTGTCATGGACTGATCTAGATTTTTTCTAGCCAATTTATAGTATGTAATGAAAATTGATATTTTTACAAGTAAAAATGACAGTATTACAAGATTCCTTTCACATACTAAATAAATCTCACATTCATACGAGAGACTTTGTGAAAATATGAAATTTTGCTAGTAAAAATGTCCCTTAATACTCTATCCCTTCTATACAAAGAGTTCAATTTTTGGAATTTGCTTATATTAATGATATAAATTTGTGCAACTGAGAAAGTAGTATAAATTCTGATATACCATAACGATGTGTGCTATCATTTCAAGCCTAGTAACCATGTCGTTGTTGCTATCCTATTGATCTTTCATCCAACACCACCTTGAAAACCCTGCATTTTTTACTGATGTACCCCGCACTCATTATTTTGAGAATTACTCAGACAAACTGTCTATGGTTGAATATTTTCTTTTACCTTTTAGAACGTGTATTTTTGGATTTGGTGTTTGAACTTGGACTGTATAGAAGATCAAAGATAATAATTTTTTTACTCTTTTATTCATATATTTACCACGAAAATATCATTTATATACATAATTTAAGTCACAAGTTTCTTGTAATTAGGACCCACCCAAAATAAAATTTACTTTGCATTTGTATAAGGCAAAAACAGAGGTGATATAATTTATTAAAGATTTTTAGAATATATTATAATGAGAATTATGTAAAAAAATTGTTTATTAAGAAACCCAAGAGTTAAATCAAGTTATCAAGCAAGCAAGATAATGGACAAGCCCAAGTGTTATGTTCACTTTGTTAGTCTAATAGAGGGATTAGAGTGGCGGGAGGAATTAAACAAGTAAGTTATTTACCAAGTCTTATGTATAACTATTTAGGAGGCCCAAGTTTTAAAACAATAAGTCGATTAAGTAAGCTACATTCATGCCCGATATAATTTATCTAACAAGCCCGATAAACTAGCCCAATGTGGTGCAAATATTGGGAGAAAAAACCTAAGCATATGATGCTATATAAAAAAAATAAATGGGAGAGGAAGAATCTGGTCATGTGGGGGTGGAGTGTGGGCAATGGTTGCTTCACCCACTCCTACTAACTCCCAACAACTTCAAGTCTTGTCCCATGAACATTAAGCTCAAATTAATTAACCATAACCTTGTTTAGCTTAGGTAATTGGGTGATTAGGGCTAATCATGTGGGGCCCATGTGTGAGGATGATAAGATGAGTGAGTTGACCATAAGAGTGGACCAAGGAAAGGGTATCTACTTGTAAGTTTTACAAATGACCTATAAATAGCCAACACCCAAGTCATTTGCAAGAGTTTGTTTCATTTGATCAATTCACCAAGATAGAAGTTAGAGATAAAACCAAGAGAGCTTAGAGAGAACTAGAGAGTTCGGGTGGCTCAAGGAGGAAGAAAGAGGCAAGTCTAGCATCTAGTAAGAAGAAGAAGGAACATCATGCACTAAGAAGGTTTAAAAATTTTCAAACCTTAATCTAGTTATTTGTTGTGTAGTTATGTTTATGCATGCTTGATTGTGAGAGATCCTTGTTGTGTTGAGAGAATCATGGTGGATTCCGAAGATATAATGAGTATATGTTGGAGTTTAAGTGGTTAATAGATGTTTTGATGCAAAAAAATGTAAGAAGAAGGGAATGATTTTGAAAAGTTAAGAAAACCTAGTTTGGAAATTATTTTTCAAAGACATTTAACTCATGGTGTAAAAGACATTTTAAAGATCCATAAGTTGTGTATGATGCGTCTATGAGTTACAATGATAACCTAAGTGAAATGAAAGAAAAATATGTTAAAAGCAATTTATGATGATTTTTATAGTAAAACATGTAACTTGAAAACCCTAAAACTTGGTAAGATTTTCAAACCACTATTTTGACTAATAAACGTTTATGAAAATTTAAGGCTTTTTGGGATTTGATTGTCCACGAACCTAACAAGCCACTGTCCAAATTTGAACTTAATCTGATAAGATATGAGTGAGTTATGTAATATAATGATAAGTCAAGTATCGATCCCACAGATAATTAATTCTAATAATTTTCAAGTACTAATTTAATATCAACTCAATCTTATTTAAACAGATGAATTAAACTAAAATTAACAAATAAAATGAATAATAAAAATAAAATAACTAAATAATAAAATAAATCTAAGAATTTAAGTTTGCCCAATGCTTTATTTAAATCTCTTTACTCCATTTTTAATTATATATAATTGTTAACCCATAATTTTTTATACTATTCATACGCTTCTTGTGATATACATATAAATAAACCTTTCTAAATTTAACCTTAAGGCAACATAATTAACAAGGAACACTCTAATTAATTAAATCACTATATTCATATGTGGAATATGTTAATTAGGGTATAAAACTCAGATTCTCTTTATAGTTGCAAAAGATATATAAGTATATTTCTATCCTTATACTAATCATATAAACCCTTTTAGATTTTATAAACAAATGCTATCATATCCAAATCTAAACATATACTCAATCTCTCAATTTTGTAAAAATTATTATGATAATTGTTGATCAGACAATTAAACACTTCAGTACAAGATAAGATAAACGATTCATAAATAATTAACAATAATTAAAAAAAATTAATTTAAACTACACATTGGATTTCATTAAAATCTTAAATTATAATTAAGTTCATAGCAGATCAAATTATAATCCAAAAAATATTCAATATTAATGAAAAACAAAAATAAAAGATAGAGATTAGAGAAGAAAAACTGTGCTTTGATATCCGTCTGTCACTCGGATCACAATCTTTAATCCCCAAACTTCTCATTTGATCCTTGATCTCCATATTTATTTATATTTTGCACGCTCTTGAACTCCAAAATTTTGAAAGAGAATTATCCTCTCATAATGTTCATTGACTTTTTTTTCAACACTGATTAATACATATAATGAGAATATTTATAAGAGTCTTTATTTTTTCTAACTCTAATAGGAATTAAAATATAATACAAATATAATTAAAATTACATACATAATCCGAATTTTAATAAATTTCTCCTTAGTAAAATTTATTTGGACCTAAGAATAAATTAAAATGACGTCAGGAAAAGGAACAAAGGAAAGCACGGTCACAATAAATCTAGAAAATTGATATTTTCACACACAATTTTAATATTTTCACATGTCGGATCCACATAAAGAGTCTATAGAGTCGGTTGATCGTTGCTATATATCTATGACAACACTTTTGATAAGATATATATATATATATATATATATATATATATATATATATATATATATATATATTAAAATCTCATATAAAAATATTAATTTCCTAAATCAAACACATCCACGCACCTAATCCACATTGTTAAAGTCCCTTGGCGTGCTTTGCGCATGCACTATGCTGCTGCCAAACATAGCCTCCCAGCCACATGCACATGCTTCATGCCCAAATTCTTTCCAGCCTTCCAGGTGACCATTACCAATTAACAATTAACGTGCCCCCCTGTTTAATAATTCATAACAAGCATTCATATATATATATAACCATCACTTGATTAAAGTACCCCACGTAATGTAAAAAAAAACAAGCTCCTTAAAAATCATGCCAGGCTCGCCCATGCATGCATCACTTTGTAATCACCATTTTGCCCTTTTATCCATTATTCCTACAAAATAAAATTAAAAATAATATAAAAATAAAATAATAAATAATAAAACACATAATAATAAATAAAATACCTAAAATATTAAAAATACTTAAAAATTCACAAATAATTAAACCTAAAAATATTCAATAAATAAATGTAACACACTCATCAAATACTCCCAAACTTAACTATTTGATTGTCCTCAAGTAAAAAAAAAACACAAACTATAAAAATTAAACTAATAACCAACTACATAATTAACTTGAGCAACAAATTAATATGAATTTTATCATTGGACTCAAAGATTTTTAAATGAAAACTCAAAAAAAAAAAAAAAAAAATTCAAAATTATGCAAAGCCAATTTTTTTTAAATATATTTATTAATTTTACTTTATTCAAGACCCTACGTGGTTTGTGTGAATCCAAATGAATAGAACCAATAATTTAGGTAATCAATTATCTCATAAAAGATATACAACAAAACTCTATACGCTTATTTTTCACATTATTTTATGTTAATACAGACAAATATAAATTAAAGGATTAAAATGTTTTTAATCTCTTAAGCACACTAGGCTTATTATTTCTTTTTTTCCTCATATTTTTTTTTAGTGAGTGTATTTTA
The DNA here is from genome assembly GCA_947179155.2 of Hedera helix. Classification (NCBI taxonomy): domain Eukaryota; kingdom Viridiplantae; phylum Streptophyta; class Magnoliopsida; order Apiales; family Araliaceae; genus Hedera; species Hedera helix. Next base: position 13,370,373 of record OX359265.1, read on the forward strand.
TGATTCATCTCACTTTTTTTCCTTCTCTTTTTCTTTAGCGAATGTATTTTACGCTCCATCTCGCTTCGCATGTGTTTATGAGTGAGTGTTTTTTGCTCCATCTCAACTCACCGCACAACATATTTTTTCCAATTTCAATTTAACAATCCTAGAAAATTAGCTTAATCTTTTTCTCCAAGTTATATTTTACCTCATATTTCGCTTCAAGTAATGATCAAATAAGAATATAGAATTCAAAAATATCTTTTATAAATATTTAACCATAAAAACTTTCTCTAAATTAAAACTAGCTTAAACAAATGAATATGAGTGCATAAAATTTTAAAGGATCTCAAATAAAATAATAACTAACAAACAATCAAATTCAGACTATGCAAAAATTTATCCTCTTTTCAAGAGTTATTATATAAAAAAAAAATTTAATTTTTTTTATCATTGACCAAAAATTTAAATCCAATTTTTTTTCCATTACCCAAGTAACCCTAAAAAAATAAAACAATGAAAAACATGCCTAGCTAACAAATTTGTAAAAACACAATGAAAACACAATGTTCCTAAATGCATAATACCTAAATGCCTAACTAATAACAAATAAAAACACGAAAAATAAAAAAATTTAACACACCCCCTAACTTAAATAGACATTGTCCTCAATGTATAAAGTAAAGGAATTGAAAAACAAAACATTTCCCTGAAAATATAGCAATTCTCCCCCTTGTTTACTAAGCTTGGTTCTTAGGATAGGAACATTGGAAAGGCTAGGGCAACACACTGAATTTATAAGACCCCGACTTTTATTGAATAAAATTTAATTTTCTTCAGATATTGTTTTGAATAGTAAGGTGTTATTTTGATAAAAGTTAAAGTTAAAGGATATTATGTGCAAATTAGATTGGTCGGCGAATATTTGTTCTGTCGGGGAATTTTCGAGTCGTATGACGGTGTCGAAATAACCAATTAATGCGGGTCCTACAACGGAATATTGTGGGATATAGAAAACGACAGAAGTAACATTTTTTAAATAAAAAACGATCAACAACACTGTCACTTTTAGCTGTTAAAATACCCAGTGATAAAAGAATAGTAGTATACGGTATTTTATGATATTTTACTGTAGCACACGATATTACACAGTAGCACACGGTGTTGCATAGTGTCTCATATTATTGATCTGATAAAGTGGTTATTACACAATATTTATCAATAATTGTTATTGCACAACATTATACATTATGGAATGAATAATTGTTACAGTAGCTCATGTACTAAATTAATAATTATCAGTAACACGTTCTTACATTATTTTTGAATTATCGTTATCACTATTGTGACATTAATTTAATTATTGATATTTTGGATATTATAATAATAAAGGTGAAAAAAGTCTAATAAGGTGGGAAGAAAAATAAAATAGGTGGGGGAAAGATATTTGATTTATTATAATATAATATATAAAGTTATTTGTATTATTATGAATATTATAATAAAGTTTTGTTTTATATGTAATTAACATTTTCAGAAACGACATGCTGAACGAATTCAGCATTGACATGCTGGGAAGCTATCGCAAGCAACCAAAAATAAAATCTTACTTTTAAAAATATTAATGTAGTAGTGAAAGTAAGAGTCGAACCCACAGAGAGTGAATTGTTTTAATAAATCTAATGTTTTCAAAAATATCTAATTAAATGGGGGGTTTGGAATTATAAATTAACTAATTAAAATTTAAACAAATAAATAAAACTGAATAATAAATAAATATGAGAAAAATCAATTAAAACAAACTTCAGTTCCTTAGTTCAGTATCCCCTTCTTTTAATTAACAAATTAATCAAGTTATTATTATCTTTTCCTTCAATTGAAATTAATAATCCTAGATAACCGACAATCGCCAAGTTACCCGAAATTCTCCTTAAATTATAAATCTAATGCAGCAATCGCTCACAAAAGACCCTAACTATCATACAACCTAGAACTATCAGTCTAGATTTAATATAACAGTTGCATTAAAAATTAGAGAATTAGATTATTCCAAGCAACAATCTCAACATCGTGGACCATTTAACTTGCCATCTTGATAATCATAATAATATTCAAAAGTTTGTCCATAATTAAATATTATTAATTGCTACTTATGATCAGATAAAATATCGTTTGCTTAATATCAAATCTTAATCTAGCATATGATAAATTATGATTAATCTAACAGGCCATTATCAAATTAATCAAGCAAATATCATAAAACAATTAAAACAGATTATCAAGAATAAATCTCATGCATGAAGGAATAAATAATAAAACTCAATTAAAACATTAATTAAAAATAAGGTTCAACATCTCTTTGGAACTGAAAATAAAAACTTAGCCTGACATTCTTCAAAATAATCTTCAATAGTTGAAAAGCTCTCTCCAAGAATGTAGAAGAAAGAACTCCTAAAAGCTTACAATGAATAATGAGAGAGCTTGGCCCTCTATTTATAGGCCTCTAACTTGTCCAAACCCTAATACGATTTACAATTAAAAATAAAAGAAAAAGAAAAATAATTATTTTCCTAACCCTAGTTGGAATAAAAATCCAATTTGGAATCAAAAAGTAGCAAATATCGGAAATAATTCCGTTTTCCAGCTTTTCCGTGCAAGCCAAACGCGTCCTAAGCCTCAGCAGTTGACCGGTCAACGCGGAAACGCGCTTTGCTGACGTCAGCGAGCTTCCGCGCATTGCGCGGAAGGTTCCGGTTCTTCTGAAACGACGGCGTTTTGTCCCCGGTTCTGCTGAACCGCTATCGCCTCCAAACGACGTCGTCTCTTTATCCTTTTATGCGCGCGCATTGCGCGCGACCCGGGTTTTTGTTTAATTACGATTCTGTCACCGGTCTTTTGCGGAATTTACACTTTTGCCCTCCGGTTTTGCTGAAATTACCACAATGCCATTAGACTTTTGCAGAATTTACAGATTTTCCCCCGAAGCTTATTTTCCTACAAAATAAAATATAAAAATAAATAAAAATAATATAAAAATACTAAAAATCCTAAAAACACATAATAATAAATAAAACACCTAAAATACTAAAAATAAATAAAAACACATAAATAAAAAGAAATATAAAAATACTATAAAATTACCTAAATTAACATAAATTAACTAAAATCCTATAAAACCTATTAAAACCAAAATATACTAAATAATTAAACATTTAAGTACACAATAAATATAAAAACTAAGTATTAGGACATAAAAATATCGTATAATTTAGCTCTATCACATGCCTCACCTACCGCATACTGTGTGTTTACTTTTCCTATAAATATGTTGCTTAGCTGAATAAGAAAATCATACCAAAATACTAAATCCTTATATTTCAACATTGTGAGTATTTTTTTTGAGAATAGTAAGGTTACTCTGAGTGTTTGTAAAGTCAAAAGGAGTGCAAGAATTTTCTCAAGTAAATATTTTCTTTGAATATAAAATTTGCACAAATACTGACTTCACATAGTAGTCACAAATCTTCTTTTATAAGACTCTTCATTTAGAAGATTTATTTTGAAAAATTTCATTTGAAAGATTTTATTTTGAAATATTATTTCAAAAATTATTTTGAAGATTATTATAAATTATTTTGTACACTACACAAATTTATATGATATATAAATAGTTTTGATAATTTCATAGTATACGAGTTATTGTACACTATTAAATTTATATGTTGTAGTTACTAATTAAATTATAAATATATATAGGTTGATCCACTACATTTAAGCAATTTATTTTCACGTATTAAGGTACTGAATATTATTTCTTTCATACTCTTAAACTTACTATGATAAGTATTGTTCGATAAAATTTCTGAAATAATTAATAGTTTGCTCTTCATTTAATATCATTTTACGTGAACCTTTCTATTTACTTGAACTTTTCTATTGAATTTTAACTGTTATTTTTAAACTATGGATCATGAATATTATTTTTGAATTTGACTCCACATCATGTTGATAATTTGGACATTATTTGAATCTGCACAAAGTAAACTTTGTAAACCTTTAATGTCTATTGTTTATCATATTATTATCTTTCTTATGTTCATCCTTTATAACTACTGTTATCCATACTAATTATGAAGAATCAAGTTGCTGTGAATATATGTGGACTGGTGCACAGATGATAGGATAAAGACGATATAATGGTCATGTGTCTTTTAGGGCACGTGATGAATATTCTCTTTGGCCTGAGGCAAAGAAGAACTGTTGTTTGACATAATCATGACTAGTGGTGTTTCAAATGATAAAGACTGATGATGATTTTTCTTAAAAAAGATAAGCTAGTAAACACTATGATCTACATAATTTTTCTAATGGTTGTTATTCTGAACTTTGTTTAACAACTTAACTGCAGTTGTTGATTTAAAACTTGATGTTTATATTATTCTATCAAGAATTCAACTATTGAAGACTAATGATAATTTATTCACCATTATCTTAGTCATGATATTCTTTATTTGGCTATTTGAGCTCACCTTTTCCTTTTTGTTCTATTGTTCAGGAAATGAGAGTGTAGCCGGGACAAGCAGGGAGAAAAGAAAAATAGAGTGATGATCTAAGATAGTTGCTGTAGTAGTTTTTACCATATTGTAAAATAGTGTGACAATAATAGTGAAGACTTAGTTGTGTATTATTGAGCATTATATTGTTGTACATTGTACTATTTTGTAATAGTTGTCGTGTATTTTGATGACTCAAGTTTAAATTGCGTGGGCCCAGATTTAGGGCTGTCACCGAATTGGACCAAATAACTTACAAATATAATTGAAACAATTTATTAAAACCTACTAAATCTATAAAAATAAATAAATAAATAACTACATAACTAAAATCTAAAAAAAAAACTAAATAACTACATAACTAAAATTCCTAAGATGCCCTACTTTCGTATGACTCACGGTTACATTTAGCATGTGCAACAAGCATTTAAACCCCATGGCTACCCTAAGTGAAAGAGTTCTATTTTGTGAGAGTTTGTAGTGAATATATCCACAAAATTCTAAATTTTAAAATAAAATAAAATAAATAAAAATAGAAATAGACTAAAATAAAAGTAACTACTAAAGCAACACAACCTAAAAACAAAGGCCCTATACCTAAATACATATCTGACCTAACAAAACATAAATAAAAAGACATATCAAAAAGAAACAGAGAAGATCCCCAATCTCAGAATTGACAATGTCTACAAATAAGTAATACAAGAATTAAGTTTAAAAAATAATTCCTTGACAATTGATCAACTGTCATCCAAAATAATGACCGTCTCCACTATTCGCTAAGATATGACCTGAACAAAAATAAAACCAAAAATTAACAAAATCTATAAAATTAAAACAAAAATATAAGTTTAAATTAAGATCAACTTGATTGAAATTAATATTGAAAAAACATTAGAAAAATAATTCCCCGGCAATGGCGCCAAAAATTTATTGGCATAATTTAATAATTAACATTTACTTGTAAGTATACACGACTAACACGTTATATTATGATAAGTCAAGTATCGATCTCATATAGAATTTACCAAAATCTATCACCATAGTATATATTTAATATACTTAATTTATTATTACAATTATGCTACTTACTTTTTAAATAAATATTTCTTTATTGCAATGTGACCCTTTAGATTCTCCATATTATACCAGTTGTAGAATAAATAAATTAGAACCATTCTATTCTTATTTATATAAATAAATTAAACTATTTAATTCATTTAAATAAATAATATTTATTCCATAATAAGGGTAAGCCCCCTTGGCGATCAATGACTTTCTAGATAATATGAATTTTAACATTTGATCACAAAGAACCTATTCCGCTAATAGTTACCGTATAATTCAATTCTTCTACCATATAATGTCCTAATCAAATATATATAAGACATGGATTTACTGTCAAGTCTTATTTTATTTGATCATATGCATTTCAATTCTCAAATGCACAACTTTATTTAATATAAATTAAAAACTCCCTCCTAATTTCCACTCTGCCTTGGCCAAGGACTATTGAGTTGTCATTTATCGAATCGCATAGGACATTCTCTCATTTTACTAGAAGTGATAGATTCTTTGTTGATCATTCACCTATCTCAATGTATAACTTATTATACCTATACATACCATTTTATATATCCTAAAGGTCTTAAGGAATATGTCAAAGCATAACTTATCATACACAAGATACTATGATGATCTCAAGTCCAATGATTACTTGTACTATAATCACATTAGGAATTCCTACTGACAGGAGAGTAAAATTCCATTAAGTATTCCTTTAGCGAGTCACGTTCAGTGAACTTATTCTCTAATAAGTATCTACATACTTACTTTAGTGTCTCCATACAAATGATTATGAGATCAATCATCATATTCATAAGAGCAATCATAATATGTACTAATCTATCCGGATTCACTAATTCCCATTTTAGTGATCCCACGATTAGGAATATTTTAGTTTTGAGCTATCTTGAATTTAGATTTTATTAGCATAATCAATATTATAATTCTAAAAGCATTGCTCAAAACTATGAGTTTATCTATGTAATTAATCTAGCCAATTAATTATAAATAAAGAAATGCCTTTAAATAAAACTTTTCGTTAATAAACGAATAAGATTACAAAGTGTATCTTTATCACATCAAATGTGATTGGTTTGAGGGCATATTACTTTCAATCTCCCACTTGTACTAAATACAATTGCCCTTTGGTATCTTATACACTCTTCTCTAAGTGACGATCGTTCGAATTGCTTAGTAAATGGTTTAATTAATGGATCTATAATGTTGTTTTGAGAGTCTACCATCTCTATGGTGTTATCTCCTCTTTCAATGATTCCACTAATCAACTGAAAATGCTGCAACACATGTTTGAAATTCAGATGAGACCTAGGTTCTTTGGTCAATTCAACTCTTTTAATGTTATGAACTATACCAAGTTCTGTAATGAACTTGTTCATCCAAACAATCTTCTTTACAGCTTTACTTATAGCAATATACTATGTCTTTATCACTAAATCAACAACTTTTTACTGCTTAGAACTCTTCCAACTCACCTCATCACCGTTCATGGTAATCATATAACCTGGAACAGATTTGCTGCTGTCTTGGGTAGTCTAAAAAACTTGAGTCTTTATAGCTCTCTAGTTTTAAATTAGACCTACCATTGGAAACTCCTTTTCTAATATACTTCTCCTTAATTGAACTGAAGTCCTTTATAGAGAAGTGTTTAGACAACAACATCTTTATTGATTATAGCATTGGTATGTCATTTCCTATCAGTGGTATATCAACATATAATACTAGAAATGTCACAGTTCTCCCACTAACCTTTGGTTCATTCACGTTTTTGATAAAATCAAAATCTTTTGATTATCTCATCAAAACGGATGTTTCATCTTTAAGAAGCTTGTTTTAATCCATAATTGGATTGTTGTAGCTTTTATACTTGATTTACTCCATCATTGGAGACAAATCCCTCTGACTGTATCATATGTACATCCTCTATTAAGGCAGTGGAAACATGGTAAAATTAAAATTTAAAATTTTACAAACTATAACCAGGATTGATCTTTATGTGCAATTATTAATTAACAAGAAAGAGATAGAGAATTAGACCCTTATAGAACAAAGCTTCCTCAGTACAAGTTCAACTCCAATTCCTTCGCGTTCTCCTTAAATTCCATCAATTAGATTTATTTGATCAATGTTAGCCACCCAAGTGTTTGGCCTCTTGAGGTGATCCACCAATGAATAATAATGATTCAAGAAGTGGGTGGTAGCAAACCCTAGTTTTCTCTCTCTTGAGAATGTGTGAGTACTTTCTCAATACTTGTGAAAGAGTGTGTAATCTCAATCCAAAATAAGATTTCTCTTATTTATAGATATAAACAACCCTCCTAAACTATTTTGGAATATAGTTTTTAATTAAGCTCATAATCTAATTAGGAACTAATATGACGACCCCAAATTCGGGTTACTTTAACCTCGGATCCGGTTCAACACGAGTACTACCTTTTCCTTATTGTTCATGAATTACAACAATATTATAATTGCTAAATAATCATTTATTTACAATTTTGCAACTTCTCTTTCTATTCCAGAATCGCAATCTTTATAAATTCTTAGTATGTCTCAATGTCATACATGATACGACATTCTATTACAATCAAATTGAGTATTTAACACTCATATAATATACCAACTAAGTATTACACTACACAGTCATTTACCTGTCCAATTTGGACTGATATCTAAAATAGACATTTAGATCTTTAGTGAAAGTAATATGCTTTCCTGTTCCTTGATCTTTATCGAGAACTTCAACTAACTTGCACTATCTGAAAATGTTGGTTTAGGCAAGAGTGAGCACGACGGCTTAGCAAGTTCAACAGTTACACATAACACATTACATGCTTCACATATTATATATGCTCTGTATTTTATTCTTACATCATGCATTTCATTTTATGAATGCTTCATACTTTTTATGCATCACATACAATAAACAACTAGCATCTAGCAAATCATGCTTCATATCGGTACATATTTCACATGTAACCATATCTCATGTTATTCATACATCACAAATATTATCAAAATATCTTCATGTTAATAATATAACATTAAATTGTAGCATATTAATGCACATAGGAGCAAGTTCTGAAAAACTTGCCTGGTTCGCTTATACCATTTACGCTTATTTGCGTCTTTCGTTCAACCTACAATTTATATAGGAAATTGACATAATCATTAGTTATAATGACTATAAATTAGTCTTAACTTAAGACCTTAACTTCAAATCATTAACTCTAAATATGTCCGACACACGAACCCTTGTGTTCCGGATAAAAACCCTAGCCCAAATATAGTTCGGACATATCACGTATGCTTAACCAACTTACACATTCACTACATGTTCTTCGTACGACTTACTTTTAATAAGCTATTTAATTTAGTCACAAAGTGACTATCTATATATGTTTAATTCAATTAAACTTTCTTTTATCACACAACTTAATGATTTGGACATTTAATAACGTACCAAATATCTCAAAATATTATCTACATTTGATAATATATAACTACATTCAAATATTATTAACCATTTAATAATATTTTAATCACTCATTAATATTATTATCCATTTAATAATATTTTAAGCTATTACAAATACTATTAACCATTTTAATAATATTTTAATCACTTATTAATATTATTAATCATCTAATAATATTTTAATCACTTATTAATATTATTAACCATTTAATAATATTTTAATCACTTATTAATATTATTAACCATTTAATAATATTTTAATCATTTACAAATATTATTCACCATTTGATAATATTTTAATCTCTTATTAATATTATTAACCATTTAATAATATTTTAATCACTTCTTAATATTATTTATCATTTAATAATATGTTAATCACTTACTAATATTATTCACTATTTAATAATATTTTATTCACTTCTTAATATTATTAACCATTTAATAATATTTTAATCATTTATTAATATTATTAACCATTTAATAATATTTTATTCACTTCTTAATATTATTAACCATTTAATAATATTTTAATCATTTATTAATATTATTAACCATTTAATAATATTTTAATCACTTAATAATATTATTAACCATTTAATAATATTTTATTCACTTCTTAATATTATTAACCATTTAATAATATTTTAATCATTTATTAATATTATTAACCATTTAACAATATTTTAATCACTTATTAATATTATTAATCATTTAATAATATTTTAATCACTTATTAATATTATTAACCATTTAATAATATTTTAATCTCTTATTAATATTATTAACCATGTAATGATATTTTAATCATTTACAAATGTTATTCATCATTCAATAACTTTTTAATCATATACTAATATTATTGATCATTTAATAATATTCAAATAATACCAATAGTTAACTTTTTAATTATGTTAACTTTAGTCTTTATTTTAAACATTTAGTTACCAATTAATCATTAATGGATTTCATATATATTGGTTTAATAACCAAACACATTCATTTTACACTTATCTAAACTTAATTTTTCAAAGAAAACCCGACCCGAACCGACCGGACCCGACCCAACCCGGAGCACTAAAAATCTGCTTGGCAGATTGTTTTGACGTAGCTGTGTCAGGACAATCTGTCCGAAAGTCCATTTTTTTGACTGCTCGACTCTCTGACGCTCCGACAGCCATAACTTCTTTATTTTAAAACATTTTGAGGTGCTTCTTGAGTTCATTCTCATCAGAATTTCCCCCTCTACAATTTCTCTTTAGATCACAAATCCAAATTCTGAACGGAACTGGACTAAAAACTGCTCACAATGACAAAGTGGAAACTAAAATCACAAATCCTTGGTTTTAATTGTTCAAACTTGAATAAAATAAACTCTACACATCCAAATGACACCAACTTAGTGTTGTTGTCTTCCTAACTTCTTGTTTTATAATATTTCATGGTTCGATCACATTTTTAAAAACGTTTTGACAATAAATTTAAGATCGAACCATCTAGGGTTTTACCGGTAAATCGTTATATGGACTTTCCTTTTAATTCTTTACGTACCACGCATACAAATACATGTATTAACTATATCAAACTATGAATATTCCTATATATCATAGTTTTAGACTTCTAGATTATCAAAATAACTTTTGATCGTTTAAAAATACATTTTAACCGTTCAAATCATATCTAAACTATAAGAATGAACTAAAGAGGGTTTAGAACACTTTTTAACCTTTTATCCAAAGATGCTCTTCCTCTTCTTGATATGTACTTAGCTTGTGAATCCCCATTGACCATCCTCTAGCAATTTTCTTTAGTGGATCATTAATCTCCCAAAGTTTGCTTGCTTTTCTCTCAAAGAGCTTTCTCTTTTCTCTCTAGAATTTCTAGACAAATGGCTAACAAACATAACCAATGTGTGGTGCACTATATTTATAGCACATCCCTAATCACCATCAACTCCTACTAATCATCTAGCATTGGTTAATTAAAGGCTAATTGATGTTTACTATTGGATTGAATGACCAATTGATAGACATATTGAATGATTAGGGTGGTTGAGCTACTTTGGATTTGTGTGAGCTTGAAGCAACATGCAAGATCAAGCCACCCCAAGTGGGCTCCTCTAAATCTCAGCAAAATAGCCTTTTTATTCTCCATTTTTACTTTATTTTTTCTTCATTTAATATACATATATACATCTATATATATATACACACATATGATCAATTGTTGACCAATTTTGACTACCATTTGGGCTCCACATTGGACTCTAGGATTTAATATATTGGGCTCATCAATTTAATTAGTTTGGGCTCAATTTATTTATTACATTGGGCTAACATTAAGTACCCTATGTTACATTTAATTAAAACAAGCATTGTGCTTGATTAATTATAACTTGAATCAAGGTTTAATTACTTACATGGACTATTAGGTTAATTTATTTAACTTAGTTTAATACATCGATTGGACTTATAATATAATCCAATTAGACTTACCTTTAATTATCCTACCATATTGGGTTACATAATTAACTCACACATAGTTAATTCTCAACACTATCTTTCTTCCTCTATCAATTAACCAATGTTTGGTTAATTCTCTTTCTTGAATACCAACTAGGATTATTCAATTAACCCTACATTAGTTAATTCTCTACACTCAATCAATACTAAAAAAATATTCTCCCAACACATTGACCATCATTTGACTTTAATGTGTTTGGGCTACATGGATTACTTTGCATTAGACTCTCTTATTTAATTACTTGGGCTACCCAACACAACTCACACATCTTCCATAACTTGGGCTATGTAATTTATTTAATTGGACTACCACCCAATGATATACAATACTTACCAACATTAATTAATTGGACTTATATTAATTACCTCTTGGACTATTAATCAACATAATATTTGGGCTTATTATTTAATTACCCACTTCATACCAATATTCTCATATTGGGCTAACATCTATAATCCTTTTGGGCTAGTCTACTAGTAGTAATTAAATTACTTGGACTCTATATCACAACTTAATAATTAAGTTAATTACTTAATCAATTAACTTCTTAATATTATTGTTCTAGACAAACTTTCTAGTTTTTATATAATTTTAACTCATAACTAATATAATTAACATAATTAATTATATTTCATGACTTTCCTTCTTACTTTATATTTAAACTAATTAATTTATTAGTTTTATTGAGTATTAATTTACTCATCTTCTTGTTTGACTAACAAACACAACTCTAGGAATATATAACTATGTATATATATCCTTATAACCGTCTTCACTTCTCAAATGAATTTATTTCATTAATAAATTCTTTATATGTATTATTACAATATTCTCACATTTAATTTCTAATAAATAAATTATGTTAAAAAAAATGTTCACCCAAATTCTACACATCTCACTTCTCAAACTCTAGGTTTTAAACCATAACCTTTAATTGATTATTTTAAATCTTATTTACAATTCTTGTAAATATCTGGGATATTACAACTAATATGAGAGTACTCTTATTAATTAATTTCTAAACCATTTAAGAACTAAATAATAATAATAATAGTAATAATAATAATAATAATAATAATAATAATAAGACTCCTCTTATTATTTTATAATTAGTATTTTTAAAATATTAAATAATAAATATTAAGATATTTAATTTATTCTATCACCATAGTATAAATTAATATACTTAATTTATTATTACGATTATGCAATTTATTTCTTAAGTAAATATATTTCTTTTGCGGTGTGACCTTTTAGGTTCTTCATATTAAATCGGTTGTAGAATAAATTAATTAGAATAATTCTAATCTTATTTAAATAAATAAATTAAAATATTTAATTCATTTAAATAAATAATATTTATTTCACAATAAGGGTAAACCCCTTAGCGATCAACGACTTTACAGATAGTATAGATTTTAACATTTAACCATTAAATAATCTTTCAGCGAATAGTTACTGTACAATTCAATTCTTCTACTGTACAATGTCCCAATCAAATATAAGATATGGATTTACTATTAAGTTTTATTTTATTTGATCATATGCATTTCATTTATCTCAAATGCACAACTCTATTTAATGTAAATTAGAAACTCATTTTTAATTTTCATTATGCCTTAGCCAATGACTACTGAGTTGTCATTTATCAAATCGCATATGACATTCTCTTCTTTGACTAGAAGTCGTAGATTTTTTGTTGATCATTCACCTATTTCTATGTATAACTTATTATATCCATATATACACTTTGATATACCTTAAAGGTCTTAAGGGATATATCAAAGCATAACTTATCATACACAATATACTATGGTTATCTCAAGTCTAAGGATTACTTGTACTAATATTATTTTAGGAATTCCTATTGACACGAGAGTAAAACTCAATTAGATATTCCTTTAGCGAGTCACAGTCAATGAACTTATTCTATAATAAATACCTACATACTTGCTTTAGTGTCCCTACACAAATGGTTATATGATCAATCATCTTCTTCATAAGAGCAAACATAGTATGTACTAATCTACCCAGATTCACTAATCCCTATTTTAATGATCCCGTGATTAGGAATAATTTTAGTTTTTTAGCTATCTTGAATTTTGATCTCAGTAGCATGATCATCATCATGATTCTAAAAGCATTGCTAAAAAGTTATGAGTTTATCTATATAATTAATTCAGGCAATTAATCGTGAATAAATAAATGTCTTGATACTTTTATTAATAAATAAATAAGATTACAAATTATGTGCTTATCACATCAAATGTGATTGACTTGAAGACATACTACTTTTAAGGATGTCTCCACGTCCATATGCCATATCTCGTATAGTAAGTTGCAACTACAAGCAAAATCCGAATGGACTAAGCATTTTTACTAGTAGTTTTTATTTTATTTTTTTATCATAGTCAACTCCTTGACGTTATTTGAAAACCTTTGCCACTAGTCAGGTCTTATAGGTCTCCACCTTACCATCTGCTTTAGTCTTTCTAAAAGACCCATTTCGAATTTCATGGTCATCAACCATTTCTCTTGAGTTTCTATAATTCACACCTTATCGTATGTAACTGGATCATCATCCATTATGATGCGTACCTCATCATCATTATCTATGATGTATCCATACCTTTCAGGCATCTTCGGTACTATTTCAGATTTACTAATCAGTTGTGATACAATCGATTTATCTACTTGAACAGATTCTTTCATTTGATCTATATTGCTTTATAGTTCTTGTAATTCTTTAAGATTTATCTTACTCCCACTAACCATTTCAAGGATAAACTCCTTTTTTCAAGAAAGCAGCGTGTTTTGACAAACACATTTTAATTAGCAAGATTATATAATTAAGACCCTAAACTTTCTTTAGAATATCCCACAAATCTACACTTGTCAGATCTTGTCCCAAACTTATCATTCATAAACTGGACAACCCAAATCTTAACATACTTAAGACTTGATTTTCTCCCTGTTCATAACTCATATGGAGTCTTAGGGACGGATTTTGAAGCTACCTTGTTTAGTAAATCTGTTGTTGTTTTTAAGGCATAACCCCAGAAGAATACTGTAAGATAGGTAAAACTCATCATGGATCATTACCATGTCCATTATGAGAGAATAACATTTTTCTTGAGATGAACTAGAAACTTACTGCTTAAGTATTCACTTCTTGATCTAATCGAAGAACTTTAATACTTTTAGCCATTTATTTCTGTACTTCACTTTTGAAATCGTTGAACATTTTAAATAATTTAGATTTGTATTTTATCAAATACATATATCTGAATCTAGAATCATCAGTGAAAGTAATGAATGAATACCCTCCTATTGTAAGTGTTGTCATAGATCCCACATACAACTGTGTGTACTAATTCTAACAACTCTGCAACTTTCTCTCCATGTCAACTAAATGGAGATTTAGTCATGTAACCCATAATACAAGATTCATAAGTTGTATATGATACATAATCAAGAGACTCTAAAAGCCCATCTTTATACAAATTGTCTAGTCTTATTTCATTAATATGCAGGTATACAGTGCCATATGAAGTTATGATTCATATCATCTCATTTCTTTAGTTTGTTTAATTTAATTTTTTTCTTCATATAAGTCAATTATACAAATTCCATCAAGTAATCAACTAGTTCTTAAATAAAACATTATCATTATAAATATAGTAACGATTGTTCTTTATTATAATGTCATAACCATCATTGTTAACACATGGAACATAAATAATATTTTTAAGAACTGGAACATAGTAATAACTTATTAACTAAATAGACTTGCCCGTAGGTAATGCTAAACTGTAAGTATCTATGGTTAATGCAACAACATTTGCTCCATTCCCCACGCACATGAATACTTTGTCCTTTATTTAGCCTTCTACTTCTACTTAGCCTCTACAACGACTTGCATATGTGACTTATGAAAAGTTTTTATTTTATTATGAACAAATCTATATCTATAGTAGAAGTTTTATCAAGTTTTTTCTACTTAACCATTGCAAGGTACTCCTTGCAGTTCCTCTTTCAGTGTCCCAGTTTATCGCAATAAAAGCAAACTTATTTAAAGTACTCCTTGGTACTCATGATCCGACCTCGTTCTAACTTCCACGTCATAATCAATAACATAATTGATAAATTTTGGAAATTTTTTTAAAAACTTTTTATAATGTTATTTAATATCAATATAGATATAAAAACTTATTTATTTGAAACTCTATAAATCTTCGGTTCCAAAATCGCTACCTTTAATATTCATCTTAATATAGCAAGCTATGTTCATAAAATACATAACAATTCATATAGTATTTTATTTTTATAAAATTTCCTTATAATAATCAATATATGGTTTACAAAGCAACTACAATTCAAATATCTAGTATTCAACGTTAAATAATTTATTATAATGAAATTTGTTATCATACAATAAGTCGTTCCGACTTGGTATATCTAATCCAAAGAAACTGTTAAACGTTTGGTTTTAAATATGCTTCAAATATTTATCACGCTTCCTTGATCTATAACTGCAAAATTAATTATAAGAATGAGCGCAACGGCTCAACAAGTCTAGCAGATAACACCTTTCATGCTTCACGTAGTATACATGGAATGCATGGTAATCATGTGTTGTATATCTAATATTGTGTATCTATATGTGCATTATATGTTTCATAATATGCATCACTATATGCGTCATACATTTCATGTAGTGTAACATAACTTTATGTTGAGTAAGTAATACATACTTCACAGTTTTCATATTTCAAATGAAATCACATAGTATTTAGTACATAATCATCACATATCATATTAAGGCACGGTTCTCAAGTAATGACAAGGTTATACGTAACAAATAAATTTGAAAAACTTACCTCGACTTTTGCTTATTGCTATATGCTCATCAAACGTTCGTTGTATAGCTTCATTCATTGGTTTACATTTTCCTTTCATTACCCTTTATTGTATTACCTATACATATACAATCAAGTTATAACGCATTCATCTTTCTTATCTGAAACTTTGCGTTTATCTAAATTGGATTCTCACTCTTCAATTTGTACTATATTTGATTTAATATACCTTATTTAGTCTCATTGTTACATCTTAATATATTTCAGAATAAGTTACATAATTCAAACGCTTAATAATTAACCGCGTACATCTCCAATTTAAAACTTAGTTTTATAATACATTAGTATTACATTCCAATTTTTTATTTATTTAATATCCACTTTGGATTCAATCATCCTCAATATAGTCACCTTTAAAATCATCTAATGATATATAAAATTCCTTTCGGAAATTCTATTTTTAAAAATAAAATTTTATTTATTATTTATTTTCTGGACACATTGTGCCCCGTCGCTTTGTTCCTTTATTAAAGCTGTGCCTTGGCATAGTGTCATGCCTCGGCGCAGTTCATCTGTTCCAAAAAAAAATCGTTTCTGCAGAACAGAGCACTGCCAAACTCAGTTTTCCAATAGATTTTCTATTACCAAAATGATCCCAAATGATCTATAAACTATATAAACTATGTACTTACATATTATACATAAAAACCATAAATAAATTCCTTTTAACAAATTCCTTCTTTGAGGTATTAAATCAAATAGTTTGCATGCAAGTTTAAAAGTTTATAATTCATAAAACTAATGTATATATAATCATCCTCCATAATCAATTTCATCCTTATATCATTCGAACCCTTAGAGGTTCTATAATCCAAACTCCCACAACAACCAAACAATAACTAGAAATTAATTTCTAACATTCTTTAAATTCAAAAGTAAAAGAATATTTTATACATTTGTTGAATTTCTCTACACAAGCCTTAAATCTTGTTCAAGTAATCTTCCTCTTTGATGAAATTGTAATAAACTTCCTTCAATTTCAATTGTGTTCTCCTAATTTGGTGAGATTTTTGTTAGGGAACTTAGGAGTTCATGAACTCAAACTTAGAACTCCTACACCTAGAATGAAATGCTGAAGAAAAGAAAAACATGAACTGAGCCTTTTCCTATGTAATCCCACTAACCAACAATTAGCTAGCTGGCCTTCCACCTCACTAGTAAATGCTACATGTTACTTATCTAAGACTTAAAAGCCTTCTCCTGCCTTATCAAAAAAATTAACTCAGCACCTCCCACTCAATTAGAAGTATTCTCAACACATTTATTTGCTTAATACATATATGGATATATTCTATATCTTCAACATATGTAATATGCATTATGCATTCTTTAAGTTTAGAATGTACATAATATATATGTACCCTTAATATATGTAATACATTAACCCAACTTTTAGCATATTTGCATATATTTCACACACACACACACACACACACACACACACACATACACATACACACACACACACACACTTACAAGTATCTATCATAATTATACGTATGTCCATACATACAATATAAATAATACCGACACATGTATTACTTATAAAACATAATTTAGTAACTTATACATTTACTATTATGTATAAATTCTACTTATAAATAATGGAATTAATTTATTTATAAAGCTAACATTTTTAGTGTAACAAATCACTAATTTAAAATAATTAGTATTTACTCTATTAATTATTTTAATTAACTCATTTAATTTATACAATTAATATTATATAATTTAAATTTAATCATCTCCTTCTCTCCATAAAATATTTCAAACAAGTTATTTAAAATATTAAATATATTAATTTAATATCCTTAAGCGTAAATTAAATATTAATTTAATTTACTAATTTTGACATTAAATATTTATTTAATAATTATTGGTCCCTCACCCCATATTTTTAATTCACATTCATTTAGTGTAATATTAAATATTATACCATTATATGTTACATTTAATCATTATAACCCAAATTTCATTATTAACTAAAAATAAGAAAATAACTTTATTTATTTAATTAATTAAAGTTAATATGTTAATCCACTAATAAAGATTAATGAATTAATTCCCTTATTTCATATTTAATTTATATTGTTTTGCATAATATAATATATTAACTCATTACATCAATATTACATTCATATGTAACATATTTAAAATAACGAGTTTTATTAACTCATTTTATTAAAATAAAATACATTCATTAATTCACTATTTTTTAAGCGAATTAATTACATCTAATAAATCCATTATTGTTTAAATTACATTATTTCTTAATATAATTCTAACTTAATTTCAATTAATTAATGTTAAGTAGTTAATTTTAGTCACTTCATAGTTCATCTTGTAGTTAACTCAACTATAAATTTAATAATTAAATTGACTATTAAGTTTCATTTTCAATTAATTGTATATATTTCATTTATAAATATATACACTACATTACATCTCCACATAATCACATATTACAAAATATTAAAATCACACACACACACACACACACACACACACACACACACACACACACATATTCGACACGTTTCGTTTCATAATAAGAATTTTATATATTAAATTCTTATTTAAATATTATTTAAATACATCAAAATTCCGGGTTGTCACATTTGTCCTTAGGATCACTTTTATTTATGTCATTTGATTAGTGCATTTCTTTTACATTCTATCATTTTCTAACTCACCAGAAACACATTTGGCCATCTTCCTCTACTTGGAAGATTCATCTACCAATAAGACTTGGTCTTTCTTAGAAGGAAGGTGACTCTCAACAGTCTTCAACATTTTAAGCAAATTAGTTAAACTGACGTCTACGTTATTAATATTGAATTTCATAACAAATTATGAATAGGAGTTAGTGAGTGTCTACAAAATTAAATCTTGACTCAACTCTCCAACCTTGACAAAACTAAGTCGTCCTAATTGATCAATCCAATTGATTATTTTTAGAACAAGAGTCTGTATTGTAGTGCCATCGGTTATTGTAGATCGAAAGAACTCTTTAGATATTTTATATCTAGTTGACCTACTTTCCTTACCATATAACTTATGAAGGTAAAGCAATATAATACGCGCATCTATTTTCTCGTGTTGACGTTGTAACTCAGTACTCATAGATACGAGCATGATGCATTGAGCCACAGTTACATCATCTTTCCACTTCATAAGTAACAATCTCTTCCTTAGAGGTATTGTCAGCAACATTTGCAGGAATAAACAAATTAAGGACATTTGCTAGCTTTTCAGAATTGAGTTCTCAAATATCTTTAACCAATCCGAACAATTCGATTCGATTAATTTGTTAGCATCAAATATGCTATGAAGTGTTAGTGATTTAAACATAACAAAAAATTTTAAGTGAATTTTAATAACAATATTAACATGCATTTATTTTATTAATCACCAAGTTAATTATGTATTTATTTAAAACTGTGTCTCTCACTATTTTTATCAAACTATATTACCATCCTTATATAGTTCGACAAATCTAGTTAAAGACTCGCTAGTGGGATAAAGATCATATCGACATAAGTATAGTTTTGTGTGTACACAATAAATTATAATTTATTCACTATTAAGTTACATCATCATATAACTCCTTTTAATTTTGGCTTTTAGATTATTATGATCAAGTATGTGTACATCCGAATCAAAATTATTCAAGTTAAGTCTGACCTAGCATTCCATATATATAAGTGAAGAGAAAAATACAATCCTTATGTGTGCAAAACAAAACGGTATAGTTCAATTCCTTATAAACATCAAATGTAATAAAATAACATCTCGAATAATCAATATAAGCTTTGTGTGTGCACAACAAATGTATATTGAGTATTTGATACTCTATCATTTTATATTGCTAGAAGACGACGTTCGATATTCTAAATATTTTTGAATGCTACAATTTAATATATTTAATTTGAGGGGTTTATTATTAATTGTCTCATCTTGTTTAGCGTGTGCGCGCTCACACACACACACACACACACACACACACACACACACACACACACACACACACACACACACACACACACACACACACACACACACATATATATATATATACGCGTCATATTATTTAACATGCGAAACATGTTTGATAATATATAATATATACATAATAAGCATGCATATATAAAATACTATATTATACTTGGATTGATTATGGACTTTATTTTAGTTTGGTTTATTCGAGCCACTAAATAAACCAAATGGTCAAACTTAGGGTGCAAGAGTAAATACATAAATGTAACTATTATATTTAATTTGTGTTCCATTACAAACGAGTCTTCAAGCGCTCCTTGCTCTTCGGCTCCAATTCTTTAAGTAAATCTAACTAATCCTATTATAAACTATTTTCATAAAATAGAAACCTTGATCAGCAGTCAAGAGAAGTACATAGGAGAAAGATAGAATTTACATCAAGAAAAATTAGAGAAAGACGAGGTAAGCATACCCATTTATTAAAACACATTCATTCAAGCATCCAACTAAAATAAATTCAATTACTTTGGTCAATAGTCCATAATCAATCCATTGTATTATCATATATATCAACATATGTATTAATAAATAATATTCATCTCATGAATTAATTAAACCATTCCATATATGCATTGATATCATTTAATGGACAATTTAACGTTGCATAAAATCTAATTTCTAGTTTAAAATAAATAATTTATTTTAATTATAAAATATCCAAAAATAAACATTTTATTTTATATTTGAAAACTTGCAAAAAACTTAAAAGGAAAAGAAAAACAAAAAGAAAAAGAAAAAAATTCTGGGGTGGCGTTGCGGCACCTAGAATGAACTGGGATGTAGCGCTGCGACGCCTATAATACACTGTGATGAGGCGCTGCAGCACTGGGTTTCAGAATAGCTTCGCGATTTTTTCCAAAAATGCGATTTTTTGATTTTTCTTCTTCCAAAACACGATTTTTGCAATTATTTTTCAAAATCCATGATTTTATACAATAAATTATGCCTAATAAATTATTCTAAACACATACCCATACATATACAGAATCAAAAATAATTAATAATTCTCATAAGTTTGGCTCTTGATGCCACTCTTGGTTTGTAAAAACATAACATACATGTAATCTTATTGTAATAGCGTAACAAAAGCAAGCATAAATCATATTAATTTTTTTTTCTACAAACCAAAACCAAAATTTTTCTTATGCGAGTATAATTAATTGAGGAAGGATAAAAGTGTTATACATTTGTAGATCCAAATTTTCAATAGGTAAGAATTCACCCCCTTTAATCCTTCACGTTCTTCTTTAAATACACTGATTAGAATCTTCAGATCATCGTTAGCTACCTAAGTGTTTAGCCTCTAAAAGTGATTCACCAAGAGATCTATAAATTCAAAAAGTGAATTTTGGTTTCTTCAAACTATGGGTGACTAGTCCTAATTCTATCTCTCTCTCTCTTTAACTCTTAGAAGTAAAGAATTATTAGAAGTATTCTCTAATATTTATGAATGGAGTATCAGCCCATTTAATAATAAGACTCATCTTATTTATAGATATGTTGAAGCCTCTTGAACTCTTTAAAAATGTGATTTTAATTTAACTCATAATCTAATTAGGAACTAAATTAATTTAATATAATAATTATAATTTTTAAACCATGTAGGAACTTAATTATTTATTATGAGAGTACTTCTTATTAATTAATTCCTAAATTATTTAGGAACTAAATAATAATAATAATAATAATAGTAATAATAATAATAAGACTTATTTTATTAATTTATAATTTATATTTTTAAAATACTAAATTATAAATATTAAGCTATTTAATTTATTCTATCACTATAGTATAAATTAAATATATACTTAATTTATTATTACTTTGATGACCATGGTTATTGAGTCACATTGTAAATAGAAATATGAACTATTTATTAAAGAAGTGGAAATTTTGTGAATTAAGTTATGTAATTATGTGATTGGATGAATATAAATAAATGTATGTGTATAATTATTTAGCATATAAATGAGAAATGAAAAGAAAAGCCAAGTATAATAATTATAAGTCTTGCATTATGGGTATTAAATAAACTTAAGTGTTATAATGATGAAAAATTCAAGTAA
Source organism: Hedera helix (assembly GCA_947179155.2). Taxonomy (NCBI): domain Eukaryota; kingdom Viridiplantae; phylum Streptophyta; class Magnoliopsida; order Apiales; family Araliaceae; genus Hedera; species Hedera helix. The sequence continues at coordinate 13,393,032 of OX359265.1, forward strand.
TGAAATTAATTACCAATAGATTAACCTAAGTATGTAAATAAGTAAGTCCAAGGATGTAATATAGCAAACTATGTGAAGAAATTAAATTAGCAAGCCCAATGTGTAAGAAAGTCAATATGTATTAGTGTTTGATAATTAAATTTAATTAACTAGTTCAATTGACTTTTAATATGACAAGTCTAATTGGATTATATGTTAACCTAAATTGAAGATATGACAAACTAGATTGGGAAATTGAATGGTTGTAGTCTAATATGGCAGGTTATATTAAAGATTGAATTGTTATATGAATATAGTAAGCAATATGACGAGCTATATTGTAAATTGGATTGGTAAATTAGTAGATTAACTAGAAGTCAAAGTAATGATGGAATCTTACCTACTCCTACCAACTTTGACCAAAAATCTAGAGAAGAATAAATGTTTGCTTATAGCTTTTCTCTTACTTAAAATACACTAAATCTCTCTCTCTCTCTCTCTCTATATATATATATATATATATGTGTGTGTGTGTGTGTGTGTGTGTGTGTGAGTGTACATAATATAAAATAAATTAAAAATGGGTAGAAAAAGAAGAAGAATGGTCAAAAATTAATAGGTCCCCATTTAGGGTGTTTCACTTGCTTTATGTTGCTTGTTTGTACACATTTAGATTGCATGTAAGTAGCTTGATAAATATCATTCATGCTAGTCAATTAAGGATGTCTATCATGGTAGTCAACCACTAAAATAGTAAGCTTGTGTTAGTCTTTAGTTCCAACAATAGTAGTTGATTAGTAAGCTTTAATTAAGATTAGTAAACACCTATAAATAGACTACTTCACCAAGCTTTGTAAAAGTTTGCTCATTTGATAGTTCTACTAAATTTTGAAAAAGAGAGTTCTTGAGTGAAAAGAAGTAAGAGAATTGTGAGATTTAAAACACTTTTAGTGAGTGTTGTGTTGTTGTTTTTGGGTGCATCTAAAGAAGGAAAGTGGATACCTCTAGCCTAGCAATTTTCTTTGAAAAGAGAAAGAGAGCTTCTTTAACTTTATGTATTTAATTTTCTTTAGTTTATTGTTATGGTTTATTATTAGTAGATCATAAAGATGAATGCTTGTTATGGGAGTTTTGTTTGTGGAGAGAATCATGGTGGATTCGAAGATATAAGGTTGGATTAAGGAAGGAGAGTATGTGATTTGTATGAATATATGCGTGTTGTATATATTTTATGGTTAAAATGTTAGTTTAATGTATGTTATGTATTTTTTAGCTTTGTAAACTAAGCTTTATAGATATTTTCCAAAATTAAGTGGTTTATTATGTGAAGATGTCATGAAGCATGTTAAAATATGTGTTGATATGGTTTATGTATGTTTTATAGCATGATAGATCAAATTATGTATATTAAAGTATTTAGTTTTGAAAAATAATGGTGGAAAACCTATTTTCTAAAACTAGTTATGTTTGGATCTAAGTGGGTTGCAAAGATCTAAAGTTTAATATGTATGTTATAAGATTATGTGGCTTAATATATGATTTAATGGTTGAAAAAGAAAGAAAATGGAGTAAAAGCATGTAAACTAGTTGAGTGTTAACAGCATAAAAACTATGATGAATTGAGTTTTTGTGCGCGTTATGCTCAGGTTTTGTAATATTATTTTTAAGGAAGTTATATTTTTTTATAAATATTAGGTAGTATGGAGTACGTACTGTGAAAATTTGAGCTTAATCAGAGTTATAACGAGTGAGTTATAATTTTCCAAAACTGCCTTGAAAATAACAAATCTTATAAAAATTTCTAGATTTTTAGATATATGCAAAACAGCAAGCCCTTTTTCCTACTGAATGTATCTGGCAGACTGTTTGTGTTATTTGGCATGCTGAATTACTATCTAAAATGTTGTTTGTGTTATTTGACTTGTTGAATTGATTTTTTTTTTAATACATAAAGTGTAAATTTGAACCCGGTAGGCTCAATTTGGGTTATTCGGGTAAGGTCCAGTTGGGTAAAGTCAAAATGGGTCAAGATGTGTAAAGATAAATAATATTTATGTGACCCAATCGAGATGATTTAAGATGATTAAATAATATTAAATGATAAGCAAATTAATTAAAGTAAAGGAAGAAATTAAAACAAATTGTTTTGTAATGTACTAATTGGTAGTATAAAATTACTAATGATAGGTCGTTCAAAGGACAATAAGTTAATTTTTAAGCTGTAATCCATAAGTAAGACAAGTTTTCTAACTTAAACTTGTATTTATTTTTGCAAGTATTCTAAGTAGAATAATTATTGAAAATTATTCTACATCAATATCGTTTATTGATATTCGCATTTGATGTAATTGAAGACTTATTCTATAGTGAGGCTTTAAAGTTTCATTATTCATAAAATGTTTAAGAAGTAGTCTATGCTAATTGTTCAGCTAGATATTGCATGTATAAATTCACTCATTTGAATATTGTTAAAGCTTATACAAATCAATTGTTGGTGCGGACTGATAAGTGAATTTTATACTTATTATTAACTATCTTTTTAGTTTAATAATTTGTGAGTTCTTAAGTATTTTATATTAGTTTTATATATTTTATGTACGTTTATTTGTTTTGACTTTGTTTTATAGGAATTAGAATAAAAACTTGGTGGCTTGAAACATGGAATGACTATATTTGGATTTTAAGCTTGCGATTTACGTAGTAGTCATTTTAGGCTCAATTTTGACCTTGATACAAGAATAATATTTCAAATCCTAAAACATGAAAACTATAGATCTACTTTTCAACTTTCCATAACATCTTTAATCGCTTCAATCGGAGTTCGTATGAAGAAGTTATGGCCGTTTGACCGAAGGACGTCAGTGTTGAAAACAGAAGAGGGTCGGGGCCTTGTTTCTTGGTACAAAAAGAGGGACGGGGCACTTTTTGGCAGAAGCAAAAGCGTTGGGGGCGCTCGAAACAGCGACTGGGCACTTGGGTGTCAGGCCAGACTTGATTTTTGACGCGTTTTTGATATTTTTAACTCTAAATTTGATTAAATTTCCTTCTTGAGCTAGGGATTCGATATGTAACCTATAAATATATGTCAAAACTTATATTTTAAAGGAGGCTAAAATAGTTTTATCATAGATTAACATATAATAGAGTAGGAGTAGAGAAGATTCAAGGAATCACGTTAGGCTAATTTTTCTTATTCAGTTCTAAGGGATGTTGATCCTATATTTCAGTTTATGGTTTAATTGAGTTAATATTATCTATTCCTTCTTATATGCGATTTATTCTTGATGATCTGTTTTAACTAATTGAATGATATTTGTTGTGATTGATTTAATAATGGTTAGTTAAGTTAATCAAGCTATTATCATATGTTAGATTAAGGTATAGTATTAAGCAAACGATATTGTATCTGATCATAAATAGCAATTAGTGATACGTAATTATGGTCAAGCTCTTGAGTATTGCTATGGTTATCAGAAGGTAAGTTAAATAATCCGCGATTGTGTGATTGTTGCTTGAAATAATCTAATTATCCAATTCTTAATGTTGTTATTATATTAAATTTAGATTGATAGTTCTAGGTTGTATGATAGTTAGAGTCTAGTGGGGTGATTGTCACATTAGATTTAAAACCTAAGAAAAATTGTAGGTAATTAACGATTGTTGTTACCTAGGATTATTAATTTCATTAAAGAAAAAGAATAATGTTAAATTTGATTATTCTGTTAATTGTGAAAAAAATGATACTGAACTGAAGAACTGAAGTTTTTAATTTATTGATTAATCTTATTAATTTATTTTTGTTAATTTAGTTAAATATAATTAATTCAAAACCCCCCAATTTTAGTTTACATTGAATAAAATTAAATTAATTATTTTCTGCGAGATCGACTCTTATTTACACTATTACATAAATATTTTTTCAAAGAAAGATTTTATTTTTGGGTGCCTGTAACAACACACCAAATTTTGGCGCCGTTGCCGTGGAGTGATTCTAATTTATTTTTGTGCTTTTGTAAACTTTATTTGAATTTAGTAATTTTTCTTAAATTTTATTTTTCTAATTTTTCATAGCTTAATTGAGTTGTTAAGGTTAAGGATGGAAGTCATAGCAGATTATGGTTATGAAGTAAATATTTCTTTTATTAAGCAACAACTTGCGAATCTAACTTTTCTTATTTATCAAATGGCTGTAGGTAATACGCAATAAGTGAAAACTTATAGGATTTGTGCAGTAATAGGACACCCAACTGATATATGCCCAATTCTTCGAGAGGAGTCCTATGAACAAGTTAATGCAGCAGGTGGTTTCCCTGGACAACCATAAAGGAACTATGATCCTTATTCAAACACGTATAATTCAAGATGACTCTTAATTTTAGCTATAGGAATCCACAAGTGCATTGGTCTACAAACCAAAATTTTCTAGATTACCAGCAATACAATTAGCCATATCCCTATAGACAGCAACATGAGCAAACTTATAACTCTAATATGATTTTAGAAGATATGGTTAAAGCTCTTAACGCTAACACTTTGCAATTTTAACAGGAAACGAAGGCAAGTATATTCCAAAATATGAGTACTCAAATTGAACAGATGACAGTTGCGATAAGTCGAATGAAGGCACAAGGTTCTAAAGAATTACCTTCTCACACAGTGATGACTCAAAAGGAGGATGAAAGTGAAATTATGTTGAGAAATAGTAATGAGGTAGAAACTCCATAAAAGACATCCCCTACATCGTACGAGAAAGAGAAAGAAGAAAACATCAGTTCAGAAACAAACAGTATCAATGCAGATAATGATGTTCTTTGTGGTGATGACATGCCTAAAGTGGAGGAAATTTTTGAGGAAATAGATAAGGAGAATTTAGAGGATGCAGTTACAAAAAGTTTGGAATTGGAAGAAGAAGAAATTGAGATGAAACACGATTTGAAAGAAGTTGAAGCTGCATTAAATTCCTTGCCAGTGATTTTAGATAATAATGCCTATTACTCATAACAAATTTTTATCTTTTGTTTTTCAAGTTCCCATTCCAGATTTAAAGACTCTCTCCAATCATATCAACTACCTGTTTCTTGAAGAGGGAGTGAAACATTAATATCAATTTCAAGGGAGATTGAATCTACCTATGAAGAATAACGTGATGAATGAGATATCCAAAATTTATGAAGTTGGAGAACTTGATTTTTTAGACTTCTATCGAGTCAATGACAATAAACAAAGGCATTGTTTGAAAGCTAACCCAATAAATCAGAGTTGCATTTCTTTACTTTTCTCTTTATATTTATTTTTGTTGTTACTTCCTTGTATTTTACTTTACATTGGGTACAATGTAAGTTTTAAGTGTGGGGGAAGGGATTTAGGTTTAGGTTATTTAATATGTTATTTAGGTTAATTTTTTTTAAAATTTTTAAATTTTGTGGGTATATTCACTACAAACCCTCACGAGATACAACTTGTCCATTTGGGATAATTTTAGGGTTTAAAGACTTGTTACACATTCTAAGTGCAACCGTGTTTTCCTATGAAAATGGGGTATTTTTTTAAGGATGAGTCACATGAGCAATATTTTGATTTGGATTTTAATTTTTAACTAATGATAAAAAATTTAATTTTTATTCAAAAACTTTTGGAAAAGGAATAAATTTTTGATTAGTCTAAATTTTAACTATTTGTTGATTATTACTTTGTTTGAGATCCTTTACACTTTTATGTACATATTTGTATGTGTTTAGCTAGTTTTAATTTAGGAAAATTTACATGGTTAAATGTTTATGGAAGATATTTTTTTTCTAGCTCTATATATTATTTGATCATTATTTAAAGTAAAATATAACTTTGGAAAGATGATTTAGGTAATTTTTTTCTAGGATTATTAAATTGAAAAGGAAAAAAAATCTTATGATGGGTAGAGATGGAGCGTAAAACGTACTTGCTGCTACTGAAAAAAAGAAGAAGATAGGATGGGATGGAGCATAAAATGCACCGATTAAAAGGAAAAAAAAAAGAAATTGATATTAATAATCCTAGTGTATTTAATTGTTACAAAGTCTTTTGATCTTCTAATTTATATTTGTTTATATTAGCTTTGAATGATGTGAAAATGAGTGTATAGAGTTTTACTAACCCTTTTTGATATCTTTTATGAGACATTTAATTATGTAAGTAGATCTAAGTTTTTTTCGTTAGTTTGATACATATGGGTTTACACACACAGAATGATCTTGAGTACAATAAGATTAATAAATGTATTGAATTTTTAGGCCATGCATGATTTTGAATTTGAATTTTTTTCTTGAGTTATCATTTAAAGAATCTTTGAGGTCAATGTGTAATTCATATTGATTCATTGCTCAAGTTGTTAGTTGAGCATTAGAGTTGTAGTTTTTATTTTTTTTTTGTTTGAGGCCAAATAAAGGTTTAAGTGTGGGGGTATTTAATAAGTGAATTTTATACTTATTATTAACTACCTTTTTAGCTTAATAATTTGTGAGTTCTTAAGTATTTTATATTAGTTATATAAATTTTTTGTGCGTTTATGTGTTTTGACTTTGTTTTATAGGAATTGAAATAAGGGTTTGGTGGATTGAAACTTGGAATGACTATATTTAGATTTTTAGCTTGCGATTTACGAAGCAGTAACTTCAGACTCAATTTAGACCTTGATATAATCAAAATCATTCAAATCCTAAAATATAAAAATTGTAGATCTATTTTTAGCTTTCTGGAACATCTTTAATCGCCTCAATTGTAGTTCATATAAAGAAAGCATGGTCATTTAATTGAATGACGTCAGTGCTGAAAACAGAAGAGGGTAGGGTCCCTGTTTCTTAGTACAAAAAGAGGGTCAGGGCGCTTCTTAGTAGAAGCAAAAGCGCTGGGGGCGATCCAAACAGCATTAGGACACTTGGGTGTCAGGCCATACTTGATTTTTAACGTATTTTTGATATTTTTGACTCCGAGTTGAATTGGATTTCCTTCCAAAGCTAGGGATTTGATAGGTAACCTATAAATATATGTCAAAACTCATATTTGAGAGGATAAAATAGTTTTATTATAGATTAACATATAATAGAGTATGAGTAGAGAAGATTCAAGGAAGCATGTCAGGCTAGTTTTTCTTATTCAGTTATAAGGGATGTTGATCCTTTATTATAGTTGATGGTTTAATTGAGTTAATATTATCTATTCATTCTTATATGAGATTTATTCTTGATGATCTATTTTAACTGATTGAATAATATTTGTTGTGATTGATTTAATAATGGCTAATTAAGTTGATCAAGCTATTATCATATGCTAGATTAATGTATAGTATTAAGCGAACGATATTGTATCTGATCATAAGTAGCGATTAGTGATAAATAATAGTGGTTAAGCTTTTGAGTATTGCCATGGTTATCAGAAAGTAAGTTAAATAATCTGTGATTGTATGATTGTTACTTGGAATAATTTAATTCTCTAATTTTTAATGCTGCTGTTATATTAAATCTATAGAAATCATTCTAGGTTGTATAATAGAGTCTGGTGGGGGCAATTGTCACATTAGATTTAAAACATAATGAGAATTGCAGGTAATTAACGATTGTTGTTACATACGGACTCTTAAAATAAAATTGAGAAAGAACAACCCTTATAAAGGGGAATAATTACGTCGATAAACTGATAAAGTGCAAGATGTCTAAGTCTTATGCATATACATAGGGTACAAGAGATTGATCCCCTTGAGTGTGACGCCTCCAAATATGGGCCCAATTTGAGACGCCAAAAGTACACGATAACTATTAAAAAATAATACATAGTATAAAAATACAGAGCTCAATAATACACAATCAAGCCTTCACTATTATTGTCACACTATTTACAACATGTGAAGACTACTATAGCTATCTCTTGGACCTTCACTCCATTCTCTGGCTAGGCCCAGCTACTCTCTCATATGACTAAGATAACAATAAGTAAATTATTATTCGCCTTCAACAGTTGAGTTCTTGATAAAATATAATAAACAACAAGTTTCAAATCAATAATACTAGCAGAATGAGCAATCAATTAGAAGAATCATGCAGACTACAATGTCCACTAGCTTCTCTTTTCCATAAAAATATCATCAATTTTTATCATCTGAAACATCACTGGTTGTGATCATACTAACAACATTTCTTCTTTGCCCCAGGCTAAAGAGAACATTCACCACGTGCCCTAAAAGACATTCAACAATTATATCGCCTTTATCCTATTATCTGTGTCCCAGCCATAAATATTCATAACAACTTGATTCTTGAAGATTAGAATAATAATAAAGATATAAATGATGAATAGAATAACAAGATACTTTATCCAGAGTCAAATAATGTCTAAATTATCAACCTGATGTGGAATTAAATTCAAGAATGATATTCAAGATCCAAAGTTCAAAAAAACAGTTAAAGTTAAATAGAAAGGTTTAACTAAAAAGGAAGGTTAACGTGAAATGAAATTAAATGAAGTGCAAACTATTAAGGAACATATAATCATTTTAAGAAGTTTTATCGAACAACACTTACCAGAGTAATTTTAAGAGTATGAAAGAAAATGATATCTCTTACTTTAACACGTGACTGGATATTGATTTAAATGAAGTTGATCAACCTATATATTTATAATTTAATTGGTAACTAACACATATAATTTCATGGAAAAAATTTCATAATAGATTTAATTGGTAACTAACATATATAATTTCATGGTACAGAATAAAGTATAATAAACTTCATCATAGTTTTTGAAAATATTATTTCAAAAGAATATTCAAGAGAAAGTTTTTCAAAATGAATCTGTTAAAGGAAGAGTTTTCTAAAGGAAGATTTATAAAGATCGTGTGATGTGTGTGGTTACTTGACTAACTATTATGAAAAGACTTACTTGAACAATACTTGTACTCTTACAGATCTTCACAAATACACACGATAGCTTAAGCATGCTTATAAAGAACTTACACAAATTAATATTTAGAGAGTGAAAGAAAGAATAAACAAGAAAGTTTTTTTTTAAATCCTTAAGTTAAGGTCTCTATTTATAGTCAAAAATCTTATCATAATATAAGATTTTTTAATTTAATCTAAACTGTATATTTCAAGATAATGTTTAATCTATACCACACATTTCATCTTTTAAGATTTCTTTAATCTAAATCATTCATTTAAAAATCATCTTTAATCTACGCCGTTCATTCACAAATTATTACATTATCTTTAATCTATACTATTCATTTTAGATTTTCTTTAATATATACCATTCATTTAATAAAATAAATAAATTTATATAAAACAACTAACTTTATATATAAAATAATTAACTTTATATATAAATTAATTAACTTTATATATTAAATAATTAACTTTATATAAAGTATATAAAATAAATAACTTTATAAATTCAATTATTTTATAATAATTCACCAATTTTTCATTATCATAACCAATTGTTATAAATACAGTGTAATTGACTTTCTGAGTTAGAGACTCACAATAGTAACAGAAAAACTAAATAATATTACTGTGCATATGTTACTGTGACAATTATCAGTTCAATAATATGAATTATTGTGCATGTGACAATTATTGGTTCAATAAACTTAATATTGTACAATAGTCACTTTATCAGTTCAATAATATGAAATATTGTTCAATATCGTATGCTACTATGTAATACCGTATGTTATTGTGCAATACTGTGTTTTACTGTTCATTTTCTACCAGATATTTTAACAGTTAAAAGTGATAATACCGTCGACTATTTTTATTTAAAAATGTCACTTATATCGTTTTCTATATTCGGTAATATTTCGTTGTAGGGTCCACTAATATTTAGTTATTTCAGCCCCATCGTACGAATCGAATATTTCCTGCTAGAACGAATATTTTTCGACAAAATGAATATTTTCTGACAAGATAAAATTTGCACAATTTTTTTTTTAATTTTAACTTTTTTCAATTTATCCACTTATCGTTTTAGAAAAAATATATAAAGAAAAATTAAATTTGTATTTCATAAAAGTCAGGGTCTTACAACCTCCCCTCTTTATGAAATTTCATCCCCAAAATTAACGTACCTGATATTTCAAAGAGATAAGGATACTTAGATTTTATTTCAGATTCTAGCTCTCTGGTCATTTTCTTAATATCTTGGTTTTTCCATAAAATCTTGACTTGAGGTATAACATTTGAGCGTTGGATCTGCTCATTTTTATCTAAGATCTTGACAGGTATCTCCTTGTACGTTAAATCCTCTGCTATAACGTCTGGCTTTAACTTAATAATGTGATTTGGATCCTTCACATATTAACGTAGCATGGATATGCGAAAAACGTTATGAATACGAGACATACTTAGTGGTAGGGCTAGTCTGTAGGATATGTCTCCTACTCGGTCTAGAATTTCAAATGAGCCAATAATTCGAGGGTTGAGCTTTCCTCTCCTTCTGAATCTCGTAACTCCTTTCCATGGAGAAACACGTAAAAATACATTGTCTCCGACATTGAATCTCTCGTTCTTTCAATAAAGATCATTATAATTTTTCTGTCGTTCTTGTGCTGTTTGTATTTGTTGTCAAAGTATCTGAATCTTTTCTGTTGTCAAGCATACCAAATCAGGTCCCAAAACTTTTGCTTCTCCTATCTCATTACAACATACTTGAGAGCGACACTTTTGTCTATATAAAGCCTCAAATGGAGTTGTGAGGATCCGAATTTCCAAGATTTCTTTAATAATAATAAATGGGAATTTAATTGATAAAATTATCAAGGTTGTTAAATAAATTATTATTTATGTGATTTAAGGTGTATGAAGAGATTTAATTGATAAATTAAATCTTTATGGAGATGGTGATAATTGATGTTAATTTAAAATAATTGAAAAGTAAATAAATTGTTTAAAAACAATTTATGAAGAATAAGAAAAAAATTATATGTAAGGTACAATATATTGTACAATGAAATTATTGTGGAAGTACATAAATTATGATTTTAAATGAGGTTATGTGATAATGTAAAATGCATGAATTAAATATGTATATATTTATATATATACATTTGTATGTGTGTTATGTTTAATTGATAATTATAAATGTTATTAATTATGACAATTAAGGGATTAATAATTAAATTAATCCAAAATTAAATAAAAAGTGAATAAGGAATTAGTAAAATTGAAATGATGGATTATTGGTTTAATTAAGAGATTATGGAGAAAGTTGAGAAATTAATTGGGAAAGAAATGTAATTATATAAATTACATAATAGTAAGTTATATAATTTATATAAGAAAAATTAAAGTGAAATATGAGAAAAATAATAATTATATAAATTATATAAGAATAATTATATAATTTATATAAGGTGATGAATAAGGATGGGAAGAAATTTTATAAATTATATTTTGTGTGAAATGGAAATTATAAAAAGGGATAATTTAATTATATAAATTATATAATAATAAATTATATAATTTATATAAGAAAAGTAATGTGAAATGTAAAGAAATTAAATTAAATGAGGAAAAAGGAAGGATTTAATTTATTAAAAATTATGGTTATGCATAATTAAATTATTATGACTTTTATGAAGAATAATATTTCAGAAATGTGAACATGTTAATGTAACATGTTGTCCAAGTAATGAAGTGAAAAATTATGAAAAATAATTTTTATATGTTTTATGAATTATTTTATGGTTTTGAAGATATAAATTATCTCATATAATTACATGCATGTCATTATGCTTGTACAAAATTTGTCAAGTAAAGTACCCAAAAAGGGTAATAATATTATTTATAAATTGTATAATGAATTTTGGTGAATTAAAATAAATATTTTATATTTATTATATAAAATATTTATTACACGAAATGGTTACGTAATGTATTAAAAATTTAATTATTGCATGGAAATCTCCCGAAATTCAAAGGCAGTGGACTTAAAACAAGTTTTAAAACTTCTTTGTGCATGGATGGTTTACATTTATATATATATATATATATGTGTATGTGGGAAGGATAGAAAAGAAAAGAAGAAGAAAAAGGAAAGAAACAAAGCAAAGCTTCATTCTCTCTTCCGCCACCCTCCACTGCCCAACACCATAGCCACCACCAAGACCACCAAGAAAGAGAAAGTTTTGTGCCATCAAGGAAGGAGTACAAGCTTCAAGAAAGGATTTTTAGAAGGTATAAATTAAGTTCTTTCATTTAATTATGTATTTATGAGGATAAATTTATTTTGTGAAAAATTAGAAATTTATTAAGATAATTATTCCCAATAATTTTAGGATATATATATATGAATTATGTAATTTTTGGAGTAGTTTTGTTGTGGAATTTTGTGAAGAAAATGGTATTTTTTCCTTCTTGGCTGGCTACTGTTTCGGCTGGGAAGAAGGAGTCAGAAGCGAGGCCAAAACGACGTCGTTTTGGCCGCGCGGAAGAAAGGTCCGCGCAATGCGCGGAAGCCAATTCCTCGCCAGGCCAAACGACGTCGTTTGGCTGGCGAGAGGGGAGGCCGCGCGCCATGCGCGGTCGACGCACGTGAGGGAAATTACGATTATGCCCCTGCCCTTTTCGGTTAATACCGACCGTGTCCCTGACCACGGAAATTACAGTAATGTCCCTTGACTTTCTGGTAAAATTCCGATTGTGTCCCTAGCTTTGCGAAATGACCGGATTGTCCCTGAACTTTTCGGAAAATGACCAGGGTGTCCCGAAGGGCGCGAAAATTACCAAAATGCCCCCAGAATCAGTTTTTAATGAAATAAATGTTTAAAAATTGTTTAAAAATTCTAGAAAATTATAGAAAAATACTAAAAATATAGAAATGATGTTTGGGCATTAAATTTAATATTTTTGTAAAAATATTAAATATTGGGGATTAATATTTAAATATTAATCTAATGAGTTTAAATGTTAGAAAATGAATAAATAAAATTTTCGGACAACCAAATATGCTAAATTTTATCCAATGAGCCGGGTTGTCCGTAGTGAATGTATTTTATATTAAGTTAAATTAATATATTAAGGAATGAGGTTAAATTAATTAACCATATTAATTAATAATTAACCCGGTACCCTAAAATAAATCGTCGGGTAGGGTTAATTACGTTATTGATGATATTAATTAATTAAATTAATATCACAAGAGGATAAATAATTATTATTTGATTATTTTATGATCATAGGTTGATCGAGTTACGGGTTTGAGCTAACAATTTAAATAACTGGACGCCAGGCAAGTTCTTCAGTCCTTTTTATGTTAAACGTTGAACTATTATGATATGAAATTCTTGTTTTAAATGCATACAAATTATGTGCTATGTGATACGTGTTTAATATGACCACAATGTGTTCTTTGTGTAACGATATGAGATATATTGCTATATTTAAAGCACAAGCACATGATATATGTCACACACCAAGCATGTTAAGGTATGTGCTACGTGAAATATAAACTGTTGAACTTGCTGAGCCGTTGTGCTCATTACTTGTTTAATAAACATTTTTGCAGGAAAGAAATAAATTGCAAGAATATCGGATTAATTGTTAAGGATGAATTGTCTAGAAGGTGGGGAAATGTTATCGTTATATTTTCCATTCAATGTGGATACATGTGCTAAGTTCTATAGATGTTATGTATGTACGGATATGTCGAATCCAGACAGAATGAGTAAAATTAAATTATGAACTGTAAATGTATGAGATAAATGTTACGATAGAGAATTACGCTATGGTTAATTATGAATTTTTAAATAAAGGATAATTGTGGAAATATAATCAACATTAAAATTAAATGTTGAACTTTATGGTACATGAAGGAAAGAAAAAGTAAAGGTTGCGATCCAGGGACTAGGATCCAAATGTAAGGATTTTAAATATCCAAATATTTTAATATAAAGATTGAATCGAGAAAAAGAAAAATTTATATGAGAATTTTGATAATTGGTGATTTTGAAATTAAATAATGGATCAATTTAGGAGATGAAAGATTTATTAACGGACCGAAATTCGGACGTTAAGGAAATAATGTTTAATAAACATGAGAATTAAGACAGTAAAGTGGGTCGAATTTCGGGGTCGTTTCAGGAGTCATGCCTATGCTTGTTTGGTAACTGTTTTTATAGGAGAATTCTACCAATGGCAAGTACTTGTTCCAACATCCCTTGAAGTCTAGTACGCAAAGTCTCAAAAGATCTTCGAGAGTCTGGATTGTCCTTTTTGATTATCCGTCTATTTGAGGATGGTATGTAGAACTAAATCGTAGTTCAGTGCCCACAGCTTTTTGTAGACTGATCAAAAAATATAAAGTGAATCTACTATCTCGATTAGAAACTATGAAAACTGGCATACCATGCAATCTTAAAATCTCATTCATGTACATATCGGCAAGACGCTCAAGTGAAATATTTTCTCGTATAGGCAAGAAATGGAAAGATTTGTTCAATCTATCTACGATGACCCAAATTGCATATAAGAAAAGAGAGAGAGAGAGAGAGAGAGAGAGTTATTTTCCTTCTTTTTTCTTCCTTTTTCTTGCTTTTTCTTTATTTCCTTCCACACACACGCGCGCGCGCGCGCCCACACACACACACACACACACACACACACACACATATATATAAACCATATGTACATGAATTATTTTTAAAACACATCTTAAGTCCACCGCCTCTGTATCTGTCGTTCCGAATTTGCACCAAAAACAAGCATAATCAACTAATTTAATACGTTACGTATTTATTTTGTGTAATAAATATTTTATATAATGTATATAAAATATTTATTTTAATTCACCAAAAATCATAACATGATTTATAAATAATATTTAGACCTCTTTTAGGTACTTTGCTTAACAAATTTTGCACACGCATACTGACATGCATGTAATTATATAAGGTATTTTATACCTCCAAAAATCATAAAATAATTCATATAACATATAAAAATTATTTTTCATACATTTTTACTTCGTTACTTGGACAACATGTTACACTAACATGTTCACTTTTCTAAAATATTATCCTCCATAAAAATTATAAAAATTCCATTATACATAAACATAATTTTTAATAAATTAAAACATTCATTCTTCTCATTTATTTTTCATTTCTTTATCATTTACATTAACTTTTCTTATATAAATTATATAATTTACATAATTACTTTCTCCTTATATAATTTCCATTTTATCTAAAATACAATTTATAAAAATTTTCTTCCATCATTATTCAATTTAATCACCTTATATAAATTATATTATTATTCTTATATAATTTATATAATTATTATTTTCTTCATACTTTACTTTAATTTCCTTATATAAATTATATAATTTATTATTATATAATTTATATAATTACTTTTTTTTAATTAATCTCTAAACTTCCCCCATAATTATAGATTAAATCTAAAATCAATAATTACCATTTTACTAACTCCCTCATTAACTTTTCATAAATGTCCAGATTAATTTAATTATTAATACCTTTATTTTCATAATTAATGGAATTGATAATTATCAATTAAACATACACATTTATATATATATATACAAATGTGTGTGTGTGTGTATATATATATATACATACATATCTAATTTCTATATCCCATAATACCACATCAAACTATAATAATTTCTATATCTCCACAATAATTTAATTGTACAATTTTATTGCATCATTATATGCAATTTCGACAAAATTTAATAAATTATTTTTAAACAATTTGTTTACTATTTAATTCAACACAATTTATCACCATCTCTGTACAGATTTAATTTACCAATTAAATCCCATCACACATTTTAAATCACATAAAATATCACAAATAATTTAACTAACCTTGATAATTCTGTTAATTAAATTCTTATTTAATTTTATTAATGAAATCCTGAAAATTCGGATCCTCACATTCTTCCCCCCTTAACAGGATTCTGTCCTCGGAATCATAATTACCGTAATAATCATACGTGTATTATTTATAACACCTTGCTATACCTTTATCTTGATGCATAATAACTAAGTCCATAGTAATCATATTTTACCTCTTTAATTTCCTTAACTCACATTGAGTCGTAACTGTCAGAATATTCAAGTCTTAACTCAATTTACAATTTCTTTGTAATATTTCTTAATGCACTTATCAAAATAGCTTCTCATTCTCTGAAAGTTTTCTTTCTTTAATCTTACTTACCCTTACTTAATCAACTTATTTCATACTTTCTATTGCACCTCATTTATACTCTGCACATTCATCATTCTTTTCTTAATTCATATAAATCTTCTTCACATTCCTTAATACCTCTATCATTCTACTCTAGGTTTTAAATGCTAACATTTTCTTAATTCATCATAATCCTTATTTGGAATTATTCTAAAAATCCTGGGGTATCACATTCATCCCTCCTTCAAAAATTTCATCCTCGAAATTTCTATGTACTAATATCTCATTCATTTACAACTTACACATTCCCTTTACATTTATTCCACATATCTTTATTTCCTTCCTTTTTTGTGGTCATTGCACATTGCAATTTTCTAATCCATCATATTTCATAATTTCTTTACTTCACAATTATTATTTTTCATTATCGCTCATATTTAGAAAATACTACCCCATCCTACCATCCAATCTTCATAAGAGTAGAGGAAATTTAAGAAAATTTAAACAAAACTTTTCGTAGTATGCTGAATGAACATTTATCCCGGTTTAACAGTACTTCACGTCCAGAGTACGTCGTACTGCAAACCACTGATAGTGGATTAGTCTATCATTAAAGTAAACATGTATCCCGGTTTAATAGTACTTCACTCCTAGAGTACGTCGTACTGCAAACCCTGATAGTGGATCAGTCTGTCATTAATTTGGTACGCCAGTAGAACAATCTGTAATGCCCGTGTTTCGATATCTCAGGTGACCATTCGATCAACCTGCAATACCCGTAATCCCTTCCTGTTTTCCCCTTTTTATAGGGGTTGTTCATCTCAGCCTTAGAATTCAAAATAATTTGATTGAGCATAATTTTCAAAGAATATGAATTCAATAAATATATTTCAAAATTTATCTAGCTGAATCAAATAGCTTAGACTTGTATTTCTTCAACGCTTGTCTAGCTAGATTAATTAGCATAGACTTTCTTTTAACAATTTATAACCTGCAGAAAATTTTAAACCATTCATCATGTCAAAACTTTTCAAAACGTCTAGCCGAGTCAAATGGCATTGACTTATAGCTTTGACATATTTTCATAAATCAAAATCATTTATGACTTCATGTTACCGCATCATTTTGACAGTACGTTGAGAATTCCATCGTTAATAATTCCTACACCATACTTTATGGTGTTGAATCATCTTATGACGTCATAGTACCGCACCGTCTCAACAACACGTTGAGCATTCTGTCATTCATCACATATACACCGGGCTAAAATGTTCATTGATGATTCTTTTGAAATACATTTTAATATTGAAGATATTTTTGTCTAGCCGAAATAAGTAGCATAGACACTTTTTAAATTGCTAAAAATTCATTTATATTTTTAAAAGCACATTCGTGTCAAATTAGTTTGAGGGCCAAAATTTTTGAAGTCTAGCAAAGCTAGAAGAGTGGGAATATCTTAATTTCCCTAACATTCACCTTCTGCTTCTTCACTTAATTATTAATTTATTACTAGGACTATTATTACCATCATACTAGAATTTCTAACTACTTCATCTCTTCTATACCCTCGTATAGTTCATCAAACTTACCACACATTATGAGTCCAGGAACTTACCATAAGAATATGAGTTTAGAAGCTTGTCCTAACAATATGTAGTCTGAGAACAAATCAAAGACTATCCATATGTTAAGGGGCTCAAAACATACCATACTATTATGAGGCATGGACTTACCATATGCATGAGTTTTAAGAACACGTGCCTAAACTTAATATTATCTATCTATCAAAACTGCTAGCGCGACTCTAACATTTCAATGATTATCACATAGTAACTAAGTAAACGCAAGTCCCCTGCCCATACAAAGGATTATGTAACTCAGTCATCACGTGAGTTCTCAATTGAAATTTCGTACCCAAGCTTTCTGCCTCCTTATCTTAACATTTCTGTCATTCATGTCTCATCATTCTCCGAATGCTTCTTGTACTATTTCATAGTACATATTTCTTTATAGCATCAGGCTATATCCTTTGAATCATTAAAAAAAAATCTCTCTGTTATTTTATAGTCTCATTGGATCCCATCATGATCTTACTTTATAATCTATTCCTTATTCGCTTTCCTTATCTTGTGATCATATCGTAGTACGATCATCTTATCGTTCCTGATCATGTTATTATGATCTTTTCCTATGCTTTTTGGATTACCTTTTCAGTTATATTCTTAATTGAACTTATGAATTTTCTTAATTCGTTACCTTCATCCAAATCTTTCTTAACATCTCTATCTCTTCCTTATAATCTTATATCTTTCATATTTCCTTAACCTTAGCCAATATCTGAGAACTATATTTCTCAACTTATGGCTCTCTACTCTAATTTCCCCCATGTTCATCAAACTTATCACGTATTTGGGCTCAGGAACTTACCACAATCATATGGCTTGAGGAGCTTGTCCTAGTCAGGCCATAGTCGCCCATTCGCTAAGGGGCTCCACCATATAATCATGAGTCACGAGCTTACTATACACTTAAGTTTTCAGAATACGCAACTATCTTTACTCTTCCTTACTTAGGTTATAGTCTAAGGTATCATTTACCTAAGGTTTATAACCTTTAGCTCTGACACCAACTGTAACGACCCTAAAATTTGACAAACTTTATTACCTTAAATTTCACATTTATTATACATTATTCCCTTAACGTCCAAATTTTGGTCTGTTAATAAATCTTTAATCACCTTATTTAATCAATTAATTGACTTTACATCATCAATTACCAAATTTTTTTGGTATACATTTTTTTCTTTCCAATTATTGTGTTAAACTATTTGGACATTTAAAAACTTGTTGTCTCGATCCTAGTCCCTAGATCGCAACCTTTACTTTTTCTTTTCTGTACAAGTCTTGTAAAGCTCAACATTCAAAATTTAATATTGTTCATATCCATGCAATTATTCTTTGTTTCATAATTCATGATTAGACATGTAATAGTCTTTTTCATAACAACTACTTTGAACAATCACAGTTCACATTTTAATTCTACTCGTCCTATCCGGACCAAATTTATATGTATACAAAATATCAATATAAACATAACAAATGTATCCACATTGAATTATGATGTTAAAAATATAACAATTACGTTTCCAACCTTCTAGGCAATTAATCTCTAACTTAACCCGATATTCTTGAAATTTATTTCTTTACCTACAAAAATGTATATTATGCAAGTAATGAGCACAATGGCTCAGTAAGTTCAACAGTTTACACCTTTCATCCTTCATGTATCACATATTATAACATGCTCTGTGTGTCATACTTCATGTGTTGTGCTTCTACTAAAGCAACATATCTCATATATATTCATATCATTGCACAAAGTACACATTGTTGTCATATTCTCCACATATCACATAACACATAATTTATATGCACTTGAATAAGAATTAACATATCATCACAGATAAACAGTTAACATCAAAGTACTGAAGAACTTACCTGGATTTTGGAATTAATAAATACTCATTCTATAATGCTTCTGGTACAACCTATGATCATAAAATAATCAAATAATAATTATTTATCTCCTTATGATATTAATTTAATTAATTAATATCATCTATAATGTAATTAACCATACCCGACAATTTATTTTAGGGTACCGGGTCAATTATTAAACAATATGGTTAATTATATTAATCTCATTCCTTAATATATTAATTTAACTTAATATAAAACATGTGCAATGCGGACAACCCGACTTATCGGATAAAATTTAGCATATTTGGTTGTCTGGATTTTCATTTAATCATTTTCTAAATTTTTAACCTTATTAGATTAATATTTAAACATTTAAATATTAATCCCCAATATTTAATATTTTTACAAAAATATTAAATTTAATGCCCAAACATCATTTCTATATTTTTAGTATTTTTTATAATTTTTAAATAATTTTGAAATATTTATTTAATTGAAAATCACTTTCTAGGGGCATTTTGGTAATTTTTGCAACTCTAGGGACATATTCGGTATTAACAGAGAAGATCAGAGGCATATTCATAATTTTTGCGCTTCTAGGACATGCTCGGTATTAACGAAAAAGGCCAGGGGCACGCAGGTAATTTCTAGCGGCGCCGGTCACCGCGCATTGTGCGTGGCTTCTTCTGTCTACGCCAGCCAAACAATGTTGTTTGGCTTGGCGGTGAACAGTTACAGCCGCGCATGGCACAACCCTGTCCCAATCGCTCTAAAACGACGCCATTTAGTACCCGGCTTCTGAAAAAAAATAGGCCATCGCGCAATGCGCGGGCGGCCCTGTTTTTCTTCTTCATTTATTACCGCAAACAGTAGCCAACTTAGCCAAATTAATTTCATTTTTATTCCCCAATTTCACAACATAATACTTCTAAAAATCATATAATCCTTAACTATACATCCAAAAATTATTTAGAATAATTATTCTAATTATTTTCTAATTTTCCACAAAATTATTTTATCACTAATATTTCACAAAATAAACCAAATTAAAATATTTTATACCTTCTAAAGCTTGCAAATCTTTCCTTTGAAACTTGAACTTCACTTGTATGGCACCAAAATTCTCTTTTCTATTGGTGGTGTTTTCCGGTGGTGGCATGGTGATGTTCGGATGGTAGAGGAAGAAAAGAGAGAGAGAGAGATTTGTTTTCCTTCTTTTTTTCCTTTTTCTTGCTTTTTCTTTATTTCCTTCCACACACACACACATATATATATATAAACCATATGTATATGAATTATTTTTAAAACACATCTTAAGTCCACCGCCTCTGTATCTGTCGTTCCGAATTTGCACCAAAAACAAGCATAATCAACTAATTTAATACGTTACGTATTTATTTCGTGTAATAAATATTTTATATAATGTATATAAAATATTTATTTTAATTCACCAAAAATCATAACATGATTTATAAATAATATTTAGACCTCTTTTAGGTACTTTGCTTGACAAATTTTGCACAGGCATACTGACATGCATGTAATTATATAAGGTATTTTATACCTCCAAAAATCATAAAATAATTCATATAACATATATAAATTATTTTTCATACATTTTCACTTCGTTACTTGGACAACATATTACACTAAATGTTCACGTTTCTAAAATATTATCCTCCATAAAAATCATAAAAATTCCATTATACATAAACATAATTTTTAATAAATTAAAACATTCATTCTTCTCATTTATTTTTTATTTCTTTATTATTTACATTAACTTTTCTTATATAAATTATATAATTTATATAATTTACGTAATTACTTTCTCCTTATATAATTTCTATTTTATCTAAAATACTATTTATAAAAATTTTCTTCCATCCTTATTCAATTTAATCTTTAATCACCTTATATAAATTATATAATTATTCTTATATAATTTATATAATTATTATTTTCTTCATACTTTACTTTAATTTCCTTATATAAATTATATAATTTATTATTATATAATTTATATAATTACTTTTTTTATATAATTAATCTCTAAACTTCTTCCATAATTATAGATTAAATCTAAAATCAATAATTACCATTTTACTAACTCCCTCATTAACTTTTCATAAATGTCCGGATTAATTTAATTATTAATCCCTTTATTTTCATAATTAATGGAATTTATAATTATCAATTAAATATACACATGTATATATATATATATATATATATATATATATATATATATATATATATATATATATATATATATATATATATATCTAATATCTATATCTCACAATACCACATCACACTATAATAATTTCTATATCTCCACATTAATTTAATTGTACAATTTTATTGCATCATTATATGCAATTTCGACAAAATTTAATAAATTGTTTTTAAGCAATTTATTTACTTTTTAATTCAACACAATTTATCACCATCTCTGTACAGATTTAATTTACCAATTAAATCACATCACATACTTTAAATCACATAAAATATCACAAATAATTGAACCAACCTTGATAATTCTGTTAATTAAATTCTTATTTAATTTTATTAAGGAAATCCCGAAAATTCGGGTCCTCACACCTTATTACGTTACATTTCATGTTTATTACACATTATTTCCTTAACGTCAAATTTTTCGGTATAATTTTTTTTCTTTTCTCAATCATTGTATTAAAGTATTTAGATATTTAAGAACTTAATATCCCGACCTTTACTTTTTCTTTCTATTACATGTGTCATAAATCTCAACATTCACAATTTAATATTGTTCATATCCATACAATTTTCTTTGTTTTATAATTCATAATTAGACATATAATAGTTTTTAAGGTAACAACTACCTTGAGTAATCACAGTACACAATTTAACTCTATTTGTCCTATCCGGATCCACCATATATGTACATACGAAACATTAATATAAACTTTGCAATTTACCACATTGAATATAACAATTTTATTTACAACCTTCTAAGTTGATCCATCTATAACATAATCTGATATTCTTGAAATTTATATCTTTACCTGCAAAAATGTATATTATGCATGTAATGAGCACACCGGCTCAACAAGTTCAACAGTTTACACCTTTCATGCTTCACGTAGCACATATCATAGTATGCTCTGTGTGTCATACATTATATTTTGTGCTTCTACTTAAGCATTATATCTCATATACATTCATATTATAGCACAAAGTACACATCGTTGTCATATTCTCCACAGATCACATAACACATAATTTATATGCGTTTGAAACAAGGATTACATATCATAACAGATAAACATTTAACATAAAAGTACTGAAGAACTTGCTTTGATGTCCAATTATTTAATTAATAGCTCAAAACCCTTTCTCGAACAACCTATGACCATAAAATAATTAATTAAAAATTATTTATCCTCTCATGATATTAATTTAATTAATTAATATCATCTATAGTGTAATTAACCCCACCCGACGATTTATTTTAGGGTATCGGTCAATTACTAATTAATATAGTTAATTATATTAACCTCGTCCTTTAATATATTAATTTAACTAATATCAAATACATTCAATGAGGACAACCCGGCTCGTTGGACAAAATTTAGTGTGGTTGCCCGGATTTTATTTAACCATTTTTCTAAATCTTAAACTTACTAGATTAATATTTAAAGTATTTAAATATTAATCTCCAATATTTAATATTTTTACAAAAATATTAAATTTAATGCCCAAATATCATTTATATATTTTTAGATATTTTTTATAATTTTTAAACAATTTTTAAACATTTATTTAATTAAAAATCAATTTCTAGGGGCATATTGGTAATTTCTGCAACTTCAGGACACACTGGTAATTTTCTTAAAAGTTCAGGGGCACGCGTGTCATTTGCCAAGGGTCAGGACACGCTCGGTATTTTCGCTAAAGGCCAGGGGGACACTGGTAATTTCCAGCGGTGCCAACCGCCGCACATTGCGCGCGGCCTTCCTCTGCCGACGCCAAACGGCGCCGTTTGGCCTGACGAGAAAATGGCTGCTGCGCATGGCGCGGCTACCCTCCTGACCGCACCCGAAACGCTGCCGTTTTGATCCCTGCTACTGAAAAAAAATAGGTCGTCGTGCAATGCGCGGGCGGCCCTATTTTTCTTCTTCATTTCTTACCACAAACAGTAGCCAACTTAACCCAATTAAATTCATTTTAATCATATTTTTCACAACATAATTACTCTAAAAATCATGTAATTCACAATTATACATCCAAAAATTATTTGGAATAATTATTCTAATTATTTACATATTTTTTCACAAAATTATTTTACCATCAAAATATAAATATAATTCAAACAAAATATTTTTTATACCTCCACAAAGCTTGTAATCCTTCTTGTTGGCACCAAAGTTCTCCTTTTTGGTGGTGATTGTGGCTACGGTAGCATGGTGGTGGTGATGGAGAAAAGAGATGATTTTGTTTGTGTTTTTATTTTCTTTTTGTTTATGCATGCTTTTTATTTCCTTCTTTTATACCCATTCACTTTAACCAATTTGGATAAATAAAATCATTCCACTGACTTAATCATCCACCGACTTTGGCTATTTCGGATAAAACAACATGCATAATTAAAATTTAATACATTACGTAGTTATTTCGTGTAATAAATATTTTATATAATGTATATAAAATATTTATTTTAATTCACTAAAAATCATAAATTGATTTATAAATAATATGTATACCCTTTTTAGGTACTTTACATGATAAATTTTGTATACGCATAATGACATGCATGTAATTATATGAGGTAATTTATAACTCCAAAATTAATAAAATAATTCATACAACATATAAAAATTATTTTTTGTACTTTTTCACTTCGTTAATTGGACAACATGTTTACGTTTCTGAAATATTATCTTCCATAAAAATCATAAAAATTCAATTATACATAAACATAATTTTTAACAATTTAAAACATTCCTTCTCTTCATTCATTTTTCATTTCTTTACTATTTATATTAACTTTCTTATATAAATTATATAATTTATTATTATACAATTTATATAATTACATTCTCCTATTTAATAATTTCCAACATTCCTCCATAATTATTGATTAATTATATAATCAATAATTATACATTTATTAACTCTCTCATTAATTTCATCCTATTATATATAATCATTCTTATATAATTTATATAATTATTCTTCCATTAATATTTTATTTTAATTTCCTTATATAAATTATATACTTTATTAGTATATAATTTATAAAATTACCTCCTCCTCTTAAACAATTTCTAAACCTTCACCATAATTATTGATTAATTATATAATCAATATTTTTAATTTTACTACCTTCTTCATTCAATTTTTATTTAACTTTGGACTAATCTAATTATTAATCCATTAATTCCCATAATTTAATTGTATAATTTTATTGTACCCTTACTTGTAACTTCTCTTATTCTTAATAAATTATTTTCAAACAATTTATTTACTTTTCAATTATTTTAATTCAACATCAATTTATCACGCTCTCTGTACATATTTAATTTACTAATTAAATCTCATCACATACTCTAATTCACTTACAATATATCAATCATAAATAAATTTAGCAATCTTGCTAATTTTGTTAATTAAATTTCTATTAAAGAATTTCAAAAATTCGGTTCCTCACATTAACTTTTAATTGATGATATCCAGAGCGAAGATCAATATTTAAAAAATATTGAGCACCCTTCAATTGATCAAACATGTCGTCAATTCGAGGTAACGGTTACCTTTTTTTTTATGGTGACATGATTCAACTCTCCATAGTCAATGCACTATCTCATACTCCCGTCCTTCTTTTTAACAAAAAAAACAGGGGCACCCCAAGGTGATGCACTCGGACGAATGAAACCAGTATCTAACAATTCCTATAGTTGGACCTTTAACTCTTGAGGTTCAATAGGAGTCATTCGGTATAGGGCTTTGAAAATAGGCTTAGTACTAGGTTCAAGATCAATACAAAATTTAATTTCACTATTTGGGGGTAAGCCAAGAAGTTCATAAAAAAAAATATCAAAAAACTCATTAACAATAGGAATATCATTCAAGTTTGACATGTTTTTGTTTAAATCAGTGACATGAGTTAAAAAGGCTTGACATCTATTTTTCAATAAACGAGTGACTTTATGACTAGAAATGACAGTTATAGATTTCAATGGTTTGATTGTTTGAATTTGCATGACAGGTTGATTAGGAATATGAAAACTAATGATCTTTTAAAAATAATAAATTTTAGTATGATGGTTAGTTAACCAATCAATCATAAAATCACATCAAATTTATGCATTTCCAAATAAATAAGGTTAACGGGTAATGTGAGGCTGTTAATTTGAACTAAGTAAGATTTATATACAGTAGATCTAATGGCTATTTTTTCTAATGGGGTTTCAACTGATAAGTCAATGTCTAAATTTTCAGGAGTTAAGTTTTATCGTTGAGCACATACATGTAAGATAAAAGAGTGAATAAAACTAGTATTTAACAGGGCATAGACTTCGTGAGAATTTATGAATAGCTTACCGGTTATCACCTCATTCGGGATTCGTGCCATTTGGGATGTCATAACAAAAACTCTCCCCTGAACTATAGATTTTCCCTTATATGCGCTAGCTTTTAGAGCCATCATTGCAGTTGGACTTGATTTTGTAAGAAGATAAAATCGAGCAACATGACTTTCCTTCCCACAACTGTAGCACAACTTGGACTGCTGAGTACAGTTTGGGTTGATGTGACCCTCCTGACAACACTTGTAGCATCTCACTAGTGGTCGATCCCCTCCCCTTGAAACTAGTGTTGGTGCTGGTGACGGTGCCCTTTTATAATCATTATGGAATCTCTTCCTCTTGAAGTTGTTCCTAGTTGATTCTCCTCTTCTGTTATTTGAGATGGGATTACCACATCTATGGTTCTCGTTCTGGTGATTGCTGTCGTTATTTCTCTCTCTCTCTCTTTGCTGGTGTAATGTCCTAGAATTTTCACGTCATTATTAATTAAATTATTAATTTAATTTCCAACGAGTTAGTTTTACTAGATTATTTAAATCTTTTTATGTGATTAATTAATTATGTGATTAAATAATTATGTAATTAATTACTAAAATTAATTAAAGGGGGTCACTAATATGTTATTAAATTAGTGAACAAACCCTAAAGTTTTAATATCAAAAAAATTGATAAGTTTCCTATTAATTAAATATTCAATTAAATTGAATATAATGAGTGAATTAAATATAATTAATTAATTAATATGATTATTAATTAATGTAAATAATGTGAAATATTAATAATAATATTTATTAGTCCATTTAGTAATTTAATACTTATGGGTTAGAATATTTAATTATTTATTCAATCGAATTATTTATTTAATCATGGATTGAATAATTAATGTGTAAATTATTAAATTAGCCCAACATGGGTCAATTAGTAGCCCAAGTGTAAAATAATAAAATTTGACAATTTAGTAGCCCAAACAATTTAATAGAAGCCCAATTGGTATTTTAAATTAAAGCCCAATGATTGGCCCACTTGAAAAATACTTAATTAAACTTATTAATTATTAAAAAGTGAGTTTGTGACACTAATTGTGGGACAAGAAAGAGTGCATCAGCCGACCATGCTAGGAGAGGAGAGAGAAAATGATGTTGTGTTTTTATTTTTTGTTATTTTAGTTTATTTTTCATTTATTTAATTAATGGTTGCTTGTTTTATTTTTTTCAAGTACATGGACCATTCCTCTTTTCACCAACTAAGTCATTTAACCCATTCCTTGTGTAAGTTGTCATCTAGGAGCATGGGCTAAATTATTAGATATATTATGTGTATCTAATAATTTTGCAAGTATACTTGCATTGGTAAATATTTCATTTCATCATTTTCTCCAAGTCCAAAAGAGAGAGCTAGAGAGCATTTGAGAGTGTAGAAAAATATTTTGAGAGCAAAATTATCAAGAGAAGGAGTTCTTGGTTTATGTCTTCAAGATTCACCACCTATTTTGGAAGAAAAAGGAAGATAGCCATTAAATCAAGGTAATGGTTATTTTAAATAAAGTTTTGTTTTTAAATTAAATAAATCATCATGTTAAACATGTTAATATAGTATTTAATGTGTAGTTGTAATATTTATGCCATGCTTGAGTTTAATATGCTTGGTTTGTATTTTGGTATCATTTGTATGCTAAAATATGTGTTTAATAGTGTATAATCAAGTCTTGAAATATATGACCAAAAATATTTTTATAAAACTTAGATTTGATGTTCTAATATTATAGAACATTAAATCATGAGAAAAACAAAGTTTGAATCACTCAAAATGGAGTTATATACAAAAACTTATGATTTATGGTAGTTTATGTGATGTAAATTTTTTTATAAAAAAAGAATGATATTAAATGATGAAAAATTAAATTTTCATGTTATAAATTGATATTAAGTGATTGGTAATTTTTTTTGATTTTTATTGAGGATTTAAAGCTTACTTGATGGTATATTTTTATTTAAAATGGGTATTGCCGGACACTGTTCACAGTCTGCAAAGAAAAAAAAAAATTTAATTTCCGCGCAATGCGCAGAAAACTGTTCACCGAAAACGCGGAGACAAAACGGCGTCGTTTTGTTTAAAGAAATAAAATCAATCCGCGCGTACGCGCGGAAGCCATCAGTAGTGTCCCAAAACGGCACCGTTTTGGGCCTGCATACGGATAACGCGCGCAATGTGGGAGCACAGTTCCGCAAAATTACCAAACTGCCCCTCCGTATTTTTTTCTCGGCGAAATTACTATTTTGCCCTCGTTTCAGTTTTCAACTTATTTACAGAAATACCGTTCGGGTTTAATTTAATTAATTTAAATATTTAATAACTAATTTAAAATTATAACAAAAATAATAATAATTCAAAAATCATATTGGGGAGAATATTTTTAATTAAGTTTAATATTTAAATATTTTAAATATTAATCTAGTTAGCTAAATCATGGTTAAGTTAAATAAATTTATTAGTTATTTATTATTTAAAATGTTAATAATAAATAAAGGTAATAAATTAGCGAATTATTATTTAATTCCTATTAAATAATAATTAAAGAGAGATAAAATTTATAAATTAATTATTTATTATTTAAATATTATTAAATAATAAATAAGGATAATTAAGTAATTAATTATTATTTAATTAGCATTAAATAACGATTAATGGAAATTAAGTTATTAGATTAATAATTTATTATTTAATTTAAATAATAAATAAGAATGATTTGATTATTATTTAACCTTAAATAATAATTAAAATTAATTAATTAATTAATTATTATTTAATTGACATTAAATAATAACTAAAGAGGATTAAAATGAGTAAACTATTATTTAATTTCCTTAAATTAAATAATAGGTAAGGTTAATTACTTAGTTAACTATTAGTTGATTAATATTAAATTAAAGAAGGTTAAAATGAATCAATAATTATTTATTATTTAATTATTATTAAATAATATGTAAGTACAATTAGTTATTATTTATTTTAAATAATAACTTGAGTTAATTAATTAATTTCTATTTAACCAAGATTAAATAGTAATTAAATAGAGATCGAGTTAATAAAATAAATTAAACTTAATTATGCTTTAATTAAACAATTGTAATAAGTTGTTTAAGGGTTTAATAAGTGTCCAACACTTAAGAAAAATATTTTCTAACTTATTAAATTATTAACCTAAAATGATTAAGGGTCTATAAGGTTAATAATATTGTTTTGACTAATGTAAATTATGTGTTAGTACTTATATGATAAATAAGTACCTTAGTGAGCGTATAGTTATGCAAATACGCCGTACTAATTATTAGACCGACTTTATTAATGTTAGGTCATTCAAAGCCAGTTAGTTAAAGCTAGACATTAATTGTAGCTGAGTAGACAGGCAAGTTCCTTATCTCTAAACTCATTTCATTGAGCAAATTATTTATTTAAGTTTGAATTGTTATTTCCAAGCATGCTTTGAGTGGTTTAATTACTTTACAATTATTCCACATCGATATTATTGTTATTCGCACTTGTTGCACTTGAGATTGTACAGTCATTGACTTGTACTTAACTATTGTTCTATTGTTTCAAGAACTGTTCAAAGTAGGTCTAAGCCATTGTTCGGTTAGACATTCATGTTAAAGATTTTAAAAGCTATCCAAATTGTTGAAGATGCGGATTCTTAGACTATTATGAACACCCCTTTATTATAGGGGAGTACCCTGTATCTAATATTAGGTACAAAAATACGGAAATTAAATGTTATGCATACACATATTGTACTGAGGCTGATCCTCTCGGGTACATATTTCTGGTAGTAACCATTGGGTCAACCTGCTATTGACTCCAGTGGATATTTATAGTTCATAGTCTATTTGACTATCCTAATTTTAAAAGCAAATTATTATTCTTGCTTATGTTATTCACATTATTGAATTGTTCAGCTATTCCCTTTCATTCATGATATATTATTCCTTGTTGTATTTAAACTTGTTGAGCAAACTAGTTGCTCACTCTTGCTATATCATGAAACCTTATTGCAGTGCAACCCGAGACTTCGGGAAAGAACAAGGGTAAAGGAAAGATGAAGTAATAGACTTCGAGATGCAGCCCTGTAGTTAATTAAATTAACTGTTATGTAATATAAACCCTAAGTACTTTATGAAGGGTATTTGTGTACTTTTGTGTAAGGTTATCGTATCTTGGGACTAGTAACACCTTTTGAATGAACAACATATGTTTATTATTCCGCATTTAGTTATTGTATGTTGTTTAGAGGTGAATGTTTGTATTGAATCGTGATGACCGGATCCGAATATTTGGAACCCGAATTTAGGGGCGTCACAGGTTGGTATCAGAGCTGTAGGTTAGAAACGTTAGGATTGCGAAACCTAAGTTATAACCTTAGTATTAAACTCGTATTGAGTGTTAGGAGATAAATCGAGGAGATTTATCCTATGTGGTTTTGATGAATTGGGGAATTCATCGAGTCGAGTCGTACCCAATGAAATATAATTTCATTTCTTCAATGAATATATTTTATTGTTGTACTGATGTTAGTTTTCTGTTGTGTTGTAGGATGGCTATAGGCGAGACGAGCGGAGCTCGAGAGGACGTGGTGTTCATTGATATCCCAGTGGATACGCAGCAGTTGGTAGGGTATGCACCCGTTGCACCTGTAGCACCAGTAGGAGAGTCCGATCCGGAGGAGGATGATAGTAGGGATGTCGCGGAGCTCGTCAGGGGTGGGGTGATGAGGCCCTATAGTGAGGAGGAAGCCGAATCTGAGGATGAGGCCAATTCTGAGGATGACGAGCAGGAGGAGCCAGCAGAGTATGCTGATGGCATGGGCACTACTGCCAATGACATCATCGATACTTTGACTACGGCTAATGATGAGCTAGAGGAGAGGGTTCAGCACCTAGAGGAGCAGAACCAAATTCACCAGCAGACTGAGGAGCAGTATAGGGACGCAGCTTACATGTTCTCTGGTGAGAACATGGAACTTAAAGAGAAGATGACCGATTTGCAGGCCAAAATTCAGCAGTTGGAGAGCGCTGCACCTCCGTTGGGTCCTACTGTGCAGCAGCTGATGATCCAGAATAGTCAGCTGAGGCAGACGGTGGAGAGATTGGATGCTAGGGAGATGGCTAGTCAGACAGTCAGGGCTGAGCTTGATAGGGAGAGAGCTGCTAGGGTCGACACCTTAGAATATGCTCTTGGCACTTCATTTGATCGACTGAGGCGTCGGGTTAGGAGGCACCCTAGGGAGGCGGGTAACAGCAGACGCTGGATTCGTCGCCGTACAGTGGAGGAGTTGGCCCAGCAGGCGTTACGCAGGGCTATTCGTAGGACTGTTCACCGCAGCAGGCGGTGATTTATTATTGTTATCTTATTTGTACCTAGAAGTAGCGAGTCCCACATTTTGTTTCTATTAGGGATATTTCAGCTGTTGTAAGCCTTTATGTTTTGATGTATGCATAGTATGTCAGTTAGACCCCAACTTTTGTTCTAGTAGAGGGGTTGATGGTAGTGAATCCTCACTTTTGTTCGTCAGAGGATAGTCGTTATTAGGCAACTTGTGCCTTGAGCGTTTATAGAAGTATGCCACTTGTTGAGTCTGTACTAAAACATTGGTATATGAATATAAATGCAGTTATTTCCTTGTTTAAATCAAATATGCTTGATATATAGTTTTAAATTTAAATGTTAATTTGGCTAACATAATGTGTAGAACTATAAGCATAAGTCTAAGATTTGCTCTTTAGCAGATCATGCCGAGAGGTAGACCACCCAATCAACGTATCCCAGAGTCAGTGAGTGAGGTTGGGGATCAACCCAATCCTATGAGAATGTTTGCAGAAATGCTGGCGAAAGCCATGCAAACTAGACCCCCACCAGTGGTAGTACAACCAGCACCGCAGCCAGCGCCGTACTTGGCAAACTTTAAGGACTTCAAACTGGTTGGACCACCGGAGTTTCAGGGAACTCTAAACCCGATCGAAGCACAGACTTGGATCGAGGAAATGGAGAAGGTGTTCGAGGTCGCTAGAGTGGCCGAAGCACAGAAGACTAGTTTCGCTACCTTCATGATGAAGGGGGAGGCGAACTACTGGTGGAAGGCCAACAAGGGCCGTGCGGGAGAAGGCGTCATCACCTGGGAACGCTTTAAGGAAATGTTTCTGGAAAACTACTTTCCATAAAGCATGCAGCAAGAAATGAAGGTGAAATTCCTCGAGCTAAAACAGGGGAGTATGTCTGTGGCCGACTATGCGGCTAAGTTTAATGAGTTGGCAAGGTTTGCAACTCATCAAGTAGATACGGAGGCTAGGAAGGCTAGGAGATTTGAGCTAGGGTTGAAGCCGTGGGTGTACCGTTCTGTGGCGGTATTAAAGATCAAGAGCTTTGCAGAGTTATTGGAAAGGGCAATCATTGCAGAGGGTGGCAGTGAGGCCCTAAATAAATTCAATCAGGAGAGGAAGAAGGGTCATGACGGGCAGAAGACGGGGAGCAGTGGAGGCAGCAACCCCAATAAACAAAAGTGGAATGAGAGCCAATTGTCCGGAGGTAACAAATCCGGAGGAGAGGCTAAGAAAGTGGGCAAATGCAACAATTGTGGTAAGAACCACACGGGTGAATGCTTGAAAGGGAAGAGTGTTTGCTATAGCTGTGGACAGCCAGGGCACATGGCTCCACAATGCCCGAAGAAGATGAAGGGAGTATGTTTTTCCTGTGGAGCAACCGATCATCATGCCAAGGACTGCCCAAAGAGGAAGGGAGACGCTGGGAGTGGCAACAGAGGCAACAACAACAACAACAACAACAACAACAGGCTGAGCATTGGAGGGCCGGCCAGTCAGACCAACCGACCCACAGCGCGCACCTTTAACATGACTGTGCAGGATGCAGTCGACTCCAAGGACGTGGTGTCAGGTATCATCCCGATCAATGATATTAATGCATATGTATTGTTTGATTCGGGTGCTACCTGCTCATTTGTTTCTGAAGATTTTGCTAAGAGATTAGATTTACCTCAAGAAAAGCTAGAACACCCTATGAACGTAGAAGTAGCAAACAAAGAAATCATTCCCGTAGACTACATTCATAGGAACTGTTGTGCTGAATTACGAGGGTTTAGACTTAACGTAGATTTGATACCAATTCGTCTGGGGGAGTTTGATGTAATCCTAGGGATGGATTGGCTATCGAGTCACGGGGCAGTTATTGACTGTAAGAAGAAGTGTGTGCACTTAAAGACTCCGAATAAGTCCAAAGTTATATTTTACGGTAGTAAATTGCCGAGACAATCAAGTTGTCTGACGATGATGCAAGCACGAAAGTTGCTCAGGAAAGGGTGCGTAGGTTATTTGGCTCATGTGGTCGATACTCAACGTGTCGAGGGCGAACTGAGTCAGATACCTGTTGTACGGGAATTCGCTGATGTTTTCCCAGAAGAGATTTCGGGGTTACCGCCGGACAGAGAAGTGGAGTTTGTTATTGATTTGGTACCGGGGACCGCACCGATATCAAAGGCGCCGTATCGTATGGCACCAGTAGAAATGAAAGAATTGATGGTTCAGCTGCAGGAACTGTTAGATAAAGGTTACTTCAGACCAAGTGTGTCACCATGGGGAGCACGGTTCTGTTTGTAAAGAAGAAGGATTGTTCGATGAGGCTTTGTATTGATTACCGGGAGTTGAACAAGGTCACCATTAAGAACAGATATCCGCTGCCCAGAATTGATGATCTGTTTGATCAACTTAAGGGAGCGAAATACTTTTCGAAAATAGATTTGAGGACGGGTTATCATCAACTGAAGGTGAGGGAGGAGGATATCCCGAAAATGGCATTCAGAACTCGTTATGGTCATTTCGAGTTTTGGACTGACGAATGCACCAGCGACATTCATGGATATGATGAACAGAGTGTTCAAGCAGTACTTGGACAAGTTCGTGGTCGTATTCATTGATGACATATTGGTGTATTCGAAGACGGAGGAAGAACATGCAGAACACTTACGGATCGCATTGGAGGCTTTGAGAAGGGAGAAGCTGTACGCTAAGTTTTCGAAGTGTGAATTTTGGTTGCAGAGGGTGCAGTTTCTAGGTCATGTTATCGACAAAGACGGTGTTTCGGTGGATCCAGCAAAGGTGGAGGCAGTTATCAATTGGGAACAACCGAAGACGCCGACTGAGATCAGGAGTTTCTTAGGGTTAGCGGGGTATTATCGGAGATTCATTCAAGATTTTTCGAAGATAGCATCACCGTTGACCAATCTTACCCGAAAGACTGTGAAGTTTGTTTGGTCGGAGAAGTGCGAGGAAAGTTTTATGGAGTTGAAGAAGAGGTTGAGCCAGTCACCAGTGTTGGCTTTACCGGACGACACGGGAGGGTTCGTAGTGTACAGTGATGCGTCACACAAGGGTCTTGGTTGTGTGCTAATGCAACACGGCAAGGTCATTGCGTATGCGTCACGTCAGTTAAAGGATTATGAGAAGGGTTACCTGACTTATGACCTGGAGTTAGCAGCGGTAGTTTTTGCCCTGAAGATTTGGAGGCACTACCTGTATGGCGAGAAGTGTGAGATATATACAGACCACAAAAGTCTGAAATATATCTTCACTCAGAAGGAGTTGAATATGAGGCAGCGCCGATGGTTAGAATTGATCAAAGACTACGACTGTGAGATTCTGTACCATCCGGGCAAGGCCAATGTAGTAGCAGATGCCTTGAGCAGAAAAGGCAGGGAGAAGTTGTTGAAGCTAACAAATCAGGAAGAGTTGGTGAGAGATTTCGAACGTTTGGAGTTGGAGATCAAATATCCGATGGAGACGGACGAGAAGTTATTTACAGTATCAGCAAGCCCGACCTTATTAGACAAGATTAAAGAGGCTCAGGAAAAGGATGAAGATTGTGATAATATTAAGAAGCGACTTGCTGAAGGCGAGGAGCTTAAGTACAAGATTGATAGCACAGGGTTGCTAAGGTTTGAAGGGAGAGTCTGGGTACCGTTAGATCCGGAGCTTCGGGAAGAGATTCTTCAGGAAGCTCACAGTACAAGGTACTCAGTACATCCCGGGAGTACGAAGATGTATCAGGATTTAAGGCAATATTTTTGGTGGACGAATATGAAGAGGGAAGTGGCAGAATGTGTCAGTTGATGTCTGACATGCCAGCGGGTTAAAGCAGAGCATCAGCGGCCGAGCGGACTGCTTCAACCACTAGAGATTCCGGAGTGGAAGTGGGAGCACATCACAATGGATTTTGTGGTGGGTTTGCCACCGACACATAAAGGTTTAGACGCCATCTGGGTAATAGTGGATCGTCTGACCAAGTCAGCTCATTTTCTACCTATCAGAATACGGTACAATCTGGAGCAGTTAGCGAAGCTCTATGTGAAGGAGATAGTGTCACGACATGGAGTGCCGGTATCAATTGTGTCCGACAGAGATCCGCGCTTCACGTCAAATTTTTGGAAAAGTCTGCAAGCAAGGATGGGTACACAGTTGAGGTTAAGCACAGCGTACCATCCTTAAACTGACGGCCAGAGCGAGCGAACGATTCAGACCTTGGAGGATATGCTCCGAGCGGTCGTGATGGACCTAAAGGGCAGTTGGGATGACCATTTGCCACTGGTGGAGTTCGCTTACAACAACAGCTACCACGCTAGTATCGGTATGCCACCATACGAAGCGCTTTATGGAAGAAAATTCGAACACCGTTGTGTTGGGACGAGGTCGGTGAACGAAGAATGCTTGGACCTGAAATGGTGCAGCAGACTGCAGACACAGTACAACTTATCAGGAATCGACTAGTAGCAGCTCAAGATCGTCAAAAGAAGTACGCGGATTTGCATCGCCAAAAGCGGGACTTCGACGTGGGCAGTTTCGTATTTCTGAAGGTATCTCCTTGGAAGGGGAAGATCCGTTTTGGTAAAAAGGGCAAGCTGAGCCCTAGGTTCATAGGACCGTTCGAAATCTTGAGGCGAGTCGGTGAAGTGGCGTACGAGGTAGCATTACCTCCTGAACTGGAGCACATTCACAACGTGTTTTATGTGTCAGTGTTACGGCCATATAAACCGGACTACAAACACGTTATCTCCTATGAACTAATTCAAGTCGAGAAGGACTTATCATATGAAGAAGTTCCTGTTCAGATACTCGATAGGAAGGAACAGAAACTGAGGAATAAGATAATTCATTCTGTCAAAGTACTTTGGAGAAATCACGCAATTGAAGAAGCTACGTGGGAACTAGAGGAAGAAATGAGAACGAATTACCCGTTTTTATTTGAGTAACCTTATTTTTACAATTTCGAGGACGGAATTTTTATAAGGGGGGAGAATGTAATGTCCTAGAATTTTCACGTCATTATTAATTAAATTATTAATTTAATTTCCAACGAGTTAGTTTTACTAGATTATTTAAATCTTTTTATGTGATTAATTAATTATGTGATTAAATAATTATGTAATTAATTACTAAAATTAATTAAAGGGGGTCACTAATATGTTATTAAATTAGTGAACAAACCCTAAAGTTTTAATATCAAAAAAATTGATAAGTTTCCTATTAATTAAATATTCAATTAAATTGAATATAATGAGTGAATTAAATATAATAAATTAATTAATATGATTATTAATTAATGTAAATAATGTGAAATATTAATAATAATATTTATTAGTCCATTTAGTAATTTAATACTTATGGGTTAGAATATTTAATTATTTATTCAATCGAATTATTTATTTAATCATGGATTGAATAATTAATGTGTAAATTATTAAATTAGCCCAACATGGGTCAATTAGTAGCCCAAGTGTAAAATAATAAAATTTGACAATTTAGTAGCCCAAACAATTTAATAGAAGCCCAATTGGTATTTTAAATTAAAGCCCAATGATTGACCCACTTGAAAAATACTTAATTAAACTTATGAATTATTAAAAAGTGAGTTTGTGACACTAATTGTGGGACAAGAAAGAGTGCATCAGCCGACCATGTTAGGAGAGGAGAGAGAAAATGATGTTGTGTTTTTATTTTTTGTTATTTTAGTTTATTTTTCATTTATTTAATTAATGGTTGCTTGTTTTATTTTCTTCAAGTACATGGATCATTCCTCTTTTCACCAACTAAGTCATTTAACCCATTCCTTGTGTAAGTTGTCATCTAGGAGCATGGGCTAAATTATTAGATATATTATGTGTATCTAATAATTTTGCAAGTATACTTGCATTGGTAAATATTTCATTTCATCATTTTCTCCAAGTCCAAAAGAGAGAGCTAGAGAGCATTTGAGAGTGTAGAAAAATATTTTGAGAGCAAAATTATCAAGAGAAGGAGTTCTTGGTTTATGTCTTCAAGATTCACCACCTATTTTGGAAGAAAAAGGAAGATAGCCATTAAATCAAGGTAATGGTTATTTTAAATAAAGTTTTATTTTTAAATTAAATAAATCATCATGTTAAACATGTTAATATAGTATTTAATGTGTAGTTGTAATATTTATGCCATGCTTGAGTTTAATATGCTTGGTTTGTATTTTGGTATCATTTGTATGCTAAAATATGTGTTTAATAGTGTATAATCAAGTCTTGAAATATATGACCAAAAATATTTTTATAAAACTTAGATTTGATGTTCTAATATTATAGAACATTAAATCATGAGAAAAACAAAGTTTGAATCACTCAAAATGAAGTTATATACAAAAAGTTATGATTTATGGTAGTTTATGTGATGTAAAAATTTTTATAAAAAAAGAATGATATTAAATCATGAAAAATTAAATTTTCATGTTATAAATTGATATTAAGTGATTGGTAAATTTTTTTGATTTTTATTGAGGATTTAAAGCTTACTTGATGGTATATTTTTATTTAAAATGAGTATTGCCGGACACTGTTCACAGTCTGCAAAGAAAAAATTTAATTTAATTTCCGCGCAATGCGCGGACAACTGTTCACCGAAAACGCGGAGACAAAACGGCGTCGTTTTGTTTAAAGAAATAAAATCAATCCGCGCGTACGCGCGGAAGCCATCAGTAGTGTCCCAAAACGGCACCGTTTTGGGCCTGCATACGGATAACGCGCGCAATGCGGGAGCACAGTTCCGCGAAATTACCAACCTGCCCCTCCGTGTTTTTTTCTCGGCAAAATTACTATTTTGCCCTCGTTTCAGTTTTCAACTTATTTACAGAAATGCCATTCGGGTTTAATTTAATTAATTTAAATATTTAAAAACTAATTTAAAATTATAACAAAAATAATAATAATTCAAAAATCATATTGGGGAGAATATTTTTAATTAAGTTTAATATTTAAATATTTTAAATATTAATCTAGTTAGCTAAATCATGGTTAAGTTAAATAAATTTATTAGTTATTTATTATTTAAAATGTTAATAATAAATAAAGGTAATAAATTAGCGAATTATTATTTAATTCCTATTAAATAATAATTAAAGAGAGATAAAATTTATAAATTAATTATTTATTATTTAAATATTATTAAATAATAAATAAGGATAATTAAGTAATTAATTATTATTTAATTAGCATTAAATAACGATTAATGGAAATTAAGTTATTAGATTAATAATTTATTATTTAATTTAAATAATAAATAAGAATGATTTGATTATTATTTAACCTTAAATAATAATTAAAATTAATTAATTAATTAATTATTATTTAATTGACATTAAATAATAACTAAAGAGGATTAAAATGAGTAAACTATTATTTAATTTCCTTAAATTAAATAATAGGTAAGGTTAATTACTTAGTTAACTATTAGTTGATTAATATTAAATTAAAGAAGGTTAAAATGAATCAATAATTATTTATTATTTAATTATTATTAAATAATATGTAAGTACAATTAGTTATTATTTATTTTAAATAATAACTTGAGTTAATTAATTAATTTCTATTTAACCAAGATTAAATAGTAATTAAATAGAGATCGAGTTAATAAAATAAATTAAACTTAATTATGCTTTAATTAAACAATTGTAATAAGTTGTTTAAGGGTTTAATAAGTGTCCAACACTTAAGAAAAATATTTTCTAACTTATTAAATTATTAACCTAAAATGATTAAGGGTCTATAAGGTTAATAATATTGTTTTGACTAATGTAAATTATGTGTTAGTACTTATATGATAAATAAGTACCTTAGTGAGCGTATAGTTATGCAAATACGCCGTACTAATTATTAGACCGACTTTATTAATGTTAGGTCATTCAAAGCCAGTTAGTTAAAGCTAGACATTAATTGTAGCTGAGTAGACAGTCAAGTTCCTTATCTCTAAACTCATTTCATTGAGCAAATTATTTATTTAAGCTTGAATTGTTATTTCCAAGCATGCTTTGAGTGGTTTAATTACTTTACAATTATTCCACATCGATATTATTGTTATTCGCACTTGTTGCACTTGAGATTGTACAGTCATTGACTTGTACTTAACTATTGTTCTATTGTTTCAAGAACTGTTCAAAGTAGGTCTAAGCCATTGTTCGGTTAGACATTCATGTTAAAGATTTTAAAAGCTATCCAAATTGTTGAAGATGCGGATTCTTAGACTATTATGAACACCCCTTTATTATAGGGGAGTACCCTGTATCTAATATTAGGTACAAAAATACGGAAATTAAATGTTATGCATACACATATTGTACTGAGGCTGATCCTCTCGGGTACATATTTCTGGTAGTAACCATTGGGTCAACCTGCTATTGACTCCAGTGGATATTTATAGTTCATAGTCTATTTGACTATCCTAATTTTAAAAGCAAATTATTATTCTTGCTTATGTTATTCACATTATTGAATTGTTCAGCTATTCCCTTTCATTCATGATATATTATTCCTTGTTGTATTTAAACTTGTTGAGAAAACTAGTTGCTCACTCTTGCTATATCATGAAACCTTATTGCAGTGCAACCCGAGACTTCGGGAAAGAACAAGGGTAAATGAAAGATGAAGTAATAGACTTCGAGATGCAGCCCTGTAGTTAATTAAATTAACTGTTATGTAATATAAACCCTAAGTACTTTATGAAGGGTATTTGTGTACTTTTGTGTAAGGTTATCGTATCTTGGGACTAGTAACACCTTTTGAATGAACAACATATGTTTATTATTCTGCATTTAGTTATTGTATGTTTTTTAGAGGTGAATGTTTGTATTGAATCGTGATGACCGGATCCGGGTATTTGGAACCCGAATTTAGGGGCGTCACAGGTTGGTATCAGAGCTGTAGGTTAGAAACGTTAGGATTGCGAAACCTAAGTTATAACCTTAGTATTAAACTCGTATTGAGTGTTAGGAGATAAATCGAGGAGATTTATCCTATGTGGTTTTGATGAATTGGGGAATTCATCGAGTCGAGTCGTACCCAATGAAATATAATTTCATTTCTTCAATGAATATATTTTATTGTTGTACTGATGTTAGTTTTCTGTTTTGTTGTAGGATGGCTATAGGCGAGACGAGCGGAGCTCGAGAGGAGGTGGTGTTCATTGATATCCCAGTGGATACGCAGCAGTTGGTAGGGTATGCACCCGTTGCACCTGTAGCACCAGTAGGAGAGTCCGATCCGGAGGAGGATGATAGTAGGGATGTCGCGGAGCTCGTCAGGGGTGGGGTGTTGAGGCCCTATAGTGAGGAGGAAGCCGAATCTGAGGATGAGGCCAATTCTGAGGATGACGAGCAGGAGGAGCCAGCAGAGTATGCTGATGGCATGGGCACTACTGCCAATGACATTATCGATACTTTGACTACGGCTAATGATGAGCTAGAGGAGAGGGTTCAGCACCTAGAGGAGCAGAACCAGATTCACCAGCAGACTGAGGAGCAGTATAGGGACGCAGCTTACATGTTCTCTGGTGAGAACATGGAACTTAAGGAGAAGATGGCCGATTTGCAGGCCAAAATTCAGCAGTTGGAGAGCGCTGCACCTCCGTTGGGTCCTACTGTGCAGCAGCTGATGATCCAGAATAGTCAGCTGAGGCAGACGGTGGAGAGATTGGATGCTAGGAAGATGGCTAGTCAGACAGTCAGGGCTGAACTTGATAGGGAGAGAGCTGCTAGGGTCGACACCTTAGAATATGCTCTTGGCGCTTCGTTTGATCGACTGAGGCGTCGGGTTAGGAGGCACCCTAGGGAGGCGGGTAACAGCAGACGCTGGATTCGTCGCCGTACAGTGGAGGAGTTGGCCCAGCAGGCGTTACGCAGGGCTATTCCTAGGACTGTTCACCGCAGCAGGCGGTGATTTATTATTGTTGTCTTATTTGTACCTAGAAGTAGCGAGTCCCACATTTTGTTTCTATTAGGGATATTTCAGCTGTTGTAAGCCTTTATGTTTTGATGTATGCATAGTATGTCAGTTAGACCCCAACTTTTGTTCTGGTAGAGGGGTTGATGGTAGTGAATCCTCACTTTTGTTCGTCAGAGGATAGTCGTTATTAGGCAACTTGTGCCTTGAGCGTTTATAGAAGTATGCCACTTGTTGAGTCTGTACTAAAACATTGGTATATGAATATAAATGTAGTTATTTCCTTGTTTAAATCAAATATGCTTGATATATAGTTTTAAATTTAAATGTTAATTTGGCTAACATAATGTGTAGAACTATAAGCATAAGTCTAAGATTTGCTCTTTAGCAGATCATGCCGAGAGGTAGACCACGCAATCAACGTATCCCAGAGTCAGTGAGTGAGGTTGGGGATCAACCCAATCTTATGAGAATGTTTGCAGAAATGCTGGCGGAAGCCATGCAAACTAGACCCCCACCAGTGGTAGTACAACCAGCACCGCAGTCAGCGCCGCACTTGGCAAACTTTAAGGACTTCAAACTGGTTGGACCACCGGAGTTTCAGGGAACTCTAAACCCGATCGAAGCACAGACTTGGATCGAGGAAATGGAGAAGGTGTTCGAGGTCGCTAGAGTGGCCGAAGCACAGAAGACTAGTTTCGCTACCTTCATGATGAAGGGGGAGGCGAACTACTGGTGGAAGGCCAACAAGGGCCGTGCGGGAGAAGGCGTCATCACCTGGGAACGCTTTAAGGAAATGTTTCTGGAAAACTACTTTCCATAAAGCATGCAGCAAGAAATGAAGGTGAAATTCCTCGAGCTAAAACAGGGGAGTATGTCTGTGGCCGACTATGCGGCTAAGTTTAATGAGTTGGCAAGGTTTGCAACTCATCAAGTAGATACGGAGGCTAGGAAGGCTAGGAGATTTGAGCTAGGGTTGAAGCCGTGGGTGTACCGTTCTGTGGCGGTATTAAAGATCAAGAGCTTTGCAGAGTTATTGGAAAGGGCAATCATTGCAGAGGGTGGCAGTGAGGCCCTAAATAAATTTAATCAGGAGAGGAAGAAGGGTCATGACGGGCAGAAGACGGGGAGCAGTGGAGGCAGCAACCCCAATAAACAAAAGTGGAATGAGAGCCAATTGTCCGGAGGTAACAAATCCGGAGGAGAGGCTAAGAAAGTGGGCAAATGCAACAATTGTGGTGAGAACCACACGGGTGAATGCTTGAAAGGGAAGAGTGTTTGCTATAGCTGTGGACAGCCAGGGCACATGGCTCCACAATGCCCGAAGAAGATGAAGGGAGTATGTTTTTCCTGTGGAGCAACCGATCATCATGCCAAGGACTGCCCAAAGAGGAAGGGAGACGCTGGGAGTGGCAACAGAGGCAACAGCAACAACAACAACAACAACAACAGGCTGAGCATTGGAGGGCCGGCCAGTCAGACCAACCGACCCACAGCGCGCACCTTTAACATGACTGTGCAGGATGCAGTCGACTCCAAGGACGTGGTGTCAGGTATCATCCCGATCAATGATATTAATGCATATGTATTGTTTGATTCGGGTGCTACCTGCTCATTTGTTTCTGAAGATTTTGCTAAGAGATTAGATTTACCTCAAGAAAAGCTAGAACACCCTATGAACGTAGAAGTAGCAAACAAAGAAATCATTCCCGTAGACTACATTCATAGGAACTGTTGTGCTGAATTACGAGGGTTTAGACTTAACGTAGATTTGATACCAATTCGTCTGGGGGAGTTTGATGTAATCCTAGGGATGGATTGGCTATCGAGTCACGGGGCGGTTATTGACTGTAAGAAGAAGTGTGTGCACTTAAAGACTCCGAATAAGTCCAAAGTTATATTTTACGGTAGTAAATTGCCGAGACAATCAAGTTGTCTGACGATGATGCAAGCACGAAAGTTGCTCAGGAAAGGGTGCGTAGGTTATTTGGCTCATGTGGTCGATACTCAACGTGTCGAGGGCG
Source organism: Hedera helix (assembly GCA_947179155.2). Classification (NCBI taxonomy): domain Eukaryota; kingdom Viridiplantae; phylum Streptophyta; class Magnoliopsida; order Apiales; family Araliaceae; genus Hedera; species Hedera helix. Next base: position 13,436,556 of record OX359265.1, read on the forward strand.
AACTGAGTCAGATACCTGTTGTACGGGAATTCGCTGATGTTTTCCCAGAAGAGATTCCGGGGTTACCGCCGGACAGAGAAGTGGAGTTTGTTATTGATTTGGTACCGGGGACCGCACCGATATCAAAGGCGCCGTATCGTATGGCACCAGTAGAAATGAAAGAATTGATGGTTCAGCTGCAGGAACTGTTAGATAAAGGTTACATCAGACCAAGTGTGTCACCATGGGGAGCACCGGTTCTGTTTGTAAAGAAGAAGGATTGTTCGATGAGGCTTTGTATTGATTACCGGGAGTTGAACAAGGTCACCATTAAGAACAGATATCCGCTGCCCAGAATTGATGATCTGTTTGATCAACTTAAGGGAGCGAAATACTTTTCGAAAATAGATTTGAGGACGGGTTATCATCAACTGAAGGTGAGGGAGGAGGATATCCCGAAAACGGCATTCAGAACTCGTTATGGTCATTTCGAGTTTCTAGTGATGTCATTTGGACTGACGAATGCACCAGCGGCATTCATGGATATGATGAACAGAGTGTTCAAGCAGTACTTGGACAAGTTCGTGGTCGTATTCATTGATGACATATTGGTGTATTCGAAGACGGAGGAAGAACATGCAGAACACTTACGGATCGCATTGGAGGCTTTGAGAAGGGAGAAGTTGTACGCTAAGTTTTCGAAGTGTGAATTTTGGTTGCAGAGGGTGCAGTTTCTAGGTCATGTTATCGACAAAGACGGTGTTTCCGTGGATCCAGCAAAGGTGGAGGCAGTTATCAATTGGGAACAACCGAAGACGCCGACTGAGATCAGGAGTTTCTTAGGGTTAGCGGGGTATTATCGGAGATTCATTCAGGATTTTTCGAAGATAGCATCACCGTTGACCAATCTTACCCGAAAGACTGTGAAGTTTGTTTGGTCGGAGAAGTGCGAGGAAAGTTTTATGGAGTTGAAGAAGAGGTTGAGCCAGTCACCAGTGTTGGCTTTACCGGACGACACGGGAGGGTTCGTAGTGTACAGTGATGCGTCACACAAGGGTCTTGGTTGTGTGCTAATGCAACACGGCAAGGTCATTGCGTATGCGTCACGTCAGTTAAAGGATTATGAGAAGGTTTACCCGACTTATGACCTGGAGTTAGCAGCGGTAGTTTTTGCCCTGAAGATTTGGAGGCACTACCTGTATGGCGAGAAGTGTGAGATATATACAGACCACAAAAGTCTGAAATATATCTTCACTCAGAAGGAGTTGAATATGAGGCAGCGCCGATGGTTAGAATTGATCAAAGACTACGACTGTGAGATTCTGTACCATCCGGGCAAGGCCAATGTAGTAGCAGATGCCTTGAGCAGAAAAGGCAGGGAGAAGTTGTTGAAGCTAACAAATCAGGAAGAGTTGGTGAGAGATTTCGAACGTTTGGAGTTGGAGATCAAATATCCGATGGAGACGGACGAGAAGTTATTTACAGTATCAGCAAGCCCGACCTTATTAGACAAGATTAAAGAGGCTCAGGAAAAGGATGAAGATTGTGATAATATTAAGAAGCGACTTGCTGAAGGCGAGGAGCTTAAGTACAAGATTGATAGCACAGGGTTGCTAAGGTTTGAAGGGAGAGTCTGGGTACCGTTAGATCCGGAGCTTCGGGAAGAGATTCTTCAGGAAGCTCACAGTACAAGGTACTCAGTACATCCCGGGAGTACGAAGATGTATCAGGATTTAAGGCAATATTTTTGGTGGACGAATATGAAGAGGGAAGTGGCAGAATGTGTCAGTTGATGTCTGACATGCCAGCGGGTTAAAGCAGAGCATCAGCGGCCGAGCGGACTGCTTCAACCACTGGAGATTCCGGAGTGGAAGTGGGAGCACATCACAATGGATTTTGTGGTGGGTTTGCCACCGACACATAAAGGTTTAGACGCCATCTGGGTAATAGTGGATCGTCTGACCAAGTCAGCTCATTTTCTACCTATCAGAATACGGTACAATCTGGAGCAGTTAGCGAAGCTCTATGTGAAGGAGATAGTGTCACGACATGGAGTGCCGGTATCAATTGTGTCCGACAGAGATCTGCGCTTCACGTCAAATTTTTGGAAAAGTCTGCAAGCAAGGATGGGTACACAGTTGAGGTTAAGCACAGCGTACCATCCTTAAACTGACGGCCAGAGCGAGCGAACGATTCAGACCTTGGAGGATATGCTCCGAGCGGTCGTGATGGACCTAAAGGGCAGTTGGGATGACCATTTGCCACTGGTGGAGTTCGCTTACAACAACAGCTACCACGCTAGTATCGGTATGCCACCATACGAAGCGCTTTATGGAAGAAAATGTCGAACACCGTTGTGTTGGGACGAGGTCGGTGAACGAAGAATGCTTGGACCTGAAATGGTGCAGCAGACTGCAGACACAGTACAACTTATCAGGAATCGACTGGTAGCAGCTCAAGATCGTCAAAAGAAGTACGCGGATTTGCATCGCCAAAAGCGGGACTTCGACGTGGGCAGTTTCGTATTTCTGAAGGTATCTCCTTGGAAGGGGAAGATCCGTTTTGGTAAAAAGGGCAAGCTGAGCCCTAGGTTCATAGGACCGTTCGAAATCTTGAGGCGAGTCGGTGAAGTGGCGTACGAGGTAGCATTACCTCCTGAACTGGAGCACATTCACAACGTGTTTTATGTGTCAGTGTTACGGCCATATAAACCGGACTACAAGCACGTTATCTCCTATGAACTAATTCAAGTCGAGAAGGAATTATCATATGAAGAAGTTCCTGTTCAGATACTCGATAGGAAGGAACAGAAACTGAGGAATAAGATAATTCATTCTGTCAAAGTACTTTGGAGAAATCACGCAATTGAAGAAGCTACGTGGGAACTAGAGGAAGAAATGAGAACGAATTACCCGTTTTTATTTGAGTAACCTTATTTTTACAATTCCGAGGACGGAATTTTTATAAGGGGGGAGAATGTAATGTCCTAGAATTTTCACGTCATTATTAATTAAATTATTAATTTAATTTCCAACGAGTTAGTTTTACTAGATTATTTAAATCTTTTTATGTGATTAATTAATTATGTGATTAAATAATTATGTAATTAATTACTAAAATTAATTAAAGGGGGTCACTAATATGTTATTAAATTAGTGAACAAACCCTAAAGTTTTAATATCAAAAAAATTGATAAGTTTCCTATTAATTAAATATTCAATTAAATTGAATATAATGAGTGAATTAAATATAATAAATTAATTAATATGATTATTAATTAATGTAAATAATGTGAAATATTAATAATAATAATTATTAGTCCATTTAGTAATTTAATACTTATGGGTTAGAATATTTAATTATTTATTCAATCGAATTATTTATTTAATCATGGATTGAATAATTAATGTGTAAATTATTAAATTAGCCCAACATGGGTCAATTAGTAGCCCAAGTGTAAAATAATAAAATTTGACAATTTAGTAGCCCAAACAATTTAATAGAAGCCCAATTGGTATTTTAAATTAAAGCCCAATGATTGGCCCACTTGAAAAATACTTAATTAAACTTATGAATTATTAAAAAGTGAGTTTGTGACACTAATTGTGGGACAAGAAAGAGTGCATCAGCCGACCATGTTAGGAGAGGAGAGAGAAAATGATGTTGTGTTTTTATTTTTTGTTATTTTAGTTTATTTTTCATTTATTTAATTAATGGTTACTTGTTTTATTTTTTTCAAGTACATGGACCATTCCTCTTTTCACCAACTAAGTCATTTAACCCATTCCTTGTGTAAGTTGTCATCTAGGAGCATGGGCTAAATTATTAGATATATTATGTGTATCTAATAATTTTGCAAGTATACGGTAAATATTTCATTTCATCATTTTCTCCAAGTCCAAAAGAGAGAGCTAGAGAGCATTTGAGAGTGTAGAAAAATATTTTGAGAGCAAAATTATCAAGAGAAGGAGTTCTTGGTTTATGTCTTCAAGATTCACCACCTATTTTGGAAGAAAAAGGAAGATAGCCATTAAATCAAGGTAATGGTTATTTTAAATAAAGTTTTATTTTTAAATTAAATAAATCATCATGTTAAACATGTTAATATAGTATTTAATGTGTAGTTGTAATATTTATGCCATGCTTGAGTTTAATATGCTTGGTTTGTATTTTGGTATCATTTGTATGCTAAAATATGTGTTTAATAGTGTATAATCAAGTCTTGAAATATATGACCAAAAATATTTTTATAAAACTTAGATTTGATGTTCTAATATTATAGAACATTAAATCATGAGAAAAACAAAGTTTGAATCACTCAAAATGAAGTTATATACAAAAAGTTATGATTTATGGTAGTTTATGTGATGTAAAAATTTTTATAAAAAAAGAATGATATTAAATCATGAAAAATTAAATTTTCATGTTATAAATTGATATTAAGTGATTGGTAAATTTTTTTGATTTTTATTGAGGATTTAAAGCTTACTTGATGGTATATTTTTATTTAAAATGAGTATTGCCGGACACTGTTCACAGTCTGCAAAGAAAAAATTTAATTTAATTTCCGCGCAATGCGCGGACAACTGTTCACCGAAAACGCGGAGACAAAACGGCGTCGTTTTGTTTAAAGAAATAAAATCAATCCGCGCGTACGCGCGGAAGCCATCAGTAGTGTCCCAAAACGACACCGTTTTGGGCCTGCATACGGATAACGCGCGCAATGCGGGAGCACAGTTCCGCGAAATTACCAACCTGCCCCTCCGTGTTTTTTTCTCGGCGAAATTACTATTTTGCCCTCGTTTCAGTTTTCAACTTATTTACAGAAATGCCATTCGGGTTTAATTTAATTAATTTAAATATTTAAAAACTAATTTAAAATTATAACAAAAATAATAATAATTCAAAAATCATATTGGGGAGAATATTTTTAATTAAGTTTAATATTTAAATATTTTAAATATTAATCTAGTTAGCTAAATCATGGTTAAGTTAAATAAATTTATTAGTTATTTATTATTTAAAATGTTAATAATAAATAAAGGTAATAAATTAGCGAATTATTATTTAATTCCTATTAAATAATAATTAAAGAGAGATAAAATTTATAAATTAATTATTTATTATTTAAATATTATTAAATAATAAATAAGGATAATTAAGTAATTAATTATTATTTAATTAGCATTAAATAACGATTAATGGAAATTAAGTTATTAGATTAATAATTTATTATTTAATTTAAATAATAAATAAGAATGATTTGATTATTATTTAACCTTAAATAATAATTAAAATTAATTAAATAATTAATTATTATTTAATTGACATTAAATAATAACTAAAGAGGATTAAAATGAGTAAACTATTATTTAATTTCCTTAAATTAAATAATAGGTAAGGTTAATTACTTAGTTAACTATTAGTTGATTAATATTAAATTAAAGAAGGTTAAAATGAATCAATAATTATTTATTATTTAATTATTATTAAATAATATGTAAGTACAATTAGTTATTATTTATTTTAAATAATAACTTGAGTTAATTAATTAATTTCTATTTAACCAAGATTAAATAGTAATTAAATAGAGATCGAGTTAATAAAATAAATTAAACTTAATTATGCTTTAATTAAACAATTGTAATAAGTTGTTTAAGGGTTTAATAAGTGTCCAACACTTAAGAAAAATATTTTCTAACTTATTAAATTATTAACCTAAAATGATTAAGGGTCTATAAGGTTAATAATATTGTTTTGACTAATGTAAATTATGTGTTAGTACATATATGATAAATAAGTACCTTAGTGAGCGTATAGTTATGCAAATACGCCGTACTAATTATTAGACCGACTTTATTAATGTTAGGTCATTCAAAGCCAGTTAGTTAAAGCTAGACATTAATTGTAGCTGAGTAGACAGGCAAGTTCCTTATCTCTAAACTCATTTCATTGAGCAAATTATTTATTTAAGCTTGAATTGTTATTTCCAAGCATGCTTTGAGTGGTTTAATTACTTTACAATTATTCCACATCGATATTATTGTTATTCGCACTTGTTGAACTTGAGATTGTACAGTCATTGACTTGTACTTAACTATTGTTCTATTGTTTCAAGAACTGTTCAAAGTAGGTCTAAGCCATTGTTCGGTTAGACATTCATGTTAAAGATTTTAAAAGCTATCCAAATTGTTGAAGATGCGGATTCTTAGACTATTATGAACACCCCTTTATTATAGGGGAGTACCCTGTATCTAATATTAGGTACAAAAATACGGAAATTAAATGTTATGCATACACATATTGTACTGAGGCTGATCCTCTCGGGTACATATTTCTGGTAGTAACCATTGGGTCAACCTGCTATTGACTCCAGTGGATATTTATAGTTCATAGTCTATTTGACTATCCTAATTTTAAAAGCAAATTATTATTCTTGCTTATGTTATTCACATTATTGAATTGTTCAGCTATTCCCTTTCATTCATGATATATTATTCCTTGTTGTATTTAAACTTGTTGAGCAAACTAGTTGCTCACTCTTGCTATATCATGAAACCTTATTGCAGTGCAACCCGAGACTTCGGGAAAGAACAAGGGTAAATGAAAGATGAAGTAATAGACTTCGAGATGCAGCCCTGTAGTTAATTAAATTAACTGTTATGTAATATAAACCCTAAGTACTTTATGAAGGGTATTTGTGTACTTTTGTGTAAGGTTATCGTATCTTGGGACTAGTAACACCTTTTGAATGAACAACATATGTTTATTATTCCGCATTTAGTTATTGTATGTTGTTTAGAGGTGAATGTTTGTATTGAATCGTGATGACCGGATCCGGGTATTTGGAACCCGAATTTAGGGGCGTCACAGGTTGGTATCAGAGCTGTAGGTTAGAAACGTTAGGATTGCGAAACCTAAGTTATAACCTTAGTATTAAACTCGTATTGAGTGTTAGGAGATAAATCGAGGAGATTTATCCTATGTGGTTTTGATGAATTGGGGAATTCATCGAGTCGAGTCGTACCCAATGAAATATAATTTCATTTCTTCAATGAATATATTTTATTGTTGTACTGATGTTAGTTTTCTGTTTTGTTGTAGGATGGCTATAGGCGAGACGAGCGGAGCTCGAGAGGAGGTGGTGTTCATTGATATCCCAGTGGATACGCAGCAGTTGGTAGGGTATGCACCCGTTGCACCTGTAGCACCAGTAGGAGAGTCCGATCCGGAGGAGGATGATAGTAGGGATGTCGCGGAGCCCGTCAGGGGTGGGGTGTTGAGGCCCTATAGTGAGGAGGAAGCCGAATCTGAGGATGAGGCCAATTCTGAGGATGACGAGCAGGAGGAGCCAGCAGAGTATGCTGATGGCATGGGCACTACTGCCAATGACATCATCGATACTTTGACTACGGCTAATGATGAGCTAGAGGAGAGGGTTCAGCACCTAGAGGAGCAGAACCAGATTCACCAGCAGACTGAGGAGCAGTATAGGGACGCAGCTTACATGTTCTCTGGTGAGAACATGGAACTTAAGGAGAAGATGGCCGATTTGCAAGCCAAAATTCAGCAGTTGGAGAGCGCTGCACCTCCGTTGGGTCCTACTGTGCAGCAGCTGATGATCCAGAATAGTCAGCTGAGGCAGACGGTGGAGAGATTGGATGCTAGGGAGATGGCTAGTCAGACAGTCAGGGCTGAGCTTAATAGGGAGAGAGCTGCTAGGGTCGACACCTTAGAATATGCTCTTGGCGCTTCGTTTGATCGACTGAGGCGTCGGGTTAGGAGGCACCCTAGGGAGGCGGGTAACAGCAGACGCTGGATTCGTCGTCGTACAGTGGAGGAGTTGGCCCAGCAGGCGTTACGCAGGGCTATTCGTAGGACTGTTCACCGCAGCAGGCGGTGATTTATTATTGTTGTCTTATTTGTACCTAGAAGTAGCGAGTCCCACATTTTGTTTCTATTAGGGATATTTCAGCTGTTGTAAGCCTTTATGTTTTGATATATGCATAGTATGTCAGTTAGACCCCAACTTTTGTTCTGGTAGAGGGGTTGATAGTAGTGAATCCTCACTTTTGTTCGTCAGAGGATAGTCGTTATTAGGCAACTTGTGCCTTGAGCGTTTATAGAAGTATGCCACTTGTTGAGTCTGTACTAAAACATTGGTATATGAATATAAATGCAGTTATTTCCTTGTTTAAATCAAATATGCTTGATATATAGTTTTAAATTTAAATGTTAATTTGGCTAACATAATGTGTAGAACTATAAGCATAAGTCTAAGATTTGCTCTTTAGCAGATCATGTCGAGAGGTAGACCACGCAATCAACGTATCCCAGAGTCAGTGAGTGAGGTTGGGGATCAACCCAATCCTATGAGAATGTTTGCAGAAATGCTGGCGGAAGCCATGCAAACTAGACCCCCACTAGTGGTAGTACAACCAGCACCGCAGCCAGCGCCGCACTTGGCAAACTTTAAGGACTTCAAACTGGTTGGACCACCGGAGTTTCAGGGAACTCTAAACCCGATCAAAGCACAGACTTGGATCGAGGAAATGGAGAAGGTGTTCGAGGTCGCTAGAGTGGCCGAAGCACAGAAGACTAGTTTCGCTACCTTCATGATGAAGGGGGAGGCGAACTACTGGTGGAAGGCCAACAAGGGCCGTGCGGGAGAAGGCGTCATCACCTGGGAACGCTTTAAGGAAATGTTTCTGGAAAACTACTTTCCAGAAAGCATGCAGCAAGAAATGGAGGTGAAATTCCTCGAGCTAAAACAGGGGAGTATGTCTGTGGCCGAGTATGCGGCCAAGTTTAATGAGTTGGCAAGGTTTGCAACTCATCAAGTAGATACGGAGGCTAGGAAGGCTAGGAGATTTGAGCTAGGTTTAAAGCCGTGGGTGTACCGTTCTGTGGCGGTATTAAAGATCAAGAGCTTTGCAGAGTTATTGGAAAGGGCAATCATTGCAGAGGGTGGCAGTGAGGCCCTAAATAAATTCAACCAGGAGAGGAAGAAAGGTCATGACGGGGAGCAGTGGAGGCAGCAACCCCAATAAACGAAAGTGGAATGAGAGCCAATCGTCCGGAGGTAACAAATCTGGAGGAGAGGCTAAGAAAGTGGGCAAATGCAACAATTGTGGTAAGAACCACACGGGTGAATGCTTGAAAGGGAAGAGTGTTTGCTATAGCTGTGGACAGCCAGGGCACATGGCTCCACAATGCCCGAAGAAGATGAAGGGAGTATGTTTCTCCTGTGGAGCAACCGATCATCATGCCAAGGACTGTCCAAAGAGGAAGGGAGGCGCTGGGAGTGGCAACAGAGGCAACAGCAACAACAACAACAACAACAGGCTGAGCATTGGAGGGCCAGCCAGTCAGACCAACTGACCCACAGCGCGCACCTTTAACATGACTGTGCAGGATGCAGTCGACTCCAAGGACGTGGTGTCAGGTATCATCCCGATCAATGATATTAATGCATATGTATTGTTTGATTCGGGTGCTACCTGCTCATTTGTTTCTGAAGATTTTGCTAAGAGATTAGATTTACCTCAAGAAAAGCTAGAACACCCTATGAACGTAGAAGTAGCAAACAAAGAAATCATTCCCGTAGATTACATTCATAGGAACTGTTGTGCTGAATTATGAGGGTTTAGACTTAACGTAGATTTGATACCAATTCGTCTGGGGGAGTTTGATGTAATCCTAGGGATGGATTGGCTATCGAGTCACGGGGCGGTTATTGACTGTAAGAAGAAGTGTGTGCACTTAAAGACTCCGAATAAGTCCAAAGTTATATTTTACGGTAGTAAATCGCCGAGACAATCAAGTTGTCTGACGATGATGCAAACACGAAAGTTGCTCAGAAAAGGGTGCGTAGGTTATTTGGCTCATATGGTCGATACTCAACGTGTCGAGGGCGAACTGAGTCAGATACCTGTTGTACGGGAATTTGCTGATGTTTTCCCAGAAGAGATTCCGGGGTTACCGTCGGACAGAGAAGTGGAGTTTGTTATTGATTTGGTACCGGGGACCGCACCGATATCAAAGGCACCGTATCGTATGACACCAGTAAAAATGAAAGAATTGATGGTTCAGCTGCAGGAACTGTTAGATAAAGGTTACATCAGACCAAGTGTGTCACCATGGGGAGCACCGGTTCTGTTTGTAAAGAAGAAGGATGGTTCGATGAGGCTTTGTATTGATTACCGGGAGTTGAACAAGGTCACCATTAAGAACAGATATCCGCTGCCCAGAATTGATGATCTGTTTGATCAACTTAAGGGAGCGAAATACTTTTCGAAGATAGATTTGAGGACGGGTTATCATCAACTGAAGGTGAGGGAGGAAGATATCCCGAAAATGGCATTCAGAACTCGTTATGGTCATTTCGAGTTTCTAGTGATGTCATTTGGACTGACGAATGCACCAGCGGCATTCATGGATATGATGAACAGAGTGTTCAAGCAGTACTTGGACAAGTTCGTGGTCGTATTCATTGATGACATATTGGTGTATTCGAAGACGGAGGAAGAACATGCAGAACACTTACGGATCGCATTGGAGGCTTTGAGAAGGGAGAAGCTGTACGCTAAGTTTTCGAAGTGTGAATTTTGGTTGCAGAGGGTGCAGTTTCTAGGTCATGTTATCGACAAAGACGGTGTTTCGGTGGATCCAGCAAAGGTGGAGGCAGTTATCAATTGGGAACAACCGAAGACGCCGACTGAGATCAGGAGTTTCTTAGGGTTAGCGGGGTATTATCGGAGATTCATTCAGGATTTTTCGAAGATAGCATCACCGTTGACCAATCTTACCCGAAAGACTGTGAAGTTTGTTTGGTCGGAGAAGTGCGAGGAATTGCATGAATTGCATGAAGACTGTGAAGTTTGTTTGGTAGAAGCTCCTTTCGCCTGATTTTGCATGAATTGCATGAAGTTTCTAAAGAAACCATCATAATTTACGTGATCATCCGCGTTATTTTTCGAAGCTGCAAGAGGATTATTTGTAGCTTCTTGGTTCTCAGCTACATTCTCCTCGGGCAGTGGATAGTCATTTTCTGATTTTCGGAAGCCATTCTAAACTGCGGTCACAAGATAAAGGTTAGTTAAACAAATTGACTCATCACTTTTTGTCCCCATATTCAAGTCGACTTATTAGATAACAATATTTAATTTATGTAGGACACACTAGTGACGTATTCTATTCGTCTATCTCCTCGTACTTCTACCCCAGCTCTCCATTAAAGATCATATCCCTAAGCTCGGATACCAAAAGTGGCACCCTAAATCTGGCCCTATACAGCCCAATTTGAGACGCCAAAAGTATATGGTAACTATTACAAAATAATGTATAGTACAAAAATACAGAGCTCAATAATACACAAATAAGTCTTTACTATTATTACCACACTATTTACAACATATGAAGACTACTATAAATATATCTCGCGGACCTTCACTCTATTCATCGGCTAGACCCAGCTACTCTTTCATTACCTGAAGGACAATGAAACAAATGAAAGGGTGAGCTCAAATAGCCTAGTAAATAAATATCATGACTAAGATAACAATAAGTAAATTATCATTAGTCTTTAACAATTGAGTTTTTGATAGAATATAATAAACAACAAGTTTTAGATCAATAATAACAGCGGAACAAGCAATCCATTAGAAGAATCATGAAGACTATGATGTCCACTAACTTATTTTTTGCATAAAAAACATCATTAATTTTTATCATCTGACACACCACTAGTCATGATCATACCAATTACAGTTTTTCTTTGTCCCAGGCTAAAGAAAACATTCATCACGTGCACTAAAAGACACTTAACAATTATATCGCCTTTATCTTATCATCTGTGTCCTAGGCCACAGATATTCACAACAACTTGATTCTTGATGATTAGAATAACAACAGAGATATAAATGATGAATAGAATAATATGATACTTTGTCCTATGTCAAATAATGTCCAAATTGTCAACATAATGTAGAATCAAATTCAATAATGATATTCAAGATCCACAATTCAAAATAACGGTTAAAGTTCAATAGAGAGGTTCAAGTAAATAGGAAGGTTCACGTGAAATGATATTAAATGAAATGTAAACTATTTAGGAACATATAATCATTTTAGGAAGTTTTACTGAACAATACTTACCAAAGTAAGTTTAAGAGTATGGAAGAAAATGATATTACTTACCTTAGCATGTGACTGGATATTGATTTAAATGAAGTTGATCAACCTATATATTTATAATTTAATTGGTAACTACCACATATAATTTCATGGTGTATACCAATTCGTATGAAATCACCAAAAGTGATTTGATAGTAAAAAATTATGTAGCATACAAAATAAAGTATAATAAACTTTAGAATAATTTTTAAAAATATTATTTCAAAAGAATCTTTAAGAGCGTTTTTTAAAATGAGTCTTTTAAAGGAAGAGTCTTCAAAAGGAATAAATTATAAATATCGTGTGATGTGTGGTTACTTGACTAACTATTATTAAAAGACTTACTTGAACAATACTTGTGCTCTTACAGATCTTCACAAATACTTTAACTTTAACTTTAACTTTTGTCAATTTATCCATTTACCGTTTCAAAAAATATATATAAAGAAAAATTAAATTTGTATTTCATAAAAATTAGGATCTTACATTGAGCACCAAACTTGAGTGTTTACACTCTAAAGGTTCAGTTGAATGACTATTATACCTTTGAAGGATGTTCATGGTCTTTTCATGGCCACTCAGCAGTAAATATTCCAAATAATTCTTTTATTGTATATAGTTCGCATGTTTCAATACTTCACCATTATTATAACATTGTTGAAGTCCCAAGAAGTAAATCTTTTCATTCATGATATATCATCATCTTTTATACTCATCGTTTATTTAAATTTCCAGAGCAAAGTAGTTGTTCACCCTTGCTATATCATAAACTATTTTTACCTAAGCCCGAATGCTCCAAGAAGGCCAAGGGCAAAGGAAAACCAAAAGAGTAGAACTTTTAGAAGATATTTTGCATGTTTATTAGTATTATATTTCGATTATGTAATTCTTTTGGGATATTAAGATATGTTTGTTTATGTTAAGGTTAGAAGACATTGGGATTTGTAGTATCTTTTGAAATGAACAATTATATATTATTCTGTTAGTTTATGAAGATTATGTATTTGGATGTTGTATAAGAGTTAGATTGTGAGCACCAAACCCTAGGTTCAAGAGACCCGAATTTGGGGGCGTCACAATTATGATTATGTCACTTACTTCTTAAATAAATATTTTTCTTTTGCGGTGTGACCCTTAAAGTTCTCCATATTATACCAATTGTAGAATAAATAAATTAGAACCATTCTATTCTTATTTATATAAATGAATTAAACAATTTAATTCATTTAAATAAATAATATTTATTCCACAATAAGGGTAAGCCCCCTTAGCGATCAACGATTTTCCAGATAATATGAATTTCAACATTTGATCACAAAGAACCTATTCCGTGAATAGTTACTGTACAATTCAATCATTCTACCACACAATGTCCTAATCAAATATAAGACATGAAATTTTTGTCGAGTCTTATTTTATTTGATCATATGCATTTCAATTCTCAAATGTACAACTCTAATGTAAATTAGAAACTCCTTTCTAATTCTCATTCTACCTTGGCCAAGGATTTCTGAGTTGTTAGTTATCGAATTACATAGGACATTATCTCCCTTTATTGGAAGTGGTAGATCATTTATTGACCATTCACCTACCTCAACGTACAATTTATTATACCCGATTATACCCTTTCAGATACCAACAAGCTTTAAGAAATATGCCAAAGTATAACTCATTATTCACAAGGTATTATGATGCTCTTAAGTCCAAGGATCACATATACTATTGATAGAAATAAATTTTATTATACTTTTATCCCTTAATTTTTAGTTTTTATAATTATTTTGTGAGTTTTGAGTGTTTTATATTAGTTTTAAGTATTTTATATTAACTTCATGTGTTTTGACATTGTTTTATAGGAAATTAAATAACGGTTAGGTGGATTGAAACTTGGAATGGTTATATTTGAATTTTCAACTTGTGATTTATCTAGCAGTCACTTCAGGCCTAATTTTGACCTTGGTGAAATTATAATTTACAAAATCCTAAAACATGAAAATTGTAGATTTACTTCTCAGCTTTTTTGGAACATTTTGAATCTCCTCAATTGGAGTTTGTATGAAGAAGTTATGGCTGTTTCCTAAAAGCGCTGGAAATGACTTGTGACCAAAGTTGGCAGTGCTATAAATGATTTGGAGGAGATGGTTTAGATAATTTTTCTTGGATTGTTAAATTGAAAAATTAGGTGGTGAGTTGAGATGAAGCGTAAAATGAGCTCACTCATAAACATATGAAAAGCGAGAAAGAGAGTAAAACGCATTCGCTGGTGAGATGGAGCATAAAATGCACTCACCAAGAAATGAAAGAAAGAATGAGATGTAATATAAAATGCACTCTTTTAAAAAGAGAAAAAAATAAAAAAAATTGAAAGAATTAATATTAATAATCCTAGTGTATTTAATTGTTTCAAAGCCTTTTGATCTTCAAGTTTATATTTGTCTGTATTAACAAAGAGTGATGTGAAAAATAAGTATGTAGAATTTTGTTGTATATCTTTTATTTTAGTTAATAACCTAAACTTATCTGAGTTTTAATTAGTTTGATACATTTGAATTCACACACACACGAATGGTATTGAATAAAGTAAGATTAACAATTGTGTTAAAATATTAGACTTTGCATGATTTTGATTTTTTTTTTGAGTTATCATCTTTGAAATCTTTGAGGTTAATTTTGAAATTCGTATTGATTTTTGCTTAGGTTAATTGGTTTAATTATTAGAGTCTTAATTTTATAGTTTTTATTTTTGTTTTGCACGAGGATGAGCAAAAGCCAAGTGTGAGAGAATTTGATGGGATTAAATTTTATTATATTTTTATCTATTAATTCTTAGTTTTATAATTATTTTGTGTTTAATTATATTATTTATTTATATTTTGTGAGTTTAAGTGTTTTATATTAGTTTTAAGTGTTTTATGTTAACTTTATGTGTTTAGACATTGTTTTGTAGGAATTGGAATAAGGGTTCGATGGATTGAAACTTGGAATGACTATATTTGGATTTTCAGCTTGCGATTTACCTAGTAGTCACTTCAGGCATAATTTTGACCTTGGTGGAATCAGAATTTACAAAATCCTAAAATATGAAAGTTGTAGATCTACTTCTCAGATTTCTGGAACATCTAGAATTCCCTCAATTGGAGTTCATATAAAGAAGTTATGACTATTTTTCCAAAGGACATCAGTGCTAAAAATGGGCCAGCGCATGCAACGCTGGAAATGACTTGTGACCAGTGCTGCAGAGTGTTGAGCATTGGTAGTGCTAGAATGAGCACCGACAGTGCTCTAGGTCTGGCCAGACTTAATTTGGATGCGTTTTTGATATTTTTGACTTCAAATTGAATTGAGTTTCCTTCTAATGCTAGGGATTTGCTATGTAACTTATAAATAAATGCTAACACACGTCTTTTAGAGGAGTCTAACATAGTTTTATCATGGATTAACTTAGAGAAGATGGAAGATATCAAGATTTGGAGGCAAGATTGAGAGTATGTCAAGCTAAGTTTTCAATTCAGTTCTAGGAGATGTCAAACCCAATTACAATTAATGGTTAAATCAATTTAGTAATATTATTTATTCTTCCATCTATGAAATTATTCGTGATAATTTGTTTTAATTATTTTTTGATATTAAATTTGGTTGATTTGATTAGAGCTCATTAAATGGATCAAATTATTATCAGTTGCTAGATTTAGGAATTATATTATGCGTAATTGATATTGTTCCTAATCGTTAGTAGTAAATAGATGATTGTGTTCAAGCTTTTATTTATTGCTATGGTTATCATGATGCAAGTTAAATAGTACGAGCTTATGAGATTGTTGCTTAGAATAATTTAATCTCCTTGTTATTAATGCTGCCATTATATTAAATTATAAAGTTTGTTGTTGTATAATGGCTAGAATCTAATGAAGAGCTTGTTTTGTCAGATTAAAATTAAGGAAGATTTCAGGTAACAGAGCTTGTTATTGCCTAGTATTATTAGTTTCATGTAAGGATAGAAATATATTCTAATTGATAGATCTATTAATTGTAAGGGTGAGATTGAACTGAAGAACTGAAACTTTTAATTTATTAGTTGATCTTATTAATTTACTTTTACTTATTTAGTTAATTATAATTAATTTAAAACCCCCCAATTTTAGTTTACACTACATAAAATTAAATTAATCATTCTCTGTGGGATCGACTCTTACTTGCACTAATATATATTTATTTACCAAAGTAAGATTTTATTTTTGGTTGTCTATGACAGCACACCAACTACTATCACATAAGGAACTCCTATTGATAGGCGAGTAAAACTCCATTAGGTGTTCCTTAAGCGAGTCATGTTCAGTGAACTTATTCTCTAATAAGTACATACATACTTGCTTTAGTGTCTCTACACAAATGATTATGAGATCAACCATCTTCTTCATAAGGGCAAACATAGTATATACTAATCTATCTGAATTCATTAATCCCCATTTTAGTGATCCCACGATTAGGAACATTTTAGTTTTGAGTTATCTTGAATTTATGTCTCATTAGCATAATCAACATTATGATTCTGAAAGCATTACTCAAAACTATGGGATTAATCTAGCCAATTAATCATGAATAAATAAATAAGATTACAAAGTGTATGTTTATCACATTAAATGTTACTGGCTTGAGAGCATACCACTTTCACAAACCAGTCAAACAAAGGCTAAAACTAGAATGGACTTTGAAAGTTTAAGAAGAAATAGTCAAGTAGTTCAAAGCAGGCATCATCATGGTCTCTACTTATCCTGAATGGCTTTCCAATATTGTCCCAATACCGAAGCCAGGAGGAAAAGTGAGAGTATGCGTAGATTACTGAAACCTAAATAAAGCCAGCCTCAAGGATGATTTTTCGGTCCCATTCATACACTCTGGTTGATAACACTACTAAGTTCGTAATGTATTCATTTATCGACTGTTTTGCAATATACCATCAAATCATGGTGGCAGAATAAGATAGGGATAAGACTTCTTTCATGACCCCTTGGGGTACATTTTGTTATAAACGCCTGACTTTCGGCCTCACAAATGTCGATACCACTTATTAAAGGGCCATGCTGGCCTTATTTCATGACATGATGCACAAAGAAATCGAAGTATACGTAGATGACATTATTGTAAAGTTAAATAGCGAAGCTGATCACATAGCCCACCTTAAGAAATTGTTCGTTCGACTTCATAAATACTACTTGAGACTCAACCCAGTAAAGTATGCTTTTGGAGTTAAATTAGGAAAACTTCTGGGGTTTCTTGTCAGCAACAGGGGAATTAAGATATACCCTACTAATATCAAAGCCATTACAGAAATGGCAGTACCGCAAACCGAGAAATTAATATGAGGATTCCTCAGAATAGTCAATTTCATCAGCCGATAAAGAATTCATCTAGGAAATGGAACGAGGAATGTTAGAAAGCCTTCCACGCCATAAAAAATAGCTAATTGAAGCACTAGTATTGGTGCCTCTAAGGGACGAAATTCCTCTATTTATGTACATATCTATTAACTCCAGCGTGATAGGATACATGTTGGGGCAGAAGGACGATATGGGCAAGGAACGAGCCATATATTATCTCAACAAGAGGTTTGGTAGTTGCGAGCAAAACTACACCCCAATAGAAAATTCTTGTTGCACTTTACCATGGGTCGCGATGAGACTGCAACGTTACCTATATGGTCATACTACTTATTTGATCTCCCATATGGATCCTTTAAAGTACATATTCGACAAAACGATATTGAATTATAGATTATCATGGTGGCAACTAATCCTCCAACAGTTTGATATTGTTTGCGTGACCCAGAAATCCGTGAAAGGTCAAGAAATCATATATCAACTATCTAAAACACCCTCAGGAAATTTTGAAAGTAGTATGCCCTCAAGCCAATCATATGTTAATATGATAAGCATATACTTTGTAATCTTATTTAATTATTAATAAAACTTTTATTTAAAGACATTTATTTATTTATTTATGATTGGTTGAATTAATTAAATGGATAAACCCTTAGTTTTGGATAATATTTTTAGAATCATAATGTTGATTATGTTAATGAGATCTAAATTCAATATAGCTCAAAACTAAAACGTTATTAATCATGAGATCACTAAAATGTGGATCAGTGAATCCAGATAGATTAGTACATACTATGCTTGCTCTTTTTAAGAGAATGATTGATCTCATAATCATTTATGTAGAGACACTAAAGTAAGTATGTAAATGCTTATTAGAGAATAAGTTCACTGAACGTGACTCACTTATAGAACACCTAATAGAGTTTTACTTGCATGTCAAAAAGAGTTCCTAATGTGATAGTAGTACAAGTGATCCTTACAGTTGAGAACATCATAATATATTGTGTATAATGAGTTATACTTTGTCATATTCTTTAAGACTATTCGAGTATAATAAAGAATATGTTCAGGTGTAATAAGTTGTACATGGAGATATGTGAATAATCAGCAAAGGATCTACCATTTCCAGTAAAGGGAGAGAATGTCTTATGTGATTTGATAAATGATAACTCAGTATTCCTTTGCTAAGGTAGAATAAAAATTAGAAAGAAGTTTCTAATTTACAATAATTAGAGTTGTTCATTTAAGAGTCGAAATACTTATGATCAAATTAAATAAGACTTGACAGTAATTCCATGTCTTATATTTGATTAGAGCATTGTATGGTAAAATGATTGAATTGTACGATAATTATTCGTAGAATAGGTTTTTTGTGATCAAATGTTGAAATTAATATTATTCTGAAAGTCGTAAACTATTAAGGGAGCTTACACTTATGGAATAAATAAGTATTTAGTTATAAATAAATTAAAGGAGTTTAATTTATTATTATTAATAATATTATAATGATTATAATTTATTTATTCTATAACTGGTTTAATATTGAACCTAAAGGGTTACACTGCAATAGTGTAATATTTATTTTAGAAGTAAGTGACATACTGGTAATAATAAATTAAGTATGTTTAATTTATACTACGGTGATAGAATAAATTAAATAGTTTAATATTTATAATTAAGTATTTTAGAAATACTAATTATAAATTAATAAGAGGAGTCTTATGATTATTATTATTATTATTATTATTATTATTATTATTATTATTATTATTTAGTTCCTAAATGGTAAAGGAATTATAATTATTATAATAAATTAATATAGTTTTTAATTAGATTATGAGTTAAATTAAACCCTACTCCTAAAGAGTTTAAGAGGGTTAAACAAATCTATAAATAAGAAGTGTCTTATCATGAATTGGGCTTACACATACTTTTCAAGTATTGAGAGAATATTTCATAATTCTCTACATCTAAGTAGTTAGAGAGAGAAAGAGAATTAGGGCTAGTAATCCAAGATCTAGTAGAATCTAGATTATTTCTTCAATCCATATTACTCTTGGTAGATCACTTTTAGAGGCTACATACTTGGTTAGCTAACGTTGATCTGAAAATTTTAATCGGTGGATTTTAAAAAATGCAAATGATCAAGGGAGGTGAACTCGTAGTTGTTCAAGAGTTAAATTTACAAAGGTATAATCTCTTATCCTTTCTTAATTAATAAGTATCGTATAAGAAAGATACTGGAATTAGTTTGTAAAAAAAATTTAAATACGATTTATTGCATGTTTTCGCTGCGTTATAGAGTTTGATTGTATGTATGCCTTGTTTCTACAAACCAACATATTTGAACCTCTGGAAGCCTATTTCCTTGACGAAGGCATATTGGCAATCCAGTGAACGAGGTGTGAGGACGAGGGTCAATTTTGTAGAATGTATTTTGACGGCATCATGCATATGGAAGGAGCCGGAGGTGGGACAGTCTTAGTGGCGGCCAAATTATAATTTAGCTACTTAAACAATATAGCTGAATACGAAAGATGTATCCTCGAACTCAAGTTGGCTCAGAGTAAGGGAGTAAAACGATTAGTTGTATTTGGATTCGGAGTTCGTTATCCGACAATCTATGGGAACGTAAAGCACGAAAGAACTTCACCTACTACCTTACCATCGACATGTCATTAAGATAGCAAAGGAATTCAAAGACATTGCCTTCTGACATATTCCAAGGAACCGAAATGATTTTGCAAATGATTTGGCCACATTGGCATCATTGCTCCATGCATTTAAAAATAAGGTTGTCCTTAATATCGAGTTTGTTGTGTAAAGCAACCCTACCTATGGATACCACGTCGGAGAAATTTATACGATGGGTCTCGACCCAAACAGCCTTGGTTCCACGATATCAAAAAATATCTGCGAGATGGATCTATCCACGCTAAAGCAAATCAGACTAAAAGACGAAAGATCCAAATACATATCGATGAAGTTCTTTTTGAGTGGAGATGCTCTGTACAAGAAAGATGTCGGTATGGGACTCCTGAGATGTTTAGACAAAGACCAGGCCCAAAGACTCATGAATGAGATGCATGTCGGATTATGTGGACCATACATAAGAGGCTCATTACTTGCAAAAAAGATCTTAAGAATGGGGCATTATTGGTTGTCACTCAAAGCTGATTGTGACGACCATATCAAACGATGCTATCAATGCCAAATCCATGCTAATGCAATTCATGTACTTCCTAATAAGCTACACTGTATGACTTCACCTTGGCCATTCTCTATGTGGGGAATGGACATAATTGGCCAAATTGAGCCCAAGGCTAGTAATGGATATCGATTCATCATAGTCATAATCGATTATTTTACCAAGTTGATAGAAGTAATATCCTTCCCTAAAGTGACTAAGGAAACTATAGTCCGCTTCACTAGAAACAACATAATTTGTCTGTAGGGGTAACAAAAAATTCTATAATAAGACAATGCCAAAAACCTGAACAACACAATGATGAAAGAGTTGTGAAATAGATTCAAAATTAAACACCTCAATTTAGTTATCTACAGACCAAAGAAGAATAATGTTGTGGAATCAATGAATAAAAACATAAAAAGGATCATGAAGAAGATGTCAGCTAATCACCTTGGATGGCCAAACTTATTACCTCTCACCTTACTCGTATATCGGACGTCAATCTGTACTTCGATTAGAGCAACTCCCTACTCACTGGTGTACAACATAGAAGTAGTGCTACCGATTGAGATTGAGATTGAGTTGACGACACCCGTAATATTCTTAGGCGCCTAAATAGACAAAAATAAATGGATATAATATCAGTACGACCAATTATCCCTAATAGATGAAAAGACAATGGCCACAACATTACATGGCTAATTGTACCAACAACGAGTCTCTCAATCCTACAACAAGAAGGTGTGATTTCAAGAATTCAAAAAGAATGATTTAGTGCTAAAAAGGATCATTCTGGGTCAAGACGAAGCCAAAGGGAAATTCGCCCCAAATTGGAAAGGAACCTTCGTTATCAAAATAGTCCCATCAGGTGGAGCCCTAATTCTACAAAAAGTGTATGGTGAGGTATGCCCACAACTGATCAATTCTGATTTTGTAAAATGATTCTACGCTTAGAGAATGATTCCAAATGTTGTCATCAATAATTTTTTAAAAATAAAATTCCCTTGATCGTCGATGCCTGAACTACGTAAGACCTGATCTCATTTTCCTATAGGAGTACGTGGACAACCATTTATGGTGCAGTCTAATCCTTATAAAAGTTCCCTAAACCCTCTGACAATTCAGTAATCACCCATTACAATACTCAACGACTCATCAATGCATGAACTATGAACATACCTGATCTCCTATTAACCCTTAGGAGTACATAGAAAGCCATCCTGGCGCAGTCTATACTATTCCTAAATACCAAAACCAAAAACTCCAAAACATACCTAAGATTTAACAAACCCTTTCAAGCAGCTAACTAAGTCTGAAGGTCTATTCCGATGAAATCTAATAGCATCACAACATTATCCATCAAATATGACACGCGCACCTGAAATAAGGGAAACGACAATATATCGAAGTTGTGATCATCGGGATAAAATGGCAACCAAATAAAAGGCAATAATTCATCAAAATGGGAAGTGACTGAAATGTAAATCTTTCTATATATATGAACTATTTTGATATACAAGTTTTTTCTATGATAAATGATAAATATGGTCTAGTCCATGCAGGAAATAAAACATAGTCTAAGTTATAAATCAGAAGTTAGATGGGCTAAAAAGGCAAGGTAACCAAGAGTCTCATGAGTCTATAGAGCTGATCTGAGCCATCGTTCTGCCACATCAATGCGATCCAATAAGATCATTGTTGTACGTACAGTCCCACCTGGACGCTCCAAAATAACTCTGGCTTGATCCATAACATCCTTCGTATAGGCTCGGTGGGCATCCTGACCAGCAATGGTGGCATCCCTGGCCACGAAGGCTACATCTCACTCAACATATGCGGTATCTTTATCCAGCAGGCCCGTTAACATTAGCGTTCGAGCCTAGTCCGACTCAAAATTGAGGTTGTGACGACGCACTATATCATATCTTAGGGTAGCCGCAGAAGTAGGAGACATATTTATCCCTAGCCAAGGCCTCTGTCAATCCCACAAAAAGTGATATCCCTAGTCAAGGCTTCTGTCAATCCCGCAAAAAGCTCATCCTCGGTTAACTCCATAGGAGCCTCCTTATGGGCCCCTCCCTAAAACTGTTATCTCTCTTTATCGGGCCCTCAGTAACAGCCCCTAAATTAGTGTCCAACCAACTCAGATACTTCGATGTCTGACTAGGATGACTGTCACGAAACTCAGCAGACTCCCGATACGCCCAGAGGTCATAAACCCTTACCAACTCAGCCTCAATAGATGACAATATAGGAAACCAATAATCAGCAGCATTAGTAAAAGAATGAAAATCCTGCATCTGATCGAACTACCCCATCATCGCTAAAGGATGATAGGTGGTCACACCCCTCAGACCAGAAAGAGCAATATCTGGAATACATCAAAATCGAGAATGGCTCCACAATAGATGAAAGAAACTCTATCCATGAAGTTGCATCCACACAGGAAGACGGGCGAAAAGAATACCGCATGGTGATGCTATGGTCGAAACAGAAACCATGACGGCGAAAACTCTCAATGGGGCTCAGATGGGTCATAAACTAGACATACAATAAGGTGGAAGTCCTACGAAACTCCCCATCTCTAAAAGTATGACAGTAGGAAGTTGATATATATGTCTCCGCGAGGATCAGCAGAAGGATAGTATGATCAACATGCAGAGCTCTGACCACCATCACCACCCCAACATCTAGATGGTCCACGTGTACTGGTATATACAGAAATGATATAATACATGTCAACAGTGCATCGATCTACTTTTCGCCTCTCCTCAAAATAGCAAAATCATCCTGGTAAGTAGCATAGCTCCCAAAGGAGCCAAACTGGTCAATCAGAAAATCAAAGGGCACAATATATCCACTGGTCACCACAGAAAGCAAGGTTGATCGCCTAAATTTGGTAGAAGTCAGGAACTGTCAGCACATATGACTGGCTGATACTCTAGCACAAGGACCATCCAAAGATAAACCTGTAATTCGGGCTCCTACGTCTCAAACCTAAAGTGACGGCGATCTAGGATCCAATAAGATAAGATGCCATCAATGAACTCATCTGGCACCTGGAACGACAAGTACAACATGGAATGACCCAAGAGCCTTTCCACCGTAAGACGATCAGGGGCGGGCAGATCTACAAACAACCCCGAAGTCTAGAAGCCATACCTCCAAATAAGGCATGATCTTACCGAGTGACTGCCAATGATGACATTTGTAAAATAGTATCAAAATAAGACTAAACAGGGGTTAATTCTATCTATCCAACATATATACAATAAACATGCATCATGATAATGAAAAAGAATGAGTATACATAATGATGAATCGATAAAAATAAATCCATGCATACATAATATGATCCATGCATCATATATCATCTCTATCCATACAAATGGAAATAAAAATAAAATGAATAGGTAAGGAACACAGACGCCTTAATAATTGATACAATCTAATTTGTAAAATCAAGCCCGTCTATCAAAACAAAAGAGTCATCGAAATGATCCACTGTCGCCAGATCTTTCTAGCTCGAAACATCTACATCAAAATTTAGATCCAGGTAATAAAATGTTGAAGGCCCCGCCTCTTAGACACCGACTGCACCAAAACTAGAAGTCGAACCAGAACCCAATCCATCAGGGTCATAAACTGACAAATGAAAAGGGATAATTGGGCCACCTGACAGGTTAATAATGTGATTTGATCCAGGTGTGTCGGATCCTAAACACGGCATCCAATCTGTCATCATCACGTAGCTGGGTACGATATCCCCTAGAAAATGAGTGGCTCGATTGTACGGACCAATAGTACAAGGTTTCTACTAGGCAGAAAAGACATCTGTGGTACTCGGTCCATCAAACAACTGAAAACCATCCTCGCCCTCTGAAGGGATCTCTAAAATTTACGCATCTATAGGCTAAAGAGGGAGGATAAAAAGGAAGGTGGATCTCCCCGGATACATATCTAAAGGCCCTCTCCCTAAGGTACAACTCCCAGCCTTCATAAGTCAGTAAAGGAACTTGACGGGACGATTAGGAAAACTCTGGCCTAATCAGAAAACCATCAGCAAACCCTGTGGTCAAATGCTCAGAAGTGTATGGGACCCAAGTCACATCGAAAGCATAAATCAGCTCCAACTGAAGGTGGCAGTGAGCAAAACCCTTTGAAATCAACATCTCCTCCAAAGTGCTCTGATGCCATAGATGCCCATAAGGATAAATGTCCAAGCCCAGTGTGGTGATAGGCCACAAATAAAATAAGGGAGTCGCTCATGGGCCCAAAATGAAACGCAAAACAACGACTACATCAACAAAAAAAGATGAAAAAAAGAAAAGAGACAGAAAAGATAACAAAAATGAGGTGAGAAAGCCTACTAAGAGGAATGGGTAGAAGCCAAGCCAAGCATCATTCTAACCCTCGAAGCATAAAAACATGCCTTGGAGGAAGTAAGCAAAGGCTAAAATGCCCTAGTCATAATCTCCAATCCTATCAATGTCCCGGATAGCCCCGACAATACTAGAGTGGAGGGTGGAGGAGTTGTTCCCTAGGAAATAACCCTTCCTAATCTTCAAGAAAAGGTGCCGCAAAAGATGATCGCGCGCCTTCATGTTATTACCTACAAATATTTAAAGTACGTAATAACTAAAAACACCTTCTAAATGAAAATATAGCTGAAAGCTGCAATTACATTAAACCACTTCAATGACTTAGTAAGATCATTTAGTCAATGTAATCAACTAGTGCTCAAGCCAAATTAGTAATTAATGATGCCTTTCATGGCAGGTTGATTGAACTTTTTACATATTAGCTGTGTACATGAGGTTTCTTAGCATCTCAAGTCAAAATCCAATAAGGCTACCACTAGCTGATATCTCTGTGGTGAAGAGCACAAAGTTCAATCCTCGTAAAGAAAAGGAAGAGAAAGCATAGCCTATGATAGGCTCGGGTGGAGCATGAATGATGGTAGTGGTGCAGTGATGATATGAATAATAATGTTAACCTTGCACTAAACTTACCTTGTAAAAATTTGCCTCTATTTCTTTCCATACTCATTTTATTTCTTATCATTAAGCTTGTGCCCCAGACTGTGTTCCAGGAGCTAAGAGTACATAGAAAAACAGTATAAAAGCCTTTCATTTCAAGGATATCGGAAATTATATCAACCTCTAGCAAGAAAAAAACAAACGTAAAAGGTGGTAGTACATGTGTCTTCAATAGCAAGGGCTATTCAAGCACAAAAAGCCAAAAAGCATAACAGTTACCCAACCCCAACCTCCCCTCTTTTTACTATAACTTAAAAAGGTTGTACCTTCTTCTCTTTTTTTAGGTAACAAAAACCATCCCACAACAGTGCCCTTGAGATTGACCCATGTGAACCAAACCTACAACAGCCTTGTGCAATGAACCCTAGCGCGGACTCTCACTTAAATCTAAGTGTGTGTCTAACGCCTGAGGTTAGTACTCAGATTTAGAAATCAATTGAGATACCAATCTAATCACTTGATAGTACATTTGTTTTTTGTTGAGTAATGTCCCTTTTATAAGATAATTTGCAGAAGGAAAAATTCAAACTCAACACTTTTTGATCTTACCATCCTCTCGTTCGCCATCTTGGATATACCCTGAGGTAATATGGCTTTTTAATCTTTCATAATGGTTTTTTCTCATAAAAGAAGAATTTATTAGAATTTAGAAAATATAGAGTTAGAAAAGATAGAATTTATAAAAGATAGATTATGTTAGTCTGTGGTGTTTGCAACTTTAAGATCACAATAGCTTTGCTTGTCCAGCTCAATTGATAACAGACACGACAACAGGAATAAGTTATTAACAAATTATTCGTGTTAAGAAACTATAAACAAGTTAAAAAAAATGGAATCAAAGAGCCCTTACAGATATTAGTATCCAAAGCATCATAAAATGTTCACTAATTTCGTAGTTCATACTGAATCAAGACTACTAATATCCTCTTTATCTCCATACAAGGAAGTAGAATATAGTTTGCCCACCTATAGAGCAAGTTATAATGTTATTGAGACTAATTTCCCATTCTAGATATGAGACCACAATAAACAATTTGAAGTATTATTTTCAACATTTATATGATTATATCTTTCAAAAGTACATTTTTATTGATGTTGTCTTACTGAATTAAACAAAACCATGTTGCCACACAATGAAATTATATAAATACAAAGCAATGCAGCTATATTCTGAAATTCCTTATTACACGAATCGGGTAGTGAGATAACAAAAGCAGCACATTGTGAACTGGGACAACATGGTTCTGTCAGAAGGATGATACAGGTATACAAACATGCCGAGCTAGTTAACTATACATACATGTGTACACATTTATATATATGTAACCATTTTCCAAGTTGAGCTTCCCTGATACTCTTTATTCTAAAATATAAAGAGCAAATAAAGTCCCAAATATAATCATCATTTTTTTCATGTGTAATGCATAATATACAAATAATACATTCTATTTACAGTTATTTTCTCCTAAATTTTTCCTTACATATCATGCATAAAGTAATTTTCAACTACACATCAATGATAATAGATCAATTCTTCTCAACAACTTCATCAATCAACTTGTCCCCATTCCCTTTATTAGAAAAGAATCTCTATGCTAGGTTGTATAGTGCTTAAGTGAGAGATTTGAGGGAATAGATAGAGCTGACTTGGTTTGAGTAATTGCTGAATATTCTAGCGCAATTATTATAGGACTACAAACTAGTGGATTTAACTTGCTAGCAAACTATCTATCTATATCCAGCAACCAATATTGTTAATATCAACAACAATTACATGCAACACCATTTATAAATCCAGTCGTTTTAGGTGGTCCGAAACATCTAAGTGAATAATATCCAAAAACAGATAATTAAAAACCTCAAATTCTTTCCAAAATAAGTCACAAATTGGATTGCACTTGGTAAAGAAAAAGCACAATTGTAAGTTCTTCAAGTAAAATGCATTGAAAACGAACAATCATAATCAAGCAAAATTTGATAAAACAAGAAAATGGAGTTTTTCTCAAGTGAAAACAAATAGAGCCATCAACTTAAATGGCCAATTATTCCACCATCATTTTCAGATTATCTGAAAAATGAATTCTACATGTAAAAAAAAAAAAAAAGCATATTCAAGGCTACTGGAAACCAATTCAGCAAACAAACTTACATGTGGATAAATGTCCCATCTTTGTGTAATGGTTTACTTGAAATGAGAAATTCATACCATCTTAAGAACCATGTTCACAAATATGAACTAAACAAAGTATAGCAAAATAATTGTTTTAAGGAATCTTGCTGATATCATAGACCGACAACAATCAATATATAGAATGACCCAAAATTTAACCCAATAATCAGACATAAAACATTCAAGTTATTGAACTCCGCAAGCTAGATATAAATTCACCAAGAAATTCTCTATGGGGAATTTTGACAAACAATTGGTGTGTCCATTTCTAGTTCCCAAAGAAGAACCATCCACTCCATATGTAATATAATTCTAAATAAAGCAGACCCATTAAATAAAAAGATAAAATAGGCAATATTAACAGACATTTTGTTAATTTATGATGTGATGACTTGTAATGAAAACAAAGTACCAAATAGAGAAGTAATGACGGGTGTTAGAACTTAAAAATACCAGTGCATCCATATGATTCTTGTGGGGGGATGAAGATGAGCTCATTTAACCTTATAAATTGAGGGAGATTGAGAAGGGTAACAGAGAGAAGTCAACTCTAAAATTCCAAAGTGGCCTTTGAAACCCAAATTCACAAACAAGGCGATCAAAAATTAATGTTTAGTGTAAAAAAAAATTAAACCTTTTTATTTGATCAAAATCTGAAAGCAAACATAATAAGATTTATAGCTACCAACTCCTAGCAGTCGAGAAAGAGCCACAAAACTTTTATAGACTTAAAAACCCAAAGACAAGAAAACCCACTCAAGCAAGAGCCATAAAAAATCGGACATGAGGACAATAATCACACAAAACAAACTATAATCAGAACATTATGGCAACAATACCTTCATATAAATTACCTTGGTAGCAGAGTGAGATGATGAATTTGGTTGTTTCATAAAAACCCTATAAGTGGAGGAAGACGTGGGTTATAGAGAGAAAAACTTTAGAGATGAGAGAGAGGATAGAGAAGAAGTTTGGATCGCGTGGAGAGAAAGAGGGAGAGAGCTTGGATCTTAACAGTAATAGCAGCAACTGTGTATTTTCTATGGTGTTCAGTGTATGAGCCCGATTGTAAATTTTTATGAAGTTCAACTAAAATGATTCTTAAAATCCTAGGATAGGAGATGTTATTCATTTTATGATATTAACATGTTTAGTGTTAGAATTTAATATTAATTTCAAAGATATATTTATTATCTAAACAATTGAATTAGAATTTGTGGCACTAATTTTAATTCTAAGTCATCGATTTAATGTTCCCAAACAGACCCGTCGGATTGATCGTTGATATTTTATTTTTTTGTCTGTATATAGATGCAGTTTAGAACCCACTTTTTGTTCATAGGGTTATATATATGATGTAAACCTCAGACTATGAGAGATGCTAGGTGTTTATGATACATCCCCACTTTTTGTGTTTTAGGGAAATGTAGTTCTTGTGAATCCCATCTATTGTTGTTCTTTGAGATATGTTTCATGTTATCCCGTCTTTTGTTGACTAGAGGGATAGTTAGCGTTTATAGAAATATGCTTGTGATGTAAGTGCTTCACACTACTAGTTGGTATATGAATATAGATGCGACATTATTATGATTACTTGGTCTGATTGAGCTTGATTTTTGCGTTAACTATTAAATGTCTAAACATTTATAAAATGTGCATAAAATGTAATATACAAAATAATAAATATAAGGTTTTGTTTACTAATAGAGAATGCCGCCAAGACGTGTACCCCGAATTCGACGTGTAGATGAAGTCATAAACAATGCTGAGAGGCAGGAAGACCCAATGAGGGCTTTTGCAGCCATGATGATGGAGATGATGCAAAATAGACCACCACCAGTAATACCGCCAGTTGTAAACCAGCCAGGGACACACTTAGCAAATTTTAAGGATTTCAAACTAGTAGGACCACCAGAATTTCATGGGTCTACAGATCTTATAGAGGCCCAGACGTGGATTGAGGAAATAGAAAAAGTGTTTGAGGTCGCACAAGTGGCTGATGAACAACATACGTCATTTTCCACCTTCATGCTGAAGGGAGAGGCGGATTACTGGTGGAAAGCGAATAATGGTAGAGCTAGAGAAGGTATTGTAACATGGGCACGTTTTAAAGAATTATTCTTCGAGAATTATTTCCCAGACAGCATGAAAAATAGAATGGAGATAAAATTCTTGGACTTGAAGCAAGGAAACATGTTAGTTGTAGAGTACGCCCCAAAGTTCAATGAATTAACTCGATTTGCTCCACACCAGGTGGACACCGAGGCGAAGAAAGCATGAAGATTTGAGCAGGGTTTAAAGCCTTGGGTGTATAACAGGGTTGCTGTTCTGAGAATCGACACATTTTCAGCATTATTGGAGAGGGAGATTATTGCCGAAGGAGGGAATGAAGCGTTAGTGAAATACAACCAAGACAAGAAGAAGAAAGGTAATGATGGGCCTAGGGAAGGAACTGGAGGTAGCAATTATAACAAAAGGAAGTGGAATGATAACCAGATGTCAGGGGGCAGTAAAAATGGAGGAGAAGCCAAGAAAGGCAACAAATGTGAAAAGTGTGGGAAAAACCATTATGGGGAATGCACGAAGGGTAAGGGGGTCTGTTATAACTGTGGGCAGCAAGGGCATATTGCTCCCTAATGCCCTAAAGGGAAGAGGAGCGGATATTTTTCTTGCGGAGCGTCGGACCACCAAATTAAGGACTGCCCAAAGAAAAAGAATGACGTAGCTGGTGGAAATAGAAACAACAATAACAAACTAACCATTGGAGGACCAGCCAATCAACCGAACAGACCAACTACACGCACCTTTAACATGACTTTTCAGGATGCTGTAGAATCAAAGGACATAGTGTCAGGTATTCTTCCGATCAATAATATCAATGCTTATGTATTATTTGATTCCGGTGCTACCTGCTCATTTATATCCGAAGAATTTACTAATAGATTAAAACTACCCTGAGAAAAACTAGAAAATCCTTTGAATATAGAAGTAGCCAACAATGAAGTTATTACCGTATAATATATTCATAGGAATTGTTGGTTTGAATTAGGAGGATTTAAACTTGGAGTGAACTTAATTCCAATTCGTTTGGGAGAGTTTGATATCATTCTCGGTATGGACTGGTTATCAAATCACGAGGCGTTGATTGACTGCCAGAAGAAGAGTATAACTTTGAAAACCCCGAGTAAGTTAAAAGTGGTATTTCAGGGGAGTAAATCGCAGAGACAATATCGTTGTCTGACGATGATGCAAGCAAAGAGATTGCTAAGAAAGGGGTGCGTAGGTTATCTGGCTCATGTGGTTGATACTCAAAGAGTAGAGGGTGAATTAGGTCAAATACCTGTGGTACGAGAATTCTCAGATGTCTTCCCAGATGAGATATCGGATTTACTACCGGATAGGGAAGTTAAGTTCAAAATTGAACTGGCACCAGGGACTGCACCAATTTTGAAAGCACCATACAGAATGGTGCCGGTGGAATTAAAGGAACTGGTGATACAACTGCAGGAGCTACTAGATAAAGGATATATTCGGCCAAGTGTGTCTCCTTGGGGAGCACCGGTATTATTTGTAAAGAAGAAGGACGGATCCCTAAGACTTTGTATCGACTATCATGAGTTGAACAAAGTTACGATTAAAAATAGGTACCCGTTACCCAGGATTGGTGATCTGTTTGATCAGCTTAAGGGAGCGAAGTACTTTTCAAAGATAGACTTAAGAACCAGTTACCTTCAGTTGAAGGTAAGGGAAGAAGATGTACCGAAGACGGCATTCAAAACTCGTTATGGACATTTTGAGTTTTTGGTAATGTCATTCGGTCTAACGAATGCACCAACAGCATTTATGGATATGATGAACAGGGTGTTCAAGCAGTACTTGGACAAGTTCATTGTTGTATTCATCGATGATATGCTAGTATATTCGAAGACGAAAGAGGAGCATGCCGAGCACTTAAAAGTGGTGTTGGAAACACTAAGGAGGGAAAAATTGTATGTAAAATTCTCAAAGTGTGAATTTTGGCTACAGATGATACAGTTTCTGGGGCATGTAATTGATGAGGAAGGTGTTTCGATGAACCCAGCAAAGGTAGAGGCAGTTATAAATTGGGAGCAGTCAAAGACACCGATAGAAGTTAGAAGTTACCTTGGGTTGGCAGGTTATTATCGAAGATTTATCCAGGATTTTTCTAAAATAGCGACACCGTTAACCAACTTGACAAGAAAGACGGTTAAATTCGTATGGACGGATAAATGCGAAGCAAGTTTTATGGAACTTAAGAAGAGGCTTAGTGAAGCACCGATATTGTCATTGCCTGACAATACAGGGGTTTTGTGGTGTACAGTGATGCGTCACTCAAGGGACTTGGGTGTGTGTTAATGCAACACAGAAAGGTCATTGCGTACGTATCAAGACAGTTGAAGGACTATGAGAAGGGATATCCAACTCACGACCTGGAGTTAGTAGCAGTAGTGTTCGCCCTAAAAATCTGGAGGCACTACCTATATGGGGAAAAGTGTAAAATATACACAGACCACAAAAGTTTGAAGTATATTTTCACTCAAAAGGAGCTAAACATAAGGCTGAGGCGATGGTTGGAATTGATCAAGGATTACGATTATGAAATTCTGTACCATCCGGGTAAAGCCAATTTTGTAGCTGATGCTCTGAGCAGAAAGGGCAGGAAGAAGTTATTAATGTTAACATCTCAAGAGGAGTTGATAAAAGCTATAGAAAGACTAGAGTTAGAGATAAAACATCTGAAGGGTTCAGATGAGAAACTATTCGCGGTAGAAGCGAGTCCAACTTTATTAGATAAAATAAAGGAGGCTCAAGAGCAAGATGAAGAATGTGTCAGTATTAGAAAGAGAATTTTAGAAAGGGAAGATTTGAAATACAGAGTGGATAATACAGGACTGCTAAGGTTTGAAGGGAGGATCTACATACCGATGGTTCCAGAATTAAAAGAAGAAATCTTGCAAGAAGCTCACACTATAAAGTACTCGATACACCCTGAGAGTACCAAGATGTATCAGGACTTATGTCAATATTTTAGGTGGCCAAATATGAAGAGGGAAGTGGCGGAGTGCGTTAGCCGATGTCTAACATGTCAGAGAGTTAAAGCAGAACATCAGAGACCGAGTGGACTGCTACAACCGTTGGAAATTCCGGAGTGAAAATGGGAGCATATCACGATGGACTTTGTAGTGGGACTTCCAGTTACTCAGAAGGGATTTGATGCAATCTAGGTAATCGTGGATCTTTTGACAAAATCCGCACACTTTTTATCGATCAAGATCAGATATAGTCTAGAGCAGTTGGCGAAGTTGTATGTGAAGGAGATTGTGTCACGCCATGGAGTACCGGTGTCGATTGTGTCTGACAGAGATCCACGCTTCACGTCGAAATTTTGGAGAGGTTTGCAAGAGAGATTGGGAACACAATTAAGGCTGAGTATTGTATATCATCCCCAAACTGATGGACAGAGCGAGCGAACGATTCAAACGCTTGAGAACATGCTTAGAGCCTGTGTTATGAATTTGAAGGGCAATTGGGATGATCACCTACCTTTGGTGGAGTTTGCCTACAACAACAGTTATCATGTTAGTATTGGTATGCCGCCTTACGAAGCACTTTATGGAAGAAAATGTCGCACGCCCTTGTGTTGGGATGAAGTTGGTGAGCGAAAACTGTTGGGACCTGAAATGGTGCAGCAGACTGTCGATGTGATCAAAATAATAAGAGCTCGTCTAGTAGCAGCTCAGGATCGTCAGAAGATGTATGCCGATTTGCATCGTCAGAAGCGGGACTTTGAAGTCGGTAGTTTTGTATTTTAAAAGGTATCTCCCTGGAAAGGGAAGATAAGATTTGGCAAGAAATGAAAATTGAACCCAAGATTTATAGGGCCATTTGAAATTTTAAAACGAATAGGTGAAGTGGCGTACGAGATAGCCTTACCTCCTGAACTTGAGCACATTTACAACGTGTTTCATGTTTCAGTGTTGCGGCCATATAAACCTGATTACAAGCATGTGATATCTTACGAACCGATTCAAGTCGAGAAGGATCTATCATACAAAGAGATTCATGTTCAAATACTAGATAGGAAGGAGCAGACGTTGCGAAATAAGGTCATACATTTGGTCAAAGTTCTTTGGAGAAACCATGCAGTTGAAGAAGCTACGTGGGAGCTCGAAGAAAAGATGAGAGCGAATTATCCGCATCTTTTTTAAGTGACCTTATGTTGTAATTCCAGGGACGGAATTCTTATAAGGGGGAGAGAATCTAAGGACCAAGAATTTTGAATTACATTATAAATAAAATTGGAAAACTAAATTCTAATTAAATGAGTTATTGTGTGATTTAATTTAAACCTTTATATGGTAATTTGATTGTTGACTATTCGGTTAATTTTAGTAAAGGAAATTCGATTAATGGATTTATTAAATTAACGGACTAGCTTAAGATTATTTTGTGAAGACCCTAATTAAATATTCAATTAATATTGAATATGACAAGTCTAATTGAATTATATAAATTAAATTTAAATTTATTATTTAAGTGTTCCTATAATTATTTAAACAATCCCAAACAATTAATTAAGTGAGGAATTTGTGTGATGTGCTTTGTGGGTTTATATTTAATTAAGCTAGCCCAATTTATTAAGAAGTGGGTGAGTTATTTTGGTAGCCCAATATCTTGGATGTCATGACAACTTACTACCTACTTTGGAAAGCAAAGAAAACAAGCCATCAAAAGTAAAAGGTATAAAAATTCTTTTAAAACCCTAATCTTGATTTTCTTTTAATTTTTATGGTAGAAATATTATCTTTGAGCTCTTTGTTCTTAGAATCATGCTAGATATGTTTATATAGGATGTCATGTGGTTTAAATATGTAGTGGTATGGGTTTATGTAGAAAAATCTAGCAAAATGCTTGAAAACATTTTTACCGACAAACAAAACGTAGTTTGTTCGAATAAATTACACATTTTGAAATCTACAAATTATTTTTGGGGTTTTAGATTTTCTGGGAATATATGGGTAAGTTAAGAACAAAATCTCTTTGGAATCATGTGAAAATGATTTAAAATGAGCAAGATATGAATTTTTGAACCAAATGACCTCACTTTCGAAAGGCTATGCAAAATAGTCCACTTTATGGCCATTTTTAGTAATCAAATTGTGTCCAAATTTGCCTTTTCATGATGAAATCTTATAGTTCGGAAAGAGACGATTCCAAAAAGTCCAATTTGAGGTCAATCGGACTTGTAAATTTCATTTTATTCAAGTTTTAGTGAATGAGGCAAAATCAGAAAATAAATAGAACATTCTGCTGGTTTTTTTAAAAAAAATCGGACGGTCCAGTTTTTTTTAGTTTGTGGGGTCCGATTTGGGTCATTCTGGACCGGTTCCGGTGACGGGTCCTTGACGAAAGTTATTTGGTTTTGTGTGTACTATTTTATAAAAATGTTTCTGTATTTTTATTAGGTCATTTGGTAATTTCTATAATTAAAATATGATTAAACCTTACTAACTAAAGGAAAAATGATAAATTAATATTTTTAATTTCTAAAAAATCATAAAACTGCTAATTACTTATTATTAAAGTAATATTAAATAATAAGTAAGATTAATTAAGAAATTAATTACTTTTAATAGTATTTAAGGTGTAAATAATACACTAATTAGCTATTAATTAGTTAGTAATTAGATAAAATTACTAATAAATTATTAAATATGTGATTTAAGTATTTAATAATAATATAAGAAAGATAAAGTAAATAAATTATTTATTTATTATTTAATTTATAATTAAATAGTAAATAAAGATAACTAATTAACTAATTATTATTTAATTAATATTAAATAAATTAAATAATAATTAAAGAGTGATAAAATTTATAAAATAATTATTTATTATTTAAATAATAAATAAAGAAAATTAAGAAATTAATTATTATTTAATTAACATTAAATAATAATTAAAGAATGAATCATTATTATTTAATTAAAATTAAATACTAAGTAAGGGTAATTGATTAATTAATTATTATTTAATTAACATTAAATAAAAATTAAATAAAGAATAAATTAATAAATTAATTATTTATTATTTAATTAAGATTAAATAATAAGTAAGTATAATTAATTATTTAATTATTATTTAAAATTAAATAATAATTAAAGATAATTAAAGTTAATAAACTAATTATTTATTATTTAATTAAGATTAAATAATAATTAAGGATAATTAATTAATTGATTATTATTTAATTAACATTAAATAAGAATTAAAGATAATTAAAGTTAATAAACTAATTATTTATTATTAAATAATAATAAATGAGGATAATTAATAAGTTAATTATTATTTAATTAATATTAAATAATAAGGCAATTAAGATTAATACTCTAATTATTTATTATTTAATTAAATTTAAATAATAAATAAACATAATTAGTTATTATCTATTGTAAAATAATGACTAAAGGTAATTAATTAATTACTCTTTAACTAATATTAAATTGTAATTAAATGAAGATAGAGTTAATAAAATAAAAATAATTTAATTAAACAATGATAGTAAATTGTTTAAGAGCTTAATAAGTGTTTAATACTTAAGAAAAATAATATTGATTAATTAAATCATTAATATAAGATCAATTAAATGTATTATACGATTAATATAAAATTATATGTGTTATGTGATTAAGTATTTAGCATAGATGAGTGTTTAAAGTGTACGATTATATGTTATACTAATTGATAGGCCAACGTTATTAATGTTATGTCATCAAGATGAGTTTAAATTAAGCGAATTAGCCATAAGTCAACAGACAGACAAGTTCTTTAACCTTATTCAAATTTGTATTGAGCAAGCTTTCTAACTCTACTCAATATTATTGTGCTAATTCTTAAATCTTGA
Source organism: Hedera helix (assembly GCA_947179155.2). Taxonomy (NCBI): domain Eukaryota; kingdom Viridiplantae; phylum Streptophyta; class Magnoliopsida; order Apiales; family Araliaceae; genus Hedera; species Hedera helix. The sequence continues at coordinate 13,473,412 of OX359265.1, forward strand.
GCTTATATTATATCGCAAGTTATTCCACAATAATATTATTGCAAATCGTATATATTATTTGAATTCATATTCCATTCTTGAATTATGGATTGATTAAAGAAGAAGTCTAAGTCATTGTTCGGCTAGACCTATGTGAAATTTATTTTGAAAGTTATCCAAACCATAGTGGTACGGATTTTTAGACTGAGAAGAACAACTCATAATGGAGAATAACCTAATTGTCGAACAAACGATACAAACAGAATAAATGTTATGCATATACATATGGTACGAGAGGCTGATCCCCTCAAGTATAATTCTGACAAAGTAACCTAAGAGGGTGGTGTGCTGTCGCAGGCACCCAAAAATAAAATCTTACTTTTGGAAAAATATTAATGTAGACTAAGTAAGAGTCGATCCCACAGAGAATGATTAATTTAATTTTTATGTTTTTGCAAACAAAAATTGGGGGGTTTTGTAATTAAAGAAATAATTTAAATAAAATTAACTAAAATAAATATGCAAGAAATAAATAAGAAAAAAAAGTCTTGGTTTAAGTTAATATCCACCATCAAGAATTTACAACTGATCACTGATGCAAAAATAAATCAATTAATATTTTAAACATTCACCGTAGAAAGAACTACTCGCAGGTGGAATAATTTTTCTCCTCTCTCCTTAATTTTAGATACGTAGAGCCACTTGGTCTAAATACCCTTACTAATAAACAACCTCCGACACTTGCTAAAGATTTAATTTAATAGCAGCATAAAGAATTAGAGAGATCGTTGAACTAAACAACACAAGCCGCTTGTATGCATTTAATTTAGATGAATATTCTTCCTAAGATAAAATAATATTTTGATCTGCAAAACAATTATTAAACTTAGTTGCGTCACCAACAATAGTAGATTAATATGAATAATAAACTAGTAGTACTCCTAGCAATTAAACAAACCAATCATAAAATTTAAGCACAGAAAAATATTCAATACTCAAAATATAAATTGAACAATTAAAATAAATTAGATCTCACATTGTATAAATCTTGATGGCTTTAATCACTTAAACCAAGAAAAATAAATTAACTACTCATAATTGTAAAGAATACTAAATAATAGAAGAGAGAATTTTTATTCTAATGAAAGTTGTATGTTACATTGTGTCTCAAGCCCTCTATTTATAGGCTTTATAAACCTCCTAACCCTAGTAGGAAGTACACTTTCCAAACCCTAATAGGATTTAAAATACAAATAAAAATAAATAAAAACTAAAATAATTATTATCCTAACCCTAATTGAAATTAAAATCCAATTTGGAATAAAAAAGTAGCAATAAATCGCGAATAATCTCGTTTCCAAAATTAATGCGCCAAACAAACAGCCCTTTCGCTACAGTACCGGTCACAGCCTCCGCCTTGCGCGCATTGCACGAACTGGCATCTAAACGATGTCGCTTCTGGAAAGGTCGCTGACCTCACCTCCGCGCAATGCGCGGATCCTCATTTTCAGTCTACTTTGTAGATGTCTGAAGTTCTTTTTTGTTTAAGACGTTTATTAGTATTTTGATAAGACTTTTGTTTAATGGAGCTATGTCTCCAAAGTTATGTTTTCGTTATTTAGTTATTGAACCTTAGTGTAATTTTGATAATGATAGACTGTTCGGTTTCAAGTTAGTTTTATTATTGTATTTTCGTTTGGGTTGCGCTATTGATATTGTTGTCTTACGGGCCTTCGAGCTTGCGGCGTGTGACACTCTGGACATGTAATAGGTTCGGGGTGTTACACACAATCCCTCATGTATAATCAAACCCCAACATGTATATATGTAATACTGAATAGAAAACACAATTGTAAGGAAGCAACAATGGACAACACACACAATTTACAAGCTAAAAATGCCCAACCTTTATTGAACCTGATCAATACAAGGACTCAGCCCAAAGGCTTACATACACTTAGTGGTGCACAAATGGCCTGCGACCTGGCCTTGGTCTGGCCTGATCAAGGCCTGGCCTGGCTCGGCTTGCCCTAAAGGCCACGAACATGCCAAAATTTTTTGACTCAGATCCGGCCTAGCCTGACCTGCCAATAAGCCCGGCCTGGCCTAGCTTAATTCACCCAAAGCTCGATCCGGCCTGTCAATTTTCTTTATTCACTATTTTAATTCTCCCACTACAGACAAAAACTTTATCTTTATGACAACTCATTCAATAAACAAAATAAAATTGACGTCTTTTAATACGTTCATTCATGTATGTTTGTTTATATACGAATAAAGAAATTCATGAAAACATATTGACTAGTGTAATATATAAGGATTTTTCTTACTTAACTAACAACCTACACTTCTTACAGATCTTTCATTGCATTTTTATTTTAATAAATACTTAGCGTAACAACTAGAAAGTCATTTACAAATAATAATAATAATAATAATAATAATAATAATAATAATAATAATAATAATAATAATAATAATAATAATAATAATAATAAAGATATTTTCATTATTGTAATTTGAAAGCTGTAACTTGTAACTTGTAATACATTACTTTTAATTAATACATCAATTAAGTTTAAAATTTTAATTGGTGTTTTAATAATATTTAAAATTACTAAAAAAATTATTTGAATGGATCGAATCAGACTGAATTGGCCTAGCCTGCAGGCCTCAACATGCCCCATTTTTTAGCGCCAAACCCGACTTGGCTCGGCCTGCAAGTCAAAAGTCAAAGGTCCGGTCTGGTCAACGACCAAGGCCTGATAGGCCTAAGCCGAGCCAAGCCAGACCGACCTATTGTGCATGCCTACATACATTAGATAACTTTATGCCTATATTGTGTATTTTCCCACATAATATGCACTGAACATTTATTCTTATTCCCACACTCTATAATTTTCATACCAAGCACTACAATATATTGCTATATGATCAGTTGATACCCCTAACTGCCAAGAGGTCTTACACCAATAAGGTGCTGCCAACAAAAATGTGGTAGTTCCCCAACTGCCCATGATTGATTTAATTGCCAAAAAGTGCCTCCAAGTCTTCAGGCCACGCACATATGAGTCACAGCACCACAAACTATTGTTTGGCAACTTCCCTACTACTGGTAACTATCCACAACTGCCTTGCACGTTGTTCCCAACTACTGCCTCCACCTCCTGACACGTTGTCCCTTTGTTTTGTGTAATCTAACACAGTAAACTGCACTTCAAGTGCTCCTTGGCCCAGCCCAAGTCGCATCCCATTCCAACTGTGCACGCTAGCACACTGTAGCTTCCTTAACGTGCATCAGTCTTGTATGTTGGGCACCAACCCATGCCATGCATTTGCATGCCAGACCCATGCCTATGCTATGCTCCAAATGTTGCCAAGCACCACAAGCCTTGGCCTTCTTTGTCGCTATCGAATGTTGCACCATCTCGACACACCGATGTTCCCAACATTGCCTTCAATGCTTGCCCACAAGTGGAAGACGTGCGTGCCATTGTGCACACACAACCCACATGTTGCTAACATTCAATTTCAACTCAATTCCTCGATCCAAGCCACCAATCCATATGTTAGCTTTGTTGTTAGGGGAGCCCAACATGCCCCACGCATAGACCATGACAACCTGCCCATGACATGGGTGGACTGCACGGACCCCCCCCCCCCCCCTTCCCCTATAGTGTAGCATTTATGAGAAAATCCAATGTGCCACCAACAGATGCTCAGTGTGCTTGAACAGACATAATGTATATCCCCTAGATATACAAGTTTAACCAATTGCCTTGGCATGGGATGCTTTGCCCACTAAATTGAGTGCCAAAGCCAAGTCTTAGCACACTAACCACCTATCTAGCATGCTATGTCCCATGTCAAGCCAATTAACAAGGGTCTAACAGTGGGGTATTAGGCTTTGAATTTGTTCCGTCTATATACGTCTGTGTACGTAATCTCATATTGTCAATAAAAGACTTATCTTTTCCTATTCTATTTTTCTTATATTAAATTTTCAATATAATTTTTTCCCACCAAGTGTAGGCTGACCTACATTTTAGTTGAGAGGGGCCATATTTCTCACAAAGTATTCATATCTTACATTTGGCCCTTAAACCTTACAAAATTTTCAGTCTGTAGAATTTAAGTTTTTGACCCCAACTAAACTATTGTAAGTAAGATCCACAAACCCATGTATCCATAATTGGGTGTTTGTGCAAATATTTATAGGAAACACAAGGTTTGGAAAAGAATCATCGGTACGAAGGACAGTTTTAGTATGTGGATGCATGTTAGTTACTATCCATCTCAATTGATGATTATTGGCTTGCAGTTGATAAGAGAAGCAAACATGAATGCAACCCTGCATAGTAATATATGCAAAAAAATTGTGCCATCAAGAGGGCCCTTCTTCTGACATTTTAATTTATTTTCACTTTCTTGAATAACTCTGCTTGCAGAGCATCTAGTGACCCAGGTTCTCTATCATATTTTCTGTGTTTTCCCTAGTAAAAAGATTTAACATTTTCACTAGTTCTCTATCATCCTCTTGATTATTTATGTTTCAATTTTATGGCAGCGCAAATATTCAACCCCTATAGAGAAGCCAACTTGTACGGACTCCTAAATTCAAGAATGCTGGAAAAATTGTGTCGTTGTCCAACTTTTTGGCCTTAGCTAATAATGCAACTTCTGTTTCAGGTGTTTTGATTTGCATAGAGGTGAGTTTAACTTGTGTTACTTGATATCTTGTTATGCTATTAGTGGACGTTGAGAATAAACTACAAATCCTCGTACGGTTTTGTTTTCAAAACTTTTAAGGAGGTTTTAAGCTCTCTTTCACCTTTGAAGCTTTTATATTTAAATTCAAAGATCGCAGGGTGAAGTTTGAGTACACTTTTTATCCGCTAGTGACGATTTTAAATGGTATTAACTCGTTAATTTAATCCTAGACATTGTATAGAGGTAAACTACATATTTGTCAACACAGTTCCTTTCTTCTTCTTCTTTTTTTTTTTTTTAATGGCTTTTTGCTAAATACCGATATGAATATTAATTAATGCAAATATATAATCTATCGAGATTTTATTTTATTTTACTACATTTTTGGTGGTGGCGGGGTGGGAGTACAAAAACTATGTTGTTGGTTAATATAATTAAACTGTTAATTAACTCTTCCAGTTAAAAATGCTTGCAATGTCCTTTTGGAGCAACTCAAGGACCATCATATTTTGCATCAAATCTACAATAACATGATTCTGCCTCTTGTTGAGTCTCTCACTGTACTTCCCGTAACTATAGTAAATATTTAATATGCAATAACAGAGTTACTAAATTAAGTAAGTAAATTGAAATTAGAAAGTTCAGTGTACTTACTTGGAAAAAGGAGATTGAATTTTTGGAAAGATTAAATCCGAGTCCTTTGAATTCACAAAGTCTCCTTGAAGCAAATTTATTCCCTCACTGGTGCTAAAAGGTTTTTGAATAATTACTTCCCAAGATGAAACAGATTTCCAATCCTTAATTAGAAGCACTTCAAAATTAAGAATCCTTCGAACTCAATTTCTATGCTTTATACTCGAACTGACTATAAGATGAATGCAGAAAAATGAGAGTTATTTCTGGAATTGAATGAATGAATGATTGCAGCGCAGGCAGGTTATTTATAGGATGAATTGTGACTGATCAGAAGGGACACCTCCTTTGGCATGGCATCCATTCGTCAAAACGACGTAGTTTTGGACCAATAAGAATGGGCGCTTCTGTTCAGAAAATGCGTCATGAAACGACGTAGTTTTGGGTCTATCAAAAGGGTGCTTCTGTTCAGAAGAGGCGCGTCTCAAAACGACACAGTTTTGTTTCCGCTTTTGCAATAAAACTTTAAACAAAATTTTAAATAAATTTTGCCCAAAAAATTATATACCACGACCCGGCCCGGAGGGCGGGCGGCGGCGGCGGCGCGCGCGTGTTCAAACCAAGCCTTAGCTAGGTCCTCTCCCTTCCACAAAAGTGGGGTGCCCCTTGGGGCCCTTCCCATTGTGCAATTATCCCATATATAAACCCTTCACCTTTCCCTCATTTATTCTATGAGGGACAAGGTATTTATGACAAGTTTAAACATTTCAAGTAGATGATTTTGGAGTCAATTTTTCATTCAATACTTAATGGATTTGAATAAATAAATATACCACGTTATACTCTTTGCGGAGGATAACGTGTTGGTACATGGACCCGACATTTTTGGAGTTTGGGTCCCACATTAATTGAGCCTAAAAAATGCTCTAATTATTTAGTTTTCAAATCCATTTCCAACACTCACAAGATCTTCCTCAGGCCCCAACTAGAGAAATTTAGGAGTAGTATCTTCAAGTGCATTTAATCTCCGACCCCATCCCATATTCCCATATTATTCAATAGGTTATGAGGAATAGGTCATGACTGGAACTTAATGATTTACCAATTATTCAGGCATAGATATGAATTTGTATCTTAATCAGTCGGCGGGGTTCACGATGCAAAGTTCATAAGCTTATTATTTTTCATTATAATCCCAGACACTGCTATGCTTTTAGCAAAGATAATGCGCAGTCATGATTTTATTGCATGTACTTCATGGTGCACCAGCTTGAGTGGAATGTTTCTGATCAAGATGGATTCTTTTCCCAATTTTATAGAACGCACCATACCTAGCAGACCAAGGAATGGGTGTAACAGACGCAGTTCTTGATGCCTTGAGCAAAGCTGGGTACAAATATCAGAAAGTGAAGAAAGTAATTATTCAGTCGTCCAGCGGTGCAGTTCTTATCAAACTTAATGAGAAAAGCTATAATTATGAGTTAGTTTATGACGTTCCGAAGGTGATTCATGAAGTCCTAAACTCAACCGTTTTGGACATAATGAAATTTGCAAATTCTTTGGTCATCCGCAAGAGATCTGTCTATAGTGAAGATAAACCTGGATTCCTTACTGGCGTTACAGGCGTCGTGCCAAAGCTCAAGGCATTTAAGCTACCTGTCTGCGTAAGACTCTTCCAAAATGAGTTTTATACTCAAGCATGGGACTTCTTCTCAGATGCACATGTGGAGCTAAACTCTTTCGTCGTCGGAGCTAAAATCGATGGTGTCATTACTGACTTCCCTAGAACAGCCAATACATACAGAAGTATGTTTGGACTCTTTTGTGCTGACACTATGCTAGTATCTTTACTAATCTGGTAATCCTTTTTTCTTTTCTTTCATCAAGCTGATACATGGTTATGATAGAAATCTTCTGTCCGTTATTTCTCTAGGTTTTTAACAATCTCACTAAACTTCCCTAAGCTGCAATTTTGTCACCATATAAATCTTGTATACAGATTCCCAAATGCCACCTTATATATGATTGTAATGGGGCAGATCTCTATTATGTCAGTTACCAACTTATTATAAATATTTATATTGTGATTTTCAAAATATTTTCACTGTTATAATTTATAAGATTATTATTGATTTTTGAAAATCAATTTAAAATATATTCAGACTCAAAAATTAAAATAATTTATTAGCTATTATGAAACAATACCTCTTATAAGTAGTAGTAGTTTTTATGTAGTTTACAGTATTAACCATCGTATTGACTAAATTATACTATATCCCTTCCAAATCATAAGATAATCATTGACTTTTGAAAGTCAATTGATGACCTTTTAAACTCAGATGAGATGATTCATTAAAAATTATGAAACTATAAATTTTATAATGAGTAATACTTTTAAGGTAGTTTACGGTAATCATCATTGTATTGACTAAAAATAAAAGAATTCACGTATATTTTGAGTTTGAAAAGTTAATTTTAAAAAATCAATAATGATCTTATATTTAGAAACAAATGGAGTATGAATTTATGTCACTTTTGAATTTGAAAATATCTTAAATTGATTTTAAAAAGTTAATAATAATTTTATATTTTAAAACGAATGAAGTTTTATCTTTTGTTTATATTCTCTTTTAATGGCATGGTTGATTAAGCTCTTCACTATTTGTCGATAATCTGCTCTTAGTACTGAAACTTGATGCTCAAATTTGGCCATCACAGGAAACCGATGTTTAAATTAGAAGAAAACACACCAAGTTACATGCTTCCTGTTGATCCCGGCAGTCTCCTAACACTAGTTCGGCAGTCTCCTAACACTAGTTCAGTCTAAGCCACCAGCTTCAGCTCCCAGTCCAGTCTTAGCAGAGTCTGACGTGACGGAGCCCGCATTTCCTTCTGTTGCGATGATAGCACCAACAACTTCTAAAAATAATACTACAGCAAAACCTCCATCGCCAGCACCAAATGGTCAAGCTAAAGAAGTTGCGGGTGTTTTCCTGTCAAGCCTGGCCATTCTTCTACCAATTCTTCTGCTATTCTGAACACACGATGGCACTGTCACCGTCTTGATTATTTTGCATCCTACGTTTTCACTTGCACTAGCTTAAATGTCCAGATGTTTGGAGATCGGGTGATTATGAGGCTGATTCAGATTTCTCCTAGGGCCTAATGATTATTTTCTGATTTAATTAATATTGTAGTCTATTCTTCATCTTGTAACTAAAGAACACAATTCCTTAGTACATGTTCTTGGGGAATTCTTTAAACTGAGAATCATTGCCATCTATTAGCTATTGTTGTACAATAATTCTTTTACTTTTTTAGGTGTCTACTTCCTATCGAGGTATAGGGTATAGGGTTTTATATGTTAATTATATGGATAACTATTATAATTGAAATACAAAATCGTTCCTCCGATTTATATTATTTTTGCAAAACTCTTCCTTCAAACTTTTTTTTTGGCAAAACTCGTCCTCAGGTTTGTATTTTTTTTAGAAACTCTCCCTCGAACTTTTTTTTTGTGTGGCAAAACTCTCCCTTCAATATATATTAATTAGGCAAAATGGACTCTTATATCTTTATTTCATTTATTTTTTATGTGAAATTTATTTCCTATTTTGTAATATTTGAAATAAATATTTTATACTAATTTTTGTAAAATTAGTTTTAATTCTATATTTTGGAACATAGAAAATATATTGAATAATTGTAGTTTCCTTTGAAAAATGGGATGAAATGTTAAATTATTATTTGTTTAGTTGATAAATAAAGCGTTGCGGTAGAGGTCATTCACTTAAAAGGTGATTTTGAGTTTAAAAATAAACAAATAAGAAAATATATTGACAAAAGTCTTTTGTCCAAATTTTTTTGTTAATGATTTTTTTATAAAACAAAAACTAGATGATAAAATAAATAACATAGACAAATCTTTTATATTTTTATCAAAAACTTTATATTACAAACATAACAATGTTAGTTTGTGGACTTGTCGGTCAAAAGGCATACAAAATCGAACTAGTACTTGTATTAAAATGATAATGAAATAAAATTATTGGTACTAATTTATTATTAATACAGACTATTCTAATTTAGTATTTAATTCGAACTATTTTTTAATGATTAATTTTTCATCAAATTTTGAATTATTTTTTATCATTTCTAATGTCATTTGATATTTTAAAAGTGAAATTATATAATATCACATTTTTACTTAAAATTATAATCATTCATCAAATGGTCTTAAAAATGCTCAAACATGGCCAATAAAACTTTAATAACAAATTAATCATGAGATAAGTAATTTCAAGTGATACGAGATTAGTATAAATAATCTTATCTTATCATAATTTTGAAAAATAAATATTATCTAATTATATTTTTACTAAAATAGGGATAAAATAAAATTATTTAACTAATCTAGTATTATTAAAAATCTCATAATTAATTATTTATTTAATTACATCTTTATTAAGAGTTCTTTTTGTCTAATTAATATATTTTAGAAGAAAATTTTTATTAAAAAATATGTTTAATTTTTTTTAATAAAAGTAATACAAACCCAAGGAATGGTCTTACATTTCACTTAGAGTATCTCCAGCAATAAATTTATAAATTAAATATAATTTAGGATTTAACTTTCTTCTCTAGCAGATAGACTAAATATAGTTTCGGACTATATTTGAAATCCTTAAAATAAAAACTAGATAGTCCATGCACTATAAATTTAATTATATTTAAATGAGAAAGTAGAAAGATGATATGAATTTTTTTGAATTTATTAATTATTTTAAAATTTTTATATTATAATTTATGAGATAGTTCATCTACTAAAATAATTAAAAATTAAAAAATATTTACTGATATCATATAGATTAAATATAATTTATGAAATACTTCATCTCTTAAAAATGCTCATAGTGTAATACTGTTACTGTTACAGTTACATATTAGTCGTCGACATCAAACGGTGGTAAGTACTTACACTAATAACAGAAAAGTGCGACGAAGACGGGAGAGAAAGAGGCGGAGGAGAGAGAAAATGAACAGCAAAACCCTCAAAATTCTAATCTCTCTATTCGCCATAAACTCAGTAACCCTCTTCCTCTACTTCTCATCTCACCTCCACCACTTCCGCCGCAGATCCTCACTGGAAAACCCCCACACCTTGCCGGAATACCACAAACACTTAACCTTTTCGGTCAACTCCAGTGCCAAGCCGTGGCCGATTCTGCCTTCCTACCTCCCCTGGTCCCAAAATCCTAATGTTCCCGTTAGATCTTGCGAAGCCTACTTCGGAAATGGTTTCACTCGCCGATTCGATCTCATTAACTCCTCCGAGCGGGCGACTCACCGGAAATCGAAAGTCGGCGGCGGAAGAGGCTGGTTTCGGTGTCTGTACAGTGAAAGTTTGGAGAGTTCGGTGTGCGAAGGCGGGATGATTCGGATGCATCCGGAGAAGATTAAGATGTCGGATGGAGGGGAGAGATTGGAAAGTGTGATTGGAAGGGGAGAAGATGAGGAATTGCCGGAGTTTGAATTTGGAGCTTTTGATGTCGAGGTTGGAGAGAAATCGAGAAATGGAGAAAAGCTTGTGAATCGACAATTGCTTAATCAGTTTATGTCACCCGGAGTGATTTCACGGCACACCATGCGTAACTTGATTGATTCGATTCGGTTAGTTGCCCACAGTGAGTTCCACTGCTCAGAGGTAATTATTATTTTTTGTTTTTATAGGTTAAAGATATGATCCTTTTGGTTCTTTGCATTAACTTAGCTCTAATCTTTTTATTATTGGATAAGTTTGTCTAATAATTGCAGTCTTTTTATTATTGGATAAGTTAGTCTAATAATTGCAGCTGCAATTAATGAACTGAAGTTGAAGTATAGAAGTTGCATAAATGATACTCTTTTTATATGTCATACATAATTGAATTCTGAGTCTTAATGATCTTTTAAGGAATGTACCATTTTCAAATGTATTTAATGGTGAATGTAGGAAATTCAGTGAATGTCATATATAAATTAATTTTGATTATTAATTTTCTGTGAAGGAATTCCCAGTGATATCATGGGATCTCCGGGGAATGAGTATTAAGGGTTTGACAGGAGAAAATGTTTAGCCTATGGCAACTTCCTCACTTTTATACGAATGCTCCCTTCATGTGGAAATGAGAGTCCAATTTTTATTTTTATTCTTGTTGATATTTTTTTTCCTAATTTTAAGGTTTGAGTAGTACACTTCGATTTTTTTTCCTCAGTATTATTCTATTAGTAATCACTAAAGTTTATTACAGTTACGCAATGCGTGAAACCTTAATTTTTGAGAGATAAAAAGTGAATAAACGAAACAGGACTCTCATTTCCAGACTGAGGGAGTATACTGGTCCATCATTGTATTAACTTTTTTCGGAAATCTGCAAAAAATTTTTGTCATGGAATCATCAAGAGATCCTTTTCTTGGGTATGCATGTTTTCTTAATACTATCATTATCATCTCTTCATTTTATACCACCATTAATTTATATTTTAAGGAAATCTGTAAGGCCATTGCATGAAACATCTATCCATCTTTCTTCTATCATCCTCTAAATGAGATATTTTTCTTTTTCAAATTTCATGTGCATTTTTCAGTTATTGTACCATCATGGCCTTTTGTTCTATTTTTAAATTTCTGACTTGGAAGCAGTTCACTTCAGTGGGTTGAGGAGCCAACACTTTTGGTCACGCGCTTCGAGTATGCAAACCTTTTCCACACGATTACAGACTGGTATAGTGCATATGTTGCTTCTAGAGTAACTGGTTTGCCATATCGGCCTCATTTGGTGTTTGTAGATGGCCATTGCATGGTATGAATGCTCAACTTCACCTTTTGATATATTTTTGACAGTCTGTCGTTGTCATTTTTGCTATTCATTGTAGTGCTGATTACCGTTTTCCAACATAATAGTGCAAAGTCCTGAATTTGTTGATCCTCTAATGTCTTGTTGAGCCACAGATAGGTCAAAATTAGCATGATAACAGTATAATTTCTCATCAATACCTGTCTAAGAAATCAAGCAAGTGTTCTTTCACATGACCTTGATACTTCTGTGTTTGTCCTGTTTATTTCTGTGATTATTCTTTCTTGTTGTAGGGATAGTATATGCTTAGGCCTGATTTTTTAACTATGTGAAAGCTATCAGCATGCATCATTATATGCTTTTGGAATTAGCATTGATGGAAAGTTTGCTGTAGTTTTAAAATTATATATTTAGTGGAAACGACTTACTTTGTTTGGTTGTTTTAAGTTATGTACTAGTTATGTTTGGATTAACTTAATGTGGTTGATGCGCTTTGTAAACTTAGTGATGTATTGCTCACATTAGAGTCAACCATACAAATCTTTTCTTTAAAAAACGCTAGGTCATGTGTGCCAAATACCATTCCTCCGTTCGGAATGAGTTGACCTGGCTGGTATAATTTGTTCAATATCAGGTTATAATGGATATAAGTAAACATGTTACAGGCAAATTAACTCGATTTTATGGCATTTTGTTGGGTCATGTCAACTAAATCGGATAGGGTCATACCAGAGCCGTTTCTATTTTAAAAATGTGTCAACTAAATTGGATAGGGTCAGACTAGAGCCTTTTCTATTTTAAAAATAAATTAAAAAGGAACTTGGCTTCTATGTTTGATTAATTCAAAATCAAAAATTGCAACACAAACTACTGTATTCTCGATCAAATCAACTTAAACAACAAAATTTAAAGACAATTGCATTTTATGGCCCATTGACCGTTCTCTCTCTTAGTTATATCCCAGACCCATCCTCCTTAGGTTTTGCAAGTAATCCTTTCAATCAAGGGCGGAGTCAGGATTTTTTTTTTGTACTGGGCTACCAACTACCAACTATATACACAAGAAATTGTCCCACTAAGATCAATCATAAATTCAAAATTATACATAGTAATAAAGTTCAAATGTACATAACATGTAAGGAAAATGTAAGAAGCTTTCAATGAAGAAGAAGTAGAAACAGAATTACCTTCAAAGTTCAAATTGACATGAATTTGTGTAATGGAATCAATCAACTATACTCATTCCCATCCCTAGAAAATAATCTAGCCTAACATGCTTGAAATTAGAACACAAGACATAATTAAGTATTGCATAATTAAATAAACAGAATACCTAATTGAATTTACCAATTAATTGAAGGAGATAAAAATTAAATTCTGAACTTCAATATCCAACTGCTGCCATTCCTCTAATAAACTGATAATCCTTCAATTTCGAAAACAAAGAATGAATGGAATTACTATGTAAGATTCAAGGGAAGAAAAAAAATAACAACGGAGGCTCTCTGCTCTCATATATCTCCCCCCCCCCCCCCCCCCCCCCCAATTCGCTTCTGCACCATCTTATTCACTCCTGCTGCTCGACTGCTCCTTATGTCGCTCTCTGCCTCTCTCCCTATTACCCTATATGAATCTGATGACTCCCTTTTATTAAAAACCCCTGCTTGCAAATCCTTTTTGGACTTTAATTCAAAGGTTGGGCTATATTTAATTGCTATACGGACCCCCACTTTAAAACCAAAGGCTGCTGAACTTTTAATTAAATTAATGAGCCTGGCCCACAATTGCTTCTAAGCTTGCTGATAAAAAAAAAAAAACAAACAAAACCTGTGTGCTGGAAATCTTCACCCGGGCTACAGCCCACCGTAGCCCAAGTGTGGCTCCGCCCTTGCTTTCAACTTATTTCTGTCTCTTCTCTATCTGTAGGTTTTAGTTGTAACCATCCCATCCCATCTAGAGGTGCACCAAAGGCCCGAGGCCTAGCCTTGGCCCGCCCTAGGTCTGGCCTGAAGGAGCTTGGCCCGAAAACCTACAAAAAGGCCTTAGTCTGATCTGGCCTAAGGCCTACAACAATCTGGCCTGCAAGCTTACACCAACCACTGGCCCAAACAAAATCCCACTTCTCTGCAACCCAGCCCAAGATAAAATAACTAGCACCCTCCCTTTTTCTGGCTTTTTTAAAAGAAAAAAAATAAGTGGCGGTATTCCAAAATGGTGTTAATGCTGCACAATGCACATATACCCATAATCCATAATTTCTTTCTAAGCCCACGTGGGACCTTTTTCTTTGATTAGACATAGTCACATGGACATAGGTCTCAAAAGTCTTTGATTTTAACACAAAATAAAGAAGTTGTAGAGGGTTTGGCCTTTCTCTCTCCGTCTCCATTTACTTCTCTCTTGAGGACTGTTGATTTTGTCTCCGGTTGCTAAAACCCTTTGAGCCGATTCACTCAAAACCGTGGTGGATAAGAACGTGACAATCCGGATGAGAAAGTTCATGACAAACAGGCTTCTCTCTAGGAAGTAATTCGTAAGTTTTATTCCGCTAATGTTATATGTAGATTTTAGCTACTGTATGTGTAGATTTTTTTTTTTGTGGTGGTGGGTAATTTTACTTTATTGTTTTGATCTCTTGTTTGATCCGATAAAGTAATTTAAAATGTTTGTAATTTCTTTGTGGTTCTGGTCTGGCCGGCAGACTTGGTAGGTCTGGCCTGGCTTAGCCAACAGGCTCCCCTCAGATCACCATTTTAGTCATTAAGTCCGGCCTGACCTGGCCTGGTCAACGGTCAAAGCCTGGTAGGCCTGGACCGGGCCAGGCCAGGTGGCCTGTTTGTGCACCACTGATCCATCGCGATTCAAGCCATTACCGAACCCACTTATACAGAGGGTTGTTAATGCAATATCTATCTTAACCCTCAAAAGAAATGGACAAGTTTTGGTTGGTTAATTTGTTTGCGGGTTTGGCGAAAGCTGTTGCTAGCTCTACTCGTACATTTGGACATGTCAAATGCAGGGTCAAGTTTTTATAGATCCATTATATACATGATAGCAGTTAGCATGTCTGACTATTATTATTTTTTTGCTTCCTCTTCTTCTTCTTCCTTGCTCATCGGATACTTACAGTTTATATTTTTACAAATTGGTTGTTGCATTAGGGATAATAGTAACCTGAGCTGCTTAATTATTGACATGGTTGTACAACCTGAAGCAAAACTCCCAAGCACTGATTCACATCTCCTTAGTTACTAGATTGGAGTAGAAGTTAAAATAGTTATTTTTATGGGCACATCATTGTTACTTGTTAGCTCAATTTTTATGGACTTTGGGCTTCATTTTCCATTTTATTTGGCAAATTTGTTATGATTGTGATCACTTGGATATTCCATCTGCGCAAGTCATTTATCTAGTTGAGCACAATATACTTTGCACTCCACCACTAGCTTGATTATATGGCATAAAAGTTGTTCTTGCTGATCTATTGGCACTTTTTTTCAGGCACCCTTGGAAGAAACATGGAAAGCAATGTTTTCGAGCCTTAGATACGCTAAAAATTTTAGTGGTCCGGTATGTTTTCGTCATGCTATCCTCTCACCATTAGGGTATGAAACTGTCTTGTTTAAGGGGCTCATGGGAAACATAGATTGCCATGGAGCTTCTGCGCATGATTTGTGGCAACAACCTGATGATCGGAAAACTGCTCGAATGTCTGAGTTTGGTGAGATGGTTAGAGCTTCTTTTGGATTCCCAGTGGATAGACACCACATCTTGAATCCAGTTTCAGGTCACAATGTCCTCTTTGTTCGACGTGAGGATTATTTGGCTCATCCACGTCATGGTGGTAAGGTTCAGTCGAGGCTTAGTAATGAACAAGAAGTTTTTGATTCTATTAGGAGTTGGGTATCAAAACACACAGAATGCAAAATTAACTTAATCAATGGAATATTTGCTCATATGCCCATGAAAGAGCAAGTCCGTGCCATTCAAGATGCATCTGTCATTATTGGGGCTCATGGTGCAGGTCTCACTCACATAGTTTCAGCTACACCGGAAACAGTTGTTCTGGAGATCATAAGTCCTGATTTCATGCGCCCACATTTTGCACTAATTGCCAAGTGGAAAGGGTTGGAGTACCATTCTATATATCTGGATGCATCATCTTATGCAAAACCTGCAGTTGTCATTAATAAGCTCAGTGGTATCTTGAGAAGTCTTGGATGCTAAAAGAATTTGATTGTTTAGCCGAGATATTTATAGCCTTGATTGCTAGGAAGTAAAATGATGTGAGAGAAGATTCCAGAATGGATTACAGATATTGAGATATACATGTTCATATTGTTAAAATTTCCCCACGGTGCACGCTAACAATGCTACTTCTGCTTAACCTCAAAACATTTAGGCATGGATTATTTTTCCATTTAGGCACAAGTATTTGTAATTGGAGTGGCTATCTAAACAGATGCATCGTGGAAGTTCAGAGGGTTCTGCATGGCAGGCGACAGAAATTTCCAAGTGAGTGGTGGATTAAACACATTGGGTTTGTATTTTCTTTAGGATCTGTACTACTGTTCCTATCAATATTTTAAACACTTAAAAGGAGGAGTTTCACTCGGGGATAGGTACTCCTGGTCTATTGTTGTGATCAGAAACCAGTTCTTTTCTCACCTAAACGCGCACAAATGTTGTACTGAAACTAGGTTTTACATTTTCATGATATAATATACTTTAAATACAATTCGTGGACATATACATTAATTTTCTGAAATCCAGGCCCGAGTGTACTATTGAAATATTTGGACATTCAATCAAATTTTGAACAGGGAAAGATGTGTTGTAAGATTATACTATTTTTACAATTGTGGCTATGGGTTTTTTGGGCGAACTTTTTAAATGTACATTTTTCTTCATCTGAGTTTTGATCAATTTTGCGTCTGATTAAATTTAGATGAAATTAAAGGTGATTTGATAGTCTATAATAAAGAGATTAAGATAAATTATATAGTTCGAGTAGGATTATATTATACTCAAAATGGAGTATATAAAAAGGTAGATTATTGTTTGCAAAACTAGTTCTTCTTTATTATACTACTTTACGATTCTAAGAGTTGTTTTACGAATATATTGAAGTGTTGATTAATGATTTTGAGTTGTTCTACAAATCAGTAGTAGTGATACTTTATGATTCTGTTGCTTTACGAATCTGTGGTAGTTTTGTTCTACGAATCTGTGGTAGTGTTGCTATACGAATTTGTTAATGCTCTACAATTAGGTAATTGTTCAATGATTCTATAGCTGCTTTACTATTCTATAGCTACTCTACAATTTTGTAGATACTCTACAATTCTGTAGTAGCTCTATGAGCTAATTTACGATTCTCAGAGAAATTTATTGCAAGAGCTATTAAATGCAAACAAAGTTAACTCATTAGGATTTATTATGAACGTCAGTTACAAAGAAATAATATAACTGAGAAAATTGTTCAGTTTTAATTCAAAAAAATGTTATTACAAAATTAATTTTGTAACTAACAAGTTAATTCTCTAACTGATTTTTCTTTGAATAAATAATGAAACATCGTTGTTTTCTATGTTCAATATTTAATACATTACGCAATTAATTCGGGTAATAAATATTTTATATAATGTATATAAAATATTTATTTTAATTTACCAAAATTCATAAAATGATTTATAAATAATATTCACATATTTTTAAAGTACATTACTTGATAAATTTTGTACACACATAAGGACATGCATGTAACTATATGAGGTATTTTATACTTCCAAAATTAATAAAATAATTGGCATAACTTAATAAAATTAAAATTTTCTACTTTTCAACTTTATTACATATATATTACATAAACATACATGTATTTTCTATTACTACATAATATATATACATAAATTAATTATTATATATATTATGTATTATAATAATTTCTTTTTACATATTTTAACCCACAAAAATATTAAATCTCATAAAAATAGAAATAATTCTATTTTACATAAACATACATTATTTTATTAAAATAAGAATTATCCATATTTATTAATTATTCCTTTTTACTATTTCATATATTTTGTATAAACTATACAATATAAATTTTTTGTACAATTTATATAATTATTAACCTTTTCCTGCATAAATTTATTTTTTTATATGAATTATATATTTATCAAAATTCCTCCATATTTAATTATATTTCCTGAGATAAAATATATAATTTATTTATATATATATTTTATATAATTAGTTTCCCTCTTAATAATTTCCAAATATTTCTCATAATTATTAATTAATCCATGATCAATAATTTTGACTTTGTTAATTACCTCGTTAACTTTTAATTTAATTTAAGATTAATTTCCAATATTAATCTTCTTTTCATTAATATACATCATTAAATTAGTAACCGTAACAATCACATACATATATATCCATAATTAATTTACATAATTCACATTAATTGCCTAGTTTAAATAATTAAAATATACATATATTATTTATTTAAACTTTTTACACGTCATAATATCCTGGATATTACATTCTTCCCCCCTTATAAAGATTCCGTCCCGGAATTTCTACATCAACTATTCAAATAAATGGGGATAATTCTTTCGCATTTTCTCTTCTAATTCCCAGGTGGCTTCTTCAACGTTATGATTTTGCCATAGCACTTTAACAAAATGGATCACCTTATTTCTTAAGACTTGCTCTTTCCTATCTAATATTTGGACAGGAATCTCTTCATAAGTTAAATCCTTCTCTATCTGAATAGGTTCGTAGGCTATGACGTGCTTATAATCTGGTTTGTACGGTCGTAGCACTAACACGTGGAAAACATTGTGTATGTGCGCTAACTCTGGAGGTAGAGCCACTTCATAAGCTACTTCCCCAACTTTCCTCAATACTTCAAACGGTCCAATAAATCTAGGACTTAATTTACCTTTCTTTCCAAATCTGATTTTTCTTTTCCATGGAGACACTTTAAGAAATACGTGACTTCCCACCTCAAAATCCCGATTTTGCCTATGCAAATCTGCATACTTTTTCTGTCGATCCTGAGCTGCCAATAACCGGGACCATATCAACCGGACTGTATCCGCCGTTTGTTGAACCATTTCAGGTCCTAGCAATTGACGTTCGCCCACTTCTTCCCAACACAAAGGAGTCCTACATTTTCTTCCATATAAAGCTTCATAAGGTGGCATTCCTATACTTGCGTGGTAACTGTTGTTGTACGCAAATTCCACCAAAGGTAGATGATCATCCAGTTCCCTTTGAAGTCCATAATACAAGCTCGCAACATATCTTCCAAGGTTTGTATCGTTCTTTCGCTTTGACCATCGGTTTGAGGATGGTAAGCCGTACTCAACCTCAATTGTGTTCCTAATCTCTCTTGTAGACTCCTCCAAAAATTTGACGTAAACTGCGGATCACGATCTAACACAATTGACACTAGTACCCCGTGCCGTGATATCACTTATTTAATGTAGATTATAGCCAATTGATCCAAATTGTATTTGATCTTAATTGACAAGAAATGGGCCGACTTTGTTAGTCTGTCCACGATCACCCATATAGCATCGTAGCCTTTTTGAGTAGTCAAAAGCCTTACTACAAAATCCATGGTAATATGTTCCCATTTCCATTCTGGAATTTCAAGAGGTTGTAGCAGTCCACTTGGCTTCTGATGCTCCGCTTTGATCCGCTGACACGTCAAGCATCGGCTTACATAATCCACAATTTCTCGTTTCATGTTTGGCCACCAAAAATGCTTTCGTAAATCTTGGTACATTTTCGTACTTCCTAGGTGAATTGAGAATTTTGAATTATATGCCTCTTGTAATATCTCCTCCTTCAATTCAGCTACTGCTGGTATCCAGCTTCGCCTCTCAAATTTTAGAATTCCATTACTATCTATTTGAAATTTTACTTCATCATTTGAGGTAACCCTATTCCTTACCCGAGTACATTCCTCATTTGCTAGTTGGGCTTCCTTCACCTTATCTAACAGTGTTGGTTGCATCTCTACAACAAATAACATCTCATCTGTTTCGGAGGAGTACTTCACTTCAATTTCCATATTTGTCATTTCCTGAATTAATTCATCCTGAACAGTTAATTTCATCAACTTTTCTCTCTCCTTTCTACTTAAAGCGTCAACTACTACATTAGCTTTTCTTGGATGGTAGAGGATTTCACAATCATAGTCTTTTATCAATTCCAGCCACCTCCTTTGACGCATGTTCAACTCATTTTGTGTGAAGATATACTTCAGACTTTTGTGGTCTGTATATATCTCACATTTCTCCCCATAAAGATAATGTCTCCATATTTTCAATGCAAAGACTATTGCTACCAAATCCAAATCATGTGTCGGATATCCTTTCTCATAATCCTTCAACTGTCGTGACGCGTATGCAATAACCTTACCATTCTGCATAAGCACACAGCCTAACCCTTTATGAGAGGTGTCACTATACACCACAAAATTCCCTATTTCATTAGGCAAAGTTAACACCGAGGCTTCACTTAGCCTTTTCTTTAACTCATAAAAACTTTCCTCACATTTATCTGTCCACACAAATTTTATAGACTTCCTAGTTAAATTGGTTAGCGGAGTTGCTATCTTAGAGAAATCTTGAATAAATCGTCGATAATAACCTGCTAAACCTAAAAAACTTCTTACCTCTATGGGTGTCTTTGGCTGTTCCCAATTAATTACAGCTTCAACTTTTGTAGGGTCTACCGAAATTCCCTCTTTATCAATAACATGACCCAAAAAGTGAACTCTTTCTAACCATAATTCACACTTCAAGAATTTAGCATATAACTTTTCTTTTCTCAAAGTTTCCAACACTATCTTTAAATGATCTGCATGCTCTTCCTGAGACTTAGAATATACCAGGATATCATATATGAACACCACTACAAATTTATCCAAATAGGGTTTAAAAATCCTATTCATCATATCCATGAATGCCGCTGGTGCATTTGTCAGTCTAAATAATATAACCAGAAACTTATAATGACCATAACGAGTTCTGAATGCTGCTTTCGGCACATCCTCTTTTCTTATTTACAACTGATGATACCCTGACCGAAGATCAATCTTTGAAAAATATTTTGCTCCTTTCAACTGATCAAAAAGATCATCAATCCTTGGCAACAGGTATTTATTCTTGATGGTCATCTTATTTAACTCTCTATAATCGATACACAATCGTAAAGTTCCATCATTCTTCTTAACAAATAGCACTGATGCTCCCCATGGAGACACACTTGGCTGAATAAACTTCTTATCTAATAGCTCCTGTAATTGTTTCATCAACTCTTTCATTTCCACTAGGGCCATTCTATACGGAGCCTTAGATATTTGAGCAGTTCCCGGTGCTAAATCAATCATAAATTCGATTTCCCGAACTGGAGGAAGACCAGGTAAGTCATCCGAAAACACATAGGGAAATTCGTTCACTACCAGTATTTTCCCCATTTTCGTCTCACCTTTCTGGGTATCTATTACATACGTTAAGTATCCCGTGCCTCCCTTCCTTAATGCCTTACTAGCTTGCATGACTGACAGACAACTAAATTGTCTCGGTAATTTATTACCATAAAATACTATTTTTGACTTTTTAGGGGTCTGTAAAGTTACACATTTCCTTTGACAATCAATCATTGCTTTATGATTATACAACTAGTGAATCCATAGGATGACATCAAATTCCCCAAGACGTATCGGAATTAAATCCACATATAACTTATGTTTTCTTATCACCATAGGGCAATGTTTATGCACATGATTAACAGGTATCACTTCTTTATTTGCAATCTCTATATTCAAGGGTTGTTCTAAATTTTCATGAGTCAACCCTAGTCTTCTAGCAAATTCATCAAAAATAAAAGAGCACATAGCACCCGAATCAAAAAGCACACATGCATTAGTATTGCAAATTGAAATGGTACCTGACACCACATCTTTAGACTTTTCTCCGTCACGTTAAAGGTTCAAGCGGTAGGACGGCCTGGTGGAATTGGTGCGGGGAATGTCAGTTTCCCTCCACTTGTTACTTCTATCGTCTTCTTTGGACAGTTTCGAGCAAAATGGTCTGTCGCTCCACAGTTATAACATCCTGTTTTCTTCAATTTTGGGCAATTTGGTGCAATGTGTCCCTCTTGCTGACACTTATAACAAATCTTCTTCCCTTTCAAACAAACCCCAAAATGATTCTTCCCACAATTACTACATGGCTCAATTTTCTTCTTTACATCTTCGGATTTGTTTCCGGAGGTGTTGGTACCACCACTCCACTTTTTCTTACTAGGAGGGTTGGTGCTAGTACCACTTCCCCCCTTAAAATCTCCTTCATTCTTCCTTTTCTTTTGCTCTTGATGGTATTTCGTAATAGTCATTACCTCCCTCGGCTAAAATTGCCTTTTCCAACACATTAGCATATGTTGTTGTCTGAAACATATTCACCTTGCTATAAATCCAGGGTTTCAATCCCTGTTCAAATCTTTTGGCTTTCCGCTCTTTTGTACTGACCTGGTATGGAGCAAACCGGGCCAATTCATTAAATTTGGCGGCATACTCAGCTACTAACATGTTATTCTGTTTTAATTCCAAAAACTGAACCTCTAACTTGTTCTGTATACTAGTGGGAAAATAATTCTTGAAAAACAGTTCCTTAAACCTCTTCCAAGGAACTATTTCTCCCGCCTCTCTATTCCGATTTGCTTGCCACCAGTGGGCAGCTTCTCCTTTCATCATGAAGGTTGCAAAAGCAGTCTTCTGCTCCTCAACTACCCTAACCACCTCAAAAACCCTTTCCATCTCCATAATCTAAGTTTGAGCTTCTATAGGGTTTATAGAGCCCTTAAATTCTGGTGGTCCAACTAGTTTAAAATCTTTAAAATTTGCAAAATTTGAGGATTGGGTATTCTGTTCATCAGGAACTGGGTTCCTATTTTGCATTGCACCTGCTAGTAAATCTACTAACCTTTGTACTAGCTCAACTGGGGCTGTTTCTGGTTCTGTTCTTGTATCTGTCCCATTGATTTCATTCACTGATTCCTCTTGTGCTTTTCTAGCAGATCTACCTCTTTTTGGCGGCATTCTAAAAAATGAACTTTATATTAATTTACATTACTATTTTTACAATACAGAATTTAAAACTAGCAATTTATATCAAAACATACATTATAACACTATCCTTCAAATATTTACATTAACAGCCAACTATTTTACAAAATACATACATACTCCAGATCACGCATACATCCTATTTACATATCATATCCCTGCTATTTAAATCAAAAGTAGGGTTCCATACTATTTATATAAACGTCAATATATACATCAATATCACACTATCCCACATTCCACGGGTTCATTGCTCTTCTCATTGCATCTTCAAATTCTTGTCTTACAATATTGATCGCCACATCGCGATTAATATCTCGCCAATATTGACCTTCCTCCACTCGAAAGTATCGAATTGTGTGTTGTGCCCTTTCTGACGCGCATTTAAAGGCATATTCCATATCATCCATTCTTACTTGTTTAGCTCTTACCTCGTTTTCTGTGAGGCCTACCTGTCTAGTTGCTCTACCCCAAGCATTCTCAATTATCGTCCTATCTGCCACCTCTCTATTCAACCTATCAACAAGAATCTGTCTTTCTGTAGACAATTCTTCTATTCTATGTTCGGCTTAGCCCAGTTTATTTACTGCCTCATTTTTCTGTTGAGTGAGGACTTGGAGTTCTTCCTCTCTTTGCAGTGACACAACATTTTGAGCAACATCTTGGGCTTCTAACTCATGTACTTGGTGTGTAAGATCGGCCACCTGAATCTCTAAACTATTTATAGTGTCTATGGCATTAGCTATTAATTCTTCATTTGGGTCTAAGTTTTCGGGAGGAGCACCTTCAGAAGACCTTCCTACTCCATCTTCTTCTTCTTTATTTACTTACATATGTTCTTCTGGTTCAAAGTCTGGTCCATACTCTGACCCTGGCTCAGACACTGGTGGGCTAGCAATTACTCGCTCAGGTACTACATATATATCTCTAACCTCTTCTTCTTCAATCCTAGCCCCACTTGGTTTGCCTGGCTCCGTCATCCTATAAAACAACAATACAATAATCCTCTATCAACGTTAATCTAACCATTATATAATAACTTTTTAAATAATACATAATTTATTGACTTTTGGACGTCCTAAATTCCCTACTTCCCTTTTTCCTTAAACTCGATTTGAGTTACGTACTTATGCCTAGGTTTTATACTAAAGTTTTCCCTCACCTATAGTCTTAAATATTTCAGTTCTGATACCACCCTGTGACGCCCCCAAATTTCCTGTTCCTGGAACCTCGAATTTGGTGTTCACTATTCATGATATCACATACATTAATCACTACCCAGAATTACCATTAATATACATTACATATACTAATATCCAACATAATACAAAATACATCTCTCACACTCCCAGGGTCATTAACCTTTACATACATATAGCATTACTAGGTTAACATTTCCTATCCAAAGTCACAACATAGATTTAAGACTACCGGCTGGGGACAATACATCAATTTCTTCATTCCGATATCTTTCCTTTGCTTTTGTCTTTCTTATCTAGACTCTTCGGTTTTACATCTTTGTCTGCGACATTTTAAGCAAGTAAAAGTGAGAAACTAAAGTGCTCAACAAGTATAATGAACTGAATAACAATGCATTATGAGGATCAGAATTTATACCAACAATGTAACATTAATTCAATTAAAACAAAGGAAAATAATTGCAGGAATTATCTTTTGAAACATGATATAAATGAATTATACTGAGGGTCACAAGACCATTGAACATAGGTTAATCAATTTTAATATTGATAACTCGTTTATGTCATAAAGACCATAAAACCTTAAACCCGTACTCAAGGTGATCAGCCTCTCGTACCTATGACTGTGCACATCATATTATCGCATATCGCGGGGGATCGGAATTTAAAGCATCCGACAAGCTATATCCCTTGGGACAAGGTTGTTCATCTCAGTTTCTAGGAGTCTGCACCAAAACAATTTGGTTTGGCTCAACACTTAACAATATAGAGTAATTTGAAATTCATTTGTATCAAAAATCTAGCCGGACAAATGGCATAGACTTATAATCATCGACTTGCTAATCAATAATTATGATTCGCTATGGATGACATTTAAGAATGAATGAGAATAATAACAGAGATTTTAATTTTTTTCATTGAACAATTCGCAACATCAACCGAAATCAATATTCAAAATGGAATAATGATAAAACTTGAGAAGTAGAGCTCAATAAAGATTTTAATATCTAACATATGATTAATGGTTCAAAGTTAGGATTTAGGAACTTGCCTCGATGTCCAATTATTAATTTAACGACTAACTATCCCTTTTTGGGCAACCTATAATAATAACATAATCAAATAATAATAATTTAGTATCCCACGATATTAATTTATATAATTAATATCACTCTTAACCTAATTATTCTACCAATCGGCTCTATATGGGTATTTATAATTAATTATAACCTAATTTGGTTATAAATTCTAATTATGTTCTTTTAATTCTCATTATTAAGCATTTAATAATTAATTGGAATTATTCCTCAAAATTAAAAAATTATTAAATTTAATTTATAAAACATTTATATATATTTTTCTGATTTTATATAATTTTTATGTAATTTGTATCAATTTTTAAACATTTATTTTAATTGATTTAACTTCTAATGACATTTCTGTAAATATTCTGAAAATCGGAACCGGGGGCAAAATGGTAATTTCACGAAAAATCGGCCGGCCGCGTATGGCGCGCACCCAGCCTTCCGCTGCACCAAACGACATCGTTTGGCCCTACCCTAGAAGATTGACAGCCGCGCATGGCGCGGCCCCGTCTGGCGTCCTAAAACGACGTCGTTTATATGCCGGCTACAGGAAAAAATTATGGCCGCCGCGCAATGCGCGAACGACCTTAATTTTTTTTTCTTCTTCCTGGCGTTAACAGTAGCCAGCCGGAAGAAAAAATTTCCATTTTTTTTTATCATTATTTCCACCACAAAATTATCCCAAACATCATAAAATTCATAGATACACATCTAAAAATTATATAGAACAATCATATAATTATTTATTAATTTTTCATACAATTAATTTATCACCAAAAATTACACAAATAATTCAAATAATTTAGTTTATACCTTCCAAAAGCTTGCTAACTCCATCCTTAAAGCTTTATATGCACTTGATGGCTCCAATTATTTTTTTTCTTGTTGGCGGTGATGGTGGCTATGGGTGGCGGATGGTGGTGATAAAGGAAGAAGAGTATTTTGCTTGGTTTGGTAATTGTATAGCTATAATAGTATTATTATTGTTTATTATATATATATATATATATCTTGCCAACTTTGAATTATTTTTAAATCTCTCTCTCAATTCCACCGACTTGGATTAAGTCGGCAAACATACCATGCATACATACATATTTAATACATTACGCAATTAATTCAGGTAATAAATATTTTATATAATGTATATAAAATATTTATTTTAATTTACCAAAATTCATAAAATGATTTATAAATAATATTCACATATTTTTAAAGTACATTACTTGATAAATTTTGTAAACGCATAAGGACATGCATGTAACTATATGAGGTATTTTATACTTCCAAAATTAATAAAATAATTGGCATAACTTAATAAAATTAAATTTTTCTACGTTTCAACTTTATTACATATATATTACGTAAACATACATGTATTTTCTATTACTACATAATATATACATAAATTAATTATTATATATATTATGTATTATAACAATTTCTTTTTACATATTTTAACCCACAAAAATATTAAATCTCATAAAAATAGAAATAATTCTATTTTACATAAACATACATTATTTTATTAAAATAAGAATTATCAATATTTATTAATTATTCCTTTTTACTATTTCATATATTTTGTATAAACTATACAATATAAATTTTTTGTACAATTTATATAATTATTAACCTTTTCCTGCATAAATTTATTTTCTTATATGAATTATATATTTATCAAAATTCCTCCATATTTAATTATATTTCCTGATATAAAATATATAATTTATTTCTATATATATTTTATATAATTAATTCCCCTCTTAATAATTTCCAAATATTTCTCATAATTATTAATTAATCCATGATCAATAATTTTGACTTCGTTAATTACCTCGTTAACTTTTAATTTAATTTAAGATTAATTTCCAATATTAATCTTCTTTTCATTAATATACATCATTAAATTAGTAACCGTAACAATCAAATACATATATATCCATAATTAATTTACATAATTCACATTAATTGCCTAGTTTAAATAATTAAAATATACACATTTTATTTATTTAAACTTTTTACACGTCATAATATCCTGAATATTATAATTGATATAAGATGGTATCATAACTATTGTCTTTATGAGATCAAGTAAAAACTTGGCCGATCCACGTACTCATCTTTTAATGAGAAACTTAATAAGTTTGACTACAAGAGATATTATACTTAAACCATTCTGAACTAGGGGTGCTGCGAATCCAACCTATATCTAGGCTACCCCTAGTTTATAGGTTCAACGGAAAAAATAAGTCACAATTATTGGTTGTGTTATTATTAAATTTGGTCTCATATGTAATATGATAGTAACGTCTGTTGCAAGACCGAGGATGAGCTATGCTCTTAATAAAGTGTTGCACTCTTAGCAACAGAAGTGCTCAAGAAACACTTTGCCTAAATGAACTGTAATGCACCCGAAATCCATACATTCCTTATTTAATCCAATTATGTCTGGATAACGTAATCATGAATCTTAAAATCATATTTGATAATCATAAAACATATTAACGGTGATCTCGTGCGTTAAAACTTAACATGTAACCTTTAAAACCAAGCATTTGACCATAATGCAGTTTTCGTCATGAACTATTCATACATGGTCATGTTTACATATACCTGTAAACATATATCTGTATCATACCTGTACTTGTTTACATATCCCTGTACTGGATATACAAGTTTATCACAAGTAGAACTTGACTAACAATAATATGTCAATCTTATATCATTATAATCTTTTCCTGAATAATACATACTTACAACATCCATCCCTACGGACTCAGAAACATTCGTTGCTTGCATATAATACAGATACATTTAACAAATTCTCTTCATGCTTAACAATGCATTCATATTCTTTTACCTTTAGCCGCACCGAAATCCTCCGGCCTTCTCGTACTTTACCTGAAATGTTAGTTCATAGCAAGAGTGAGAATAAAGCTCAGCAAGTCAATTAAATGACACATTACATGCTTGTAGTTTATAATATGGATTATGCCTCTTTACTTTATCATGTTATGCTTAATGTCACACATTTCACTTAACAGTTAGCACACGTAGTTGCACGAAGTGCACATTTCCACTATCACATAGTTCACATAGGATAATTAGTACATTCTAGTCTGAAGAACTTGCCTGATATGCATTTATTTCACTGAACCTGTACTGCTTCGCTTGACCTATCTATCTTTCCTTGCATTAGTTGGCTACTTCGAGCGCCACCTATCAACATAAAATCTATATACATCATTATAAGATCATAAACTTTCTATAACTTGACAAACTTAATCCATAATTACATAACCATTAAACTCTAATCATTTCACTTTTGATGTATTATACCCTATGTAGGTTAATAATATATCCTAACTCATTACTGACATTTTTCATAACTCTTATCATGATTTGGCTTAGCTTTAGGCATGTTACATCATGCCATTTATTATCTCATTATACCTTAACACCCTTTATCTTGGTCATTCTTTATCTATCTAGGGTTTACATAACTTATCATTATCATTTAATGTCAAAACGTTGCATTTCAGACACTTAAATTTTTTTCTACTACAGTAACATTTCGCCTCGGCCGCATTAGAGCTCGCTGGCCGTGAATTCTTCTGTGTCGATGAACAGTACACTGTGTCCCAGTGCAGTGTTCAGTGTAAAACACTGCACCCCGGCACAGTGTTGTTGAATCAGGATTTCTGATTTTTGGTCATGCTTTGCTGATTTTTAACTTCTTCACCACATATCCAATTAACTCCAAATTTGGAACAGTGCTAGGTCTTACTACCTTGTATCTTACTAAATTTTTACTTGCCTCATTTGGCTTCTCAAAAATAGTGAAAAACTAGCCCGTAAGAGGGCACTTGAACATATTCTAGACTTAGAAAAAATTTCCAACTTTAAAACTCAAAATTTTCAACTTTGTGATTTTTGGCTATAAACTTAAAAATTTCGTTTCAACATTTGACATAGTTTAAATAGGTCGTATATGACATGTCCAAACTTTTAAAACCATAAAACTTCGCACGAGGCGATATTTGTCCATTAAAATTCATTTAGGGTCGAAACGATCGATTTCGATCGTTCGAATCGCCTTTTCATTCTAACTTCCATCCGTTGATTACCAAATTAATGTAAACATATGTATTTACATAAAACTAAGTCATTTACTTTATTTCACTTTTAATTTCTTAAAATTGCCAAAAATTACCTTTAGATTGGATTTTCGTTAACTTTCACAAACTTTTTCATTTCCAAAATCCATACTATTCTTGGCCCCTTTTATAAAACTTGATTCTAACACACCCTTTAACACATATAGCACATATATGACTTGCATGGGCCTTCAAAACGTTTAAAACTTTTTATTTAAATTTATTTTTCCAAATAATTCAATTTAGGCATCGACGAACGTTTTAAAACGTTTAAACTTCTTAATTGTCGCCATAAATGTCAAACGACTCCTAAATCAACTCAAACACATGTATTTACATACAACTTAGTTATTTGGTCTCATTTGATCTCTAATTATACATAATGGCTAAAATTCACACATGAGTGGCATTTTTGCCAACTTTTAAATTTCAAACTTTAAACTCAACTTAAGTCTTTAAACTTCATACACCACATAGGCCACCACATACACATTTAACAACTTTGTATATTCACGTAACTTCGATACGCACCTTTCAAAACACTTTACAGATTATGATTTGATTTCATTGTAAATCATAGCCTAATATTGTAACTTCCTTACATAAATCATTCTTTTAAACCTTCAATGTATCTTGAATGCTATCAAACATGAAATTACACAGGATTTCTTCATGATCAACCCTCTAGTCTAGGTTTTCATTAACTTTAGCAACATATATCACATGATCATATCTTAAATCATGATTTCTTGCTTGTAACATGAACATGAATAGTCCATCAACTTTGTTCTTCCAACTTGAGTCTAGGGTTTCATCATAAACCAAACATAAACACATAAACTCAAAAAATATTTACATCTAGCCATTAATTCATGTATGGCTTCTCTTGTTCTTACATAAAAACACATAAAAGGCAACTTTTAATGCTAAAACTCATTTATACCTTCTTTAAGCTCTGCATTTTCTTGTTATGAAGCTTGTTAATCTTGAACCTTCCAATTTGATGGCTTTATATGCTTCCTTAGAACACTTTTCCAGTAATTTCTTCTAGCCTTTAGCAAGAACCCTAGCTTTTTCTCATTTTCTCTCTTTGACTCTCTTGAGAGCTCACTTTGCTGGAAATTTATAAAATGAAGAGTGAAAAGCTAGCTCAATATATATATATATATATATATATATATATATATATATATATATATATATATATATATATAATATCAAAAGTTCCAACACTTAACCATCTTGGTTAAGTTAACTCATGTAGGGTTAGGGTCACTTTGGATAATTTACATTATTAAACAAGGTTAGTTTAGACATTAAAACCTCTTAGGACACCATGGTCATTCTTTATATTGTTAAGGGCTTTTTAGTCATTACAGGACACAATTGTCATTTCATAACTTACTATGGGCAACATGGTCTTTTCTCCAACATAGGACTCCAAAGTCATTTATAATTTATCAAAGGTAGCATGGTCATAAGCCACAAAATCTAGAAAATTAAATCATAACTTATTCATTTTACTCTAATTTAACTCTTTTTTGATCCAAATTTATTTCCATAAACTTGAATTATATTTCATCATCAAATGCTCCATAATTGGCTTGTCCCATAACACTTGTCACACTTCCAAATACTAATTCCATCAATTAATTATAATAAATTACAATAAATGCCAATTTGCATAACATTCCATTCTTAATTTCCTAGGAACCATTTTGGTCCCACATTCAACCACTTCTAATTTCTAATATCTCAATACAATCGAATTACTCATCTTTTTCATAAACGACTTTCTCGAGAAGTGAACCTCGATCGAATTACTAAAATCCATCGTCCTTTATCCTTTTAAGCTTGTAATATCATTATTACAACTTTCACGTCATATAGATACTCAATTCATTATATCAATTAATATGGAATTATCAATCTATTTCTACCTTTAATTTCCTAATCCTCGATATTCAAGAATTTCTTTCTGCATATACAACCATACACTATCTTATCATTCTCATACACTCGTCTTTCCAGGCCTATTCAATAAGCTCGTCTTAAATATTTATAACTAAATCTCAATTTAATTATGTTGTCCTCATTTCCAATATTTTCTAGCTTTAAACTTTTCTTCCTTCATTAGCAACTCAATATATATATATACATATTCACTCTACAACCTGCTGACACATCACAATGTCCTACACTGATTCATTTCAAATTACCCTATTGTGGGCATTACAATAATCTATCTTTCATCTTTAATCCATTTCATTACCATTTAATTATCATAAATCATATTGATCACAATTTCATTTTCTGTTACGTCATTAAAGCACTTCCAATTGACAGCTGGTCCTTTTTTTCATTCTATAGACCTTTATTTATATTAAGAGTCCATCTTTATCAATTCAACCACATAGGTCATTTATAACACACTGATCACATAATAATTCATATTTAATCGTTCTTTAGTACCTCAATAATTCATAACTAGGTTTTTAGCTATTAACCTTTACATAAATAGCCAAAATTCTTATTTAGCAATCTAATAAAAATTCGGGATGTCACATGAACTAGAAGTGGAGTGGCTTCTTGTAGAGGGTTATGATTTACTGTCTTAAAGGTTCATGAAACATGATGTCGAGCATGGCCATAATAGATCAAAACAATAAGAATACTCACCGTAAAAGGAGGTTTGTATGTGTATGATAACTCTAATCATATCATTTAGGGGTAGAGATTCAATCTGCAAACACCATCTATTCCGATATGACTTTGAGTTGTTTATACTAAGACAAGATTCAATGTTCGTCACATCCTCTTTTATGCATATAAGTCTTGAAGTTAATAATCAGAGAGCTGTTTGAAAAAAAGTAGTATTTTAAACAAGTGGGAGGTTGTTAAATAATATATCTTAAATCATTTATAAATATTATTAACCATTTAATAATATTTTATTCCTTTATTAATATTATTAATCATTTAATAATATTTTATTAACTTTCTAATATTATTATCCATTTAATAATATTTTAATCTTTTACTCATGTTATTAATCATTTACTAATATTTTATTCACTTACTAATATTATTAACTATTTAATAATATTTTATTCACATACTAATATTATTAACCATTTAATAATATTTTAATCCTTTATTAATATTATTAATTATTTAATAATATTTTATTAACTTTCTAATATTATTATCCATTTAATAATATTTTAATCATTTCTTAATATTATTAACTATTTCATAACATTTTATTCATTTATTAATATTATTCATCATTTAATAATATTTTATTTACATACTAATATTATTAATCATTTAATAATATTATAATCATTTACTTAATTAATTAAACATCTACAACATTTAAATTACATTATTTTTATCCCATATTAATATTATTAATTTTAGAACATTTTAATACTTTCTGACCCAAACCGAACTACCAAAACCCGACCCAGTCCGGAAAAATCATTTTTCTAAAAAATAGTATTGCTCCCCGGCGTAGTCCAGCAGAATACATTTTCAAAATTTTTAGATTTTCCAATTTTGACACTTTTGATTCAAACTTGTATAAAATGAAATATACACATCTAAATGACACCAAATTGGTCTTGTTAGCTTCATAACTTAATAATCTACAATATTTCATGGATCAATCGTATTTTTGAAATCGTTTTTGACACAAAATTTAAGATCGATCGACTAGGGTTTCCAAAATAACCTATTTTAGGAAAAGGACCATAACTTGTTCATTTCTTCTATTTTTCAATAGTTCAAGTTGGGTTATATTCATAACACATAGACCTATCATTCAAGACTCATAGATCATAAAAATAACTTACACATCTCAAATCAGAAATCATCAACCTAGGCATTTAACTAGGGTTTTTACATAAAACATGTTTATCTTCATCTTTCACCCATATTTTCACATTCTAACCATATCAAAACACTTATCATGTATTTTTAACCATAAATCTTCTTCACATAGATCCTTCTATAACCAAGATTGATTAAACTCATACATAAAGAAAATCATAACTAAAGTTTTAGAAACTTTTAAACCTTCGATGAAAATCTTCTTCTTAGAAATGGTTGGAACTCCTTCTTGATCTTCTTGTATGGACCAAAAATCACCCACTCTTAGTAACACTCAAATTGTTTGCTTCTCTAAAACTCTTACAAATGCTATAGCTTCTCTCTACAACTTTCTCTCTCTAAATTTTAGTGAATGGAGCAAATGAACTAATATTTGCACAAGTGTTGGACATTTCTATTTATAAAACTCTAGGATTTCACCATTAGCTCTCCTAATTAACTAACATTAGTTCATTAAGGCTCTAATATTGCTTACTATTGCCTAGAATGACAACTTGAGTGACATTTTGAATGACCATATGAATGACTAGGATTGGTGGGGAGTTGTTAAGCAACTTTGTACCCAAAATACCAAACAAGCAAGTTTCCTATCCATGTGGGGCCCAAAATTCGGGTATAGTATTATAATTCCTCCAATTTGAATTTATTTTTATGTCCTATATAATTATATTAATATATGTATACATATTCACTTATACATGCACATTGGGCTCTACTTTGGATATCTTTGAATTACAATTGTTTGGGCTCAACAATTTAATTCATTTGGCTACTACATTCATTCATTTAAGTTATCAACACTTGAGCTCCAAACAATTAAATCAATTAGGCTAACTATGACACTTGAAATATAAACAAGTATTGGGCTAGTTTAAATTAATTTGGACTCACCATATATTTTATATATAGTTCATTAATTAAATCCTACAAGGCTACTGCATTGGGCTCATTAAATAAACACAATAATCTAATTACATAATCCAATTAAACTTGTTATTTATAAGTCCATTAGACTACTTAATTGAGTTATCTTACCAAACACTATTACTTACAAATTCTTGGGTTTGTTTTAATGAAACCCTAATATACATTAATACAAGTACTTCGACTTGATTAACTTTAAATCATTAGCTACCTCTTTCATCAACTTGGGTTTATACTATAGTTACCCATACACACACAGTTATTCCCACATTGGGTTATCTTTAATAATTCACTTATTTCTTCTTTGTCATTATTCATACAAGTAATTCACTTGTTCATTATTAATCTTCTTATTTGTCATTCTTGCCAACATTCAAGTTTTGTGTTTTCATCACATAAGCTTCTCTTTCATTCCTTTTCATTCTTTAGTTAATTCAAATAAATTTAATTTACTAACTTACTACATCTCATCATACAACATAAACACATACACACATACTTCATACATCATATTTTCTCATAAATATAAATAAAATAAATAAATTTTAAGTTCGTAATTTTTTTGGTTATTACAGAAAAGCATCCTACTATTAGGGATAAAGGTCTATAGAGGTAAATCGTAAATGATGCTCGACTTGACCTAAAAAACGTACATTGATTCAATGCTAAAGATGTTTAGTATGCTAAACTCCTAGAGAAGTCTCATGTTAATGAGTCAGGGAGTAAATCTCTCCAAGAAAATGTCCCCAAAGACAACGAAAAAGAGAGATTGCATTAATAAGATACCTTATGCATCGACCATAGGATCTATCATGTATAGGATGATATGTACTATACCTGATATTACTTATGTATGATAAGTAGATATCAGTTCAATACCGATAAAAAAATATTATAAAGGAGTTTTTAATAGTGGGTATGATTTAAAACTAGAGGGCTATACAGACTCGATTTTTCAGACTAACCAAGACAACGGTAAATCCATTTTAAGTTATATGATTACCTTAAACAGTGATGTAGTGAGTTGAAAAAGTTCTAAATAGATGTTGATTTAATTACAAATGTATAGTATATAGCTATAAGTGAAGCTACAAAGGAGATTATTTGGATGAACAAGTTCATTGCAGAACTTGGTATGATTTTTAACATTAAAGGAGTTTAATTCGCTAAGGAACCTAGGTCTCATCTAAAATTCAAATATGTGTGGCAACACTTTTGTTTGATTAGTGAAATCATTAAAAGAGGGGATGATACCATAGAGATGGTAGACTCTTAGAACAACATTACAGATGCACTAACTAAAGTATTTTCTCAATAATTCAGGCGATTGCCACTTAGAGAAGATGTGTATGAGATACCAAGGGCGGTTGACTTTAATGCGAGTGAGAGATTGAAAGTAGTATGCCCTTGAGCCAATCACATTTGATGTGATAAGCATATACTTTGTAATCTTATTCGTTTATTAATAAAAATTTTATTTAAAGACATTTATTTATTCATAATTAATTAGTTGAATTAATTAAATGGACAAACCTATAGTTTTAAGCAATGCTTTTAGAATGATGATATTGATCATGCTAATGAGATTTAAATTCAAGATAGCTCAAAACTAAAATATTCCTAATTGTAGGATCACTAAAATGAGGATTAGTGAATATTGATAGATTAGTCCATACTATGTTTACTCTTATGAAGAGGATGATTAATCTCACAATCATTTGAGTGGAGACACTAAAGCAAGTATATAGGTGCTTATAAGAGAATAAGTTTATTTTACGTGACTCGCTTAAAGAACACCTGATGGAGTTTTACTTGTCTATCAATAAGAGTTCCTAATGTGATAGTAGTGAAAGTAGTATGCACATAAGTCAATTATATTTGATATGATGTAGCATGTACTTTGTAATCTTATTCATTTATTAATAAAAGTTTATTTATACAAATATATTTTTTTATCCATATTTTATAGATGATATTAATTGTGATAAACCTATAGTTGTTGAGCAATGCTTTTAGAATCATGATAATGATCATGCTAATGAGATCTAAATTTAAAATAACTCAAAACTAAAATTGTTCCTAATCGCGAGATTACTAAAATGAGAATTAGTGAATCTAGATAGATTAATACATACTATGTTTGCCCTTATAAGAAGAATGATTGATCTCATAATCATTTGTGTAGAGACACTAAAGCAAGTATGTAGGTGCTTATTAGAGAACTAGTAATTACCCATGCCTGAAGGCACGACATAACGAAAAATTAAATTCAAATTAAAAAAATAAAAATTATAAATATTATTATTATTATTATCGGTATTATTATTATTATTATAGTTATTATTATTACTATTATCAGTATTATTATTATAGTTATTATTATTACTGTTATTATTATTATTATTATTATTATTATTATTATTATTATTATTATTATTATTATTATTATTATTATTATTATTATTATTATTATTATTATTATTATTATTATTATTGATATTATTTTTATTATTATTAATTATTATTATTATTAGCATTATTATTATCAATATTATTATTATTATCGATACTATTATTATGATTACTATTATTATAATAATTATTGTTATTATTATTACTATTTTTATAATAATAATAATAATAATAATTATTATTATTATTATTATTATTATTATTTTGTGTGAGTTTTGAGGGAAAATTTAGTATAAGTTATAGGGGGAAATTTTGTATGAGTTTTGGGGGAAAATCAATCTGAGACGTTGTGCTTTGACAAATTTGAGATTCAAAAATAGTTCTATATTATTATTAATCTAAAGGCACGGCATAACAAAAAATTAAATTAAATTTTGAGTAAATCAATCTAAAAGCACGACATAACGAAAAATTAAATTAAAATTTGAAAAATAATAATATTATTATTATCTATATTAAATTAAAATATAAAAATTATAAATATTATTATTATCGGTATTATTATTATTATTATTATTATTATTATTATTATTATTATTATTATTATTATTATTATTATTATTATTATTATTATTATTATTATTATTATCTGTATTATTATTAAAGAAATTATAAAATATAAATATTATTATTATCAGTATTATTATTATTATCAGTATATTTATAATAATAAAAATAATTATAATTATAATTATAATTATTATTATTATTATTACTATTATTATTACTATTATTACTACTACCATCACTTGTATCTCTGAATCATAGATACATGCCAGGCTCATAAAGTTCCCTCGGTAGCAGCTCGGCATATCGGCAGTTGATGTTGGGTTAGTGGTCGGCAGTTCAGGTCCTCAGCACGGCGACGGCTCATTGGATGGGTCGGTGGTCACACCCGACAACTCGTCGATCGGCGGCAACTCGGCTATCCGGGCTTGGTGTCGACTGGGTTGGGTCTCGGTGCTAGGCACTCGGAGTTGGGAGTTTATCGCTCGGCCTTGGGGGTTGGGTGGGGTGTTCTTGGAGGCTTGGGTTGGAGCTTAGATGTTGCTCGAGCTCGTTGGCGGTGGTGGGTGGCAGCTCAGCAACTGGATGGCTCGACAGCGCCTCGGTCGGCCGGCAGTGGGGTTCTCTTCAGCTCTGGGAGGTCGGCAGTGTGTTAGGTCGGCAATCTGATATGACGGCTCGGCAGTCTGGGTGCAGGTCGTGGCTCGGAGACTCCACTTCGATAATCTTCGGGTCGGCAGTTTACTGGTTGGGGTCCGGCAGCAACTTGTTGATGTTTAGGGTGGAGCTCGGCTGGTTGGTGGAGATCGACAGCTCGGCATCGTCCAGCAGCAGCAGATCGGTAGTTGATGCATGGGTCGGAGGTCCGTGGTTGGCTCGGTGGGTGCTATGTTGCTCGGTGGCTCAACGGGAGTTCGGCGAAGCAGCTCGGTGGTTTTTAGTTGGCAGACCATCTTTGCTCGGCGAGCTGGGTGGTCGTCGGTGGTCGCGTGTGGCTCGAAGTGCGGCAGCAGCAGCTCGTGGTTCGGTTGGCTGGAGTTTTGTAGTGGGGGGTGTGCTCGGCTGGAATAGGTTTAGAGTGCTCGGCTGGAATAGGTTTGGGGGTTGGGGCTCGGTGATTAGCTGGTAAAGGAGAGAGAAGCGGGTAGGAGAGAGAGAGATTGAAGAGTGAGGCGGCAGGTGAGAAAATTGAGGAAGAAAGGAAACATTGTGCAGAACACTCTCCATATAATTAAGTGCAAACTTCATACCTGTACTAAATTTCAAAAAGTCATCACAAACTTCCGCAATATTACCTTGGAAGATCCTATAATCATTTTCTCTACAACTATGGTCCTACTCTTCCAAATATGTTATTCCGATTGTTTACATATAATAATTAGATTAGATAATCTATTACCGAAAGATACTTCACGAAGCAGGCGGAGATGCGGTGAGCAGCGGCGACGGCCTCCGGTTCCGGAATAGTGTTGTGTGCTTGGAGCGGAAGGGGTTGTCAGTAATTTCTGAAAATGAAGAGAGAAATGGGGCGGTTTCTGGAAATGGAAAGAGAAATGAGGCGGTGGAGTAATTAAGAAATGGAGAGAGAAATGGGTTGAACAGTATGGAGATTTATTATTTGGTCTGGAAATAGAGAGAGAAATGGGGCGGTTTCTGGAGAAAATAGTGACTGCAATCGTCTGTTGGGAAATTGGGAAAGCAACAAAGACTCTTGAGAGTGAGTTTTGGGGGGGGGGGGGATTAGTAGGTAAGGATTAATTTGGGCCATTAATTTTGAGAGATGAAATATGAACCGTTCTTATGGTTTGTCAAATGTTAGATTCAAAAATGGTCCTGTTTTATTATAAAGATAAGTTCACTGAACGTGACTCGCTCAAGGAACACTTAATGGAGTCTTACTTGCTATCAATAGGAGTTCCTTTTTGTGATAGTACTACAAGTGATCCTTAAACTTAAGATCATTAATTATAGTATCTTGTATATGATGAATTATGTTTTGACATATTTCTTAAAACCTTTAGGGTGTATCAAAGGATATGCTCGGATATAATTAGTTATACATAGAGATAGGTGAATGATTAACAAAGAATCTACCACTTCTAGTAAAAGAAGATAATGACTTATGGGATTCGTTAAATAACAACTTAGTAGTCATTGGCCAATGTAGAATGAAAATTAGAAAGTTACTTCTAATTTACATTAATTAGAATTATTCATTTGAGAATCGAAATGCATATAATCAAATAAAATAAGACTTGACAGTAATACCATGTCTTATATTTGATTGGGACATTGTGAGATATAATGATTGAATTGTACAGTAACAATTCGCTGAATAGGTTATTTTGTGATTAAATATTGAAATTTATATTATCTGAAAAGTTGTTAATCGCTAAGGGGGCTTACCCTTATTATGGAATAAATATTATTTATTTAAATAAATTAAATAGTTTAATTTATTTATATAAATAAGATTATAACAGTTCTAATTAATTTATTTTATAACCGGTTTAATGTGGAGAACCTAAAAGGTCACACCGTAAAAGGAAAATAATTATTTAAGAAGTAAATGGCATAATCGTAATAATGAATTAAGTATATTTAATTTATATTATAGGGATAAAATAAATTAAATAGCTTAATATTTATTATTTAGTATTGTGTAAATACTATTTATAAATTAATAAAATGAGTCTTATTATTATTATTATTATTACCATTATCTTTATTATTTAGTTCCTAAATGGTTTAGGAATCAATTAATAAGAGTACTCTCATAAATGATAATTAAGTTCTTAAATGGTTTAGGAATTGTAGTTATTATATTATATTAATTAAGTTCCTAATTAGATTAGGAGTTAATTAAAAGCCCTATTCCGAAAGGTGTTAGGATAGTTAATTATATATATAAATAAGAGGAGTCTTATTATGGATTGAGGTTACAAACACTTCCACAAGTTTTGGGAGAGTACTCGTACATTCTCTAGAGAGAAAAAATTAGGGTTTGCCATCACCCACTTCTTGAACCATTTTTATTCCTTGGTGGATCACCTCTAGAGGCCAAACACTTGGGTGTCTAACGTTGATCAAAGGAATCTAATTGATAAAATTCAAGAAGAACACGAAGAAATTGGAGTTGAATACATACCTATGAAAAGCTAGATTCTACAAGGGTATAATTCTATATCTTCTTCTTGTTAATTAATAGTTATACATAAAAGTCGATCCTGGATTATGGTTTGTAGTAAAAAAAATTAAATTCTGATTTACCATGATTCCGCTATTTATATGTAATTTGATTACATGTTCATGGATATTACAAACCAACAAGTAGTACAAATGATCCTTGGACTTGAGTTCATCATAGTACCTTATATATGATGAGTTATATTTTTTCATATTCCTTAAGACTATATGGGTATAACAAATAATATATTTGAGTATAATAAGTAGTACATGAAGGTAGGTAAATGATCAACAAATGATCTACTACTTCCAACGAAATGAGAGAATGTCTTATGTAATTCAATAAATAACAGCTCAAAAATCATTGGACAAGGTAGAATGAAAATTATAAAAGAGTTTCTAATTTACATTAGAGTTGTGCATTTGATAATTGAAATGCATATAATCAAATAAAATAAGACTTGACATTAATTTTATTTGATTAGGACATTGTATGGTAGAATGATTGAATTGTAATGTAACAATTCGCGAAATAGATTCTTTATGATCAAATGTTGAAATTCAAATTATTTGAAAAGTTATGAATTACTAAGGGGACTTACCCTTATTGTAGAATAAATATATTTATTTATTTTGAATTAAATGAGTTTAATTCATAATAAATAATATTAGAATGATTATAATTTATTTATTCTACAATCGATTTAATATAAAAAAACCTAAAAGGTCACACTATAAAAGAGAACATTTTATTTTAGAAGAGGATGGTATAATTGTAATAATAAAATAAGTATATTTAATTTATATTATGGTGATAAAATAAATTAAATAACTTAATATTTATAATTAAGCCATTTAGAAATACAAATTATAAATTAATAAGAGGAGTTTTATTGTTGTTATTGTTGTTGTTGTTGTTGTTTATTTCCTAAATGGTTTAAGAATTAATTAATAAATAGTAGTATTATTATAAATAATTAGGTTCTTAATTGGTTTATGAATTGTAATTATTATAATAAATTAATTTAGTTCCTAATTAAATTTTGAGTTAAATTAAAATCATACTCCGAAAGAGTTTAGGAGGGTTGAGCATATCTATAAATAAGAGGAGTCTTATTATGGATTGAGTTGATACTCTATTCACAATTATTGGAGAATACTTCATAATTCTATACATCTAAGAATTAGAGAGAGAGAGAAAGGGAGAATTAGGGCTAGTCACCCATAGTTTGGAGAAACTAAAATATACTTCTTCAATTCATATTACTCTTGGTAGATCACCTTTAAAGGCTACACACTTGGGTAGCTAACGTTGATCTAGAGATTCTAATCGGTGGAATTGATGAGGAACACAAAGAATTTGGAGGCGAACTCGTACATGTTGAATAATTGAATTTATAAAGGTATAACCCGTTATCTTTCCTCAATTAATAGTATCGCATGAGAAAGATCATGGTTTTGGTTTATAGAAAAAAAAATTAAATATGATTTATGCCTTGCTTTCGTTGCGCTGTACAATTAGATTGTATGTATACCATATTTTGTACAAACCGACACAAGCCAAAAAAATGTGTTCTAAGGGGTCAAATCGTTGATCAAAGTTTGTTATCCAAATATTGTACATTCAAAAGTTCTAATCCATATCCAATTCAGTTTGTGACATCCTAAAGCCCAATCCTTAAAATACATAGTCAATTCGAGACTTGAAGCTGCCCAACCCAAACTCAACTTATGCCTTTGAAGTTCAATCTATAGTTTGAAACCCGTGTGCATCAGGTCGCCTAATTGCTTTAAATTCAGATTGTTGTTGATAAGTTTTTATTGAATTGTAATAAAATACTTTAATTAATTTAATTAGTTTAAAAAGAACCTTTAAGAAGAATATTTAAGTGGTAAAAGCAAGAGTGGTGAACACATTAGAGGGTAAAAGACAAATTGAGTGAAAACATGAGCGAATTTGAATGATTCATTGTTGAGTAAAAAACGTAAGGGAGTGATGAGGAGTATTACTATCTTCTAACCCTTATTTTGCAGCAATCATGTCTAACATGAAAGATAAAAGCATATTTGGAGAGACTTCATTGGAGGTGGATTCAAAGTTCGAGATGGAATTCTTTAATGGGGAATTAAGGAGAGTTTGCAAGATGGTAGAGCAGATGAATGATTGATTTGATATAATAGAAAGCACGAAAAGGGAGATGATGCAACAATGGAATGAAGAGGAAGAATACTATGGAGGTAGGTTTAGTGAGGAGGAGGATCGTGATTTTGATATTGTCTACAGGAGACATAGGGGACGGGCTAGAAGAGATAGAAATCGTAAAGACAGTAATTTAGGTAGTATTAAGATAAAGATTTCATCTTTTCAAGGATTGAGTGATCTTGAGGCGTATCTAGAGTGGGAGAAGAAGATGGAGCAGGTGTTTAACTGCCACAACTATTCAGAGCTTAAGAAATTCAAACTTGTAGCTATTGAGTTCTCTGACTATGTCGTTACTTGGTGGGATCAGTTGATGATTAGGAGGAAGAGATGCGGAAAGTGCCCTATAGAGATATGGAAGGAGATGAAAGTTGTGATTAAGTAGCAATTTATTCCAAGTCACTACTACCAAGAGCTGTATAAGAAGTTACAGAGTCTAAAATAAGGCAATCAGAGCATAGAGGACTATCACAAGGAGGTGGAGATCCTAATGACTAGAGTCAATGTAGTTGAGGACCGAGAGGCTACTATGGAAAGATTCTCAGCCGGATTAAATTAGGAGATTACTGACTTGGTGGAGAGATAGCATTACACAGAGTTAGAGGATATAATGCATATGGCTATCAAGGTTGAGAAGCAACCAGTGACCAGTTTTCACTTCGGGCTCATCATGGAAACCTAATGTTGTTAAAAAGGATGAGAAGCAAGTTATGAGCAAACCCAAAGTAGAGCAAAAATAGGAGATGACCAGCCATGAAAATCAGGGTAAAACTAAGCCTTCATCTAGTCGTAATCGTGATATAAGATATTTTAAATGCCAAAACAGGGGTCATATCCAAACCAATGAGCTGTGGTAGTATTAGATAATGGAGAGGTGGAGACCAATGATGAGGATACCAAATTTATGCCGCCATTGGATGAGGTAGATAATAGGGATTTTCTATCCATATAACGACAT
Organism: Hedera helix; assembly: GCA_947179155.2. NCBI lineage: Eukaryota > Viridiplantae > Streptophyta > Magnoliopsida > Apiales > Araliaceae > Hedera > Hedera helix. Next base: position 13,517,310 of record OX359265.1, read on the forward strand.
TGGTGACTAGGAGAGCCCTTAACGCATAGGTGAAGGAAGATGACATGGCGCAATGAGAAAACCTCTTTCACAAAAGGTGTCTCGTCAATGATAAGATATGTTGTGTGATGATCGATGGGGGAAGTTGTACCAATGTTGCTTGTACTAATAAGGTGGAGAAGCCAAAGTTGTCCACAACCAAACATCCTCAGCTTTATTGATTGTAATGGCTCAATGATAGTGGTGAAGTAAAAGTGACTAAACAGGTATTGGTTCCATTCAGTATTGGTAGATATGTTGATGAGGTGCTATGCAATGTGGTTCCAATGCAGGAAGGACACTTATTACTTGGGAGGCCATAGCAGTTTAACAAGCACATAAAGCATGACGACTTTACTAATCAGTAATGATTTGTGCACAATTAAAGATCAGTTGCATCTACAAAAAGATCATGTACAAAAAAAAAAACAAAGTGAGGAAAAAATACAAATGAGAGGAAAATTAAAGGATAAAGTGGAGAGAAAAAAAGATAGAAAAATAAATATAGATAGAAAAAAAACTTATGTAAAGAGAGTGTTGATTTCTAAACAGTCGATGATTGTACTCTTGTACAAGGAGTCATTTTTAAATACTAACTAGAATAACTCTTCTTTGCCTAGTGTTGTCGTGTCTCTTTTGTATGATTATAATGATGTTTTCCCCGATGAGCTACCACGAGGTTTACCACCTATTCGAGGGATTGGACATCAAATAGATTTTGTGCCCGGTGTGACCAGCCTATAGGGGTAATCCCTAGGAAACGAAATAAACACAAAGGCCGGTGGGAGAACTAATGGAGAAAGGGATCATACGAGAAAGCATTAGTATGTGTGTAGTTGTGGTGATTTTAGTGCCTAAGAAGGATGGGAAGTAGTGAATGTATATCAATTGTCGAGCGGTAAATAACATCACTGTAAAGTGTTGACACCCTATTCCTCACTTAGATGAGATGTTAGATGAATTGTATGATCCTTATGTATTTTCGAAAATTGATTTGAAAAGTGAATATCATCAAATTCGCATGAAAGAAGGAGATGAGTGAAAAATTGCATTTAAAACAAAATATATTTTATATAAGTGGTTAGTTTTGTCTTTTGAATTAATTAATGCACCTAGTACTTTTATAAGGTTAATGAATCATGTTTTGCGATCTTACATTGGTAAATTTGTAGTTGTCTACTTTGATGATATTCTAGTATATAACAAAAACTTAGACGATCATGCTATGCATTTTAAATTTGTTTTAGATGTACTTAGGAAAGAAAAGTTATTTGCTAACATGGATAAGTGCACATTTTGCATAGATAAGGTTGTGTTTCTTGGTTTTATTGTTAGTTCGCAGGGAATACAAGTGGATGAGGAGAGGATACATGCAATCTAAGAGTGGCCTTGACCTACTAATGTGAGTCAAGTTCGTAGTTTCCATGGACTCCCTAGTTGTTATAGGAGATTTATAAAGAACTTCAGCAACATCACTGCACCGTTTACCGAAGTCATCAAGAAAAGTGTTGGGTTTAAATGGGGAGATGAGCAAGAGAAGACTTTTCAATTAATTAAAAAAAAAATAGCTAATGTTTCTTTACTTACTTTACCTACCTTTTCTAATATGTTTGAACTTGAATGTGATGCTTCAGCTGTTGGAATTGACATTGTGTTTATGCAAGAAGGGAGACCAGTTACATAATTCAACGAGAAGTTGAGTGGGGCAATTTTAAACTATCATACTTATGACAATGAGTCATATGTGATGGTGAGAACACTAGAAACGTGGAAACATTACCTTTGTCCTAAAGAGTTCGTGATACATTCTGATCATGAGTCCTTGAAGTACTTGAAAGGTCAACCTAAGCTGAATAAAAGACGTGCGGTGGATGGAGTTCATTGAGACAATCTCATATGTCATTAAGTACAAACAAGGTAAATAAAATATTGTTGCAGATGCTCTTACGCGAAGGTATGTGTTATTGTTAACTCTCGATACAAAATTACATCTTTTTGAGCAAATTATAGAGTTATTGTAATACCCCGAGATCCCGACCTTCCCTAATTCTATCCGATTATATCTGGATATCATAATCATTAACTTTAAACCATATTAACTTGGAATCCTGTGCATTAAACTTAACCTTTAATCCTTTATTTGACCGTAATTTGGTCCATATATATATATATATATATATATATATATATATATATATATATATATATATTAATCAAAACTTTATCTTATTTTCCTTGTCTGTCTCAGGATCGCAACGTTCACTTACTTATTCATTAACATTTAGGTCAACTCCTATTAATTGTGACCGAGTTTATTACCTTCTTAAAATCATATATGTGTTATGATTTAACTTAACCTGTAAATAAAATTTCGTCATGAAGTATTCGTTCATAGCTCTGTTTACATAAACCTGTTCCGTACCTGTTCCTGTTCATATACCCTTGTTTACATGCATCTATATCATATATGCGAGTTTCATTACATATATACTCGCCTTACAAAAATCATACAATCATCTTACCTCATTACTTCCTCTACTTTAAATAATACATACATGCACAATCATTACTATAGTTTATAAATTATCTATCTCTTATGACCATTATAGGTTTACATTTATCTGTTATACAGGAATATTACACAGACAAAATTATCAAATTCCCTTCATGCCTCTTCATGTATTCACATTCTTTACCTTAGCTGCACCGGAACCTTCGGCCTTCTTTTATCTTACCTGAAAATGTTAGTCATAGCAAGAATGAGCATAAAGCTCCGCAAGTAAGTCAGATAACATATTCCATGCTTACAGTTTGCATCAATATGTCATGCATCCCTTACTTTATTATATTGCATATAATGTCACATAATTCACTTAGCGATTAGAACATGTAGTGGCACGGAGTGCACATTTACTATCACATAGTTCACGTAGAATAATTAGCACATTTTAGTCTGAAGTACTTGCCTGATTAGCATTTAATTACAATTAACCTTTACTGCGTCGATTGGCCTTTATATCATTTCGTGCCTTGGTTTGCTACATCGAACGTTATCTGTAAACATATCATCTATATACATCATTGCATGATCATGAACTTTATATCATGCATCAAACTTAAACTATCAACACACGACAATTCGTCTCTAATCATTTCACATATGATGTATTATACCTTATATAGGTTAATAATGCATCCTAGCTTGCTTCCGACCTTTTACATAACCCTTAACATGATTTGGCTTAGCTTTAGACATGTTATGTTATGCCATTTGTCATTCCATTATATCTTAACATCCTTTATTTTGATCATTCTTTATTTATTTAGGGCTTACATAACCTATTCTTATCATTCCATATCGAAACATCATGTTTCAGACACTTAAAATTTTTCAGTGCTATAGTAATCTCGCCCCGACGCTATGTTTCTTCTTCCAGACTTCGCTGGCCGCGAAAAGCTCTCGGCCAATGAACAGTGACACTGCGCCCCGGCGCAGTTCCTGAACCATCAAAGTTTGATTTTTGTTGTTGCTTTGGTGATTTATAACTCTTTAACCATACATCTAATTGACACTAAATTTGGTACACATGTAGACCTCATAACATATTATTTTACAAAATTTTCACTTAGCACATTTGACTTCATTAAACCATAGAAAAACTGTGACGCCCCCAAATTCGGGTTTCAATACCTCGACATTTGTGCTCACCAAAATAAACATCCAAACACCTTCAGACAACATATATAACTAACGCGGAATAAATAAACATAAGTTGTCTATTACAAAAGGTTCACTATGGTCCCAAGGTCTATAACCTTAATTACAAACATCATGAATACATAATAATAATAAATGGGTCCACGATTACAAAACAGAACAGTAGCATATAATATTTAACATGCATCTATTCTTTAAGCTTTCCCTTGCCCTTGTCCTTTTTGGAACTCTCAGGTTTAACTGCAAATAATTCATGATACAACAAGAGTGAGCAACTACTTTGCTCAGCAAGTATAATATGAATCAACAAGATATATCATGAATGAATAAAACAGAAATCGAAATGAATTAACGATATTAAAACTGTTTTACATAATTCAATAATCAAATGAAATAATGAAGATTGATTATTTACTAAACAACATAATCAAGACTCGGAATAAAAGATTAGAGAATTGATTATTGACTACTGAGTGGTCAAATAGACCGTGAACTCCCAGGTATCAATCATTAGACTGACCCTTTTATAAATTTAATCTGCCAATATTGTACTCAAGGGGATCAGCCTCTTGTACACCATGTATATGCATAACATTTAACTCTGACTTGTATCGAAATATTCGACACTTAATATTTCCCCCATTAAGGGTTGCTCTCTCAGTCAAGAATCCGCACCAATGACTAGTTTGTATAGCTTTTAAAATAAATTTCATTGTCGTCTAGCCGAAACAATTGGCATAGACTTCTCTTTGAATAGTTCTCGAAAAGAAAACTTTACTTAGTCTATGACTCAATAAAAGAATCACAGTTCAACTGCACTACGTGCGAATTTCAATAAACACAATGATGTGGAATAATTTATACTAAATATACCATTTAACAATGTCTGCAAAATTTGCTCAATGTAAATATTGAGTAAGGATAGAGAACTTGCCTGACTCGCGGCGTATAGCTAATACCGTGTAATTAAACCTCATTTGAAAGACCTAACATTGATAACGTTGGCCTATCAATTAGTATGACATATAGGAATTTATGCTATGTCTTAATTAAGTTACTACTTAAGCACATTGACTCCCTAACACATACCTCCAAGATAATAATATCATATTTGGATAATAACCTAATTACAAGTTAGTATTATTAATCACATAATAATACCTTAATTCAATTCCCAATATTATTAATTATTTAATAATATTCTAAGGGTTTACTAATATTATTAATCATTTAATAATATTTTAAGTATTCACGTTCCCTTTAATTATCATTTAATATGTAATTAAATAATAATTAATTAACTAATTAACTTTACTTATTATTTATTATATTAAATAATAAATAATTAGATTATTAACTTCAATCTCCTTTAATTATTATTTAATATTAATTAAATAATAATTGATTAATTATTTAACCTTACTTATTATTTAATATTAATTAAATAATAATTAATTAGTTTAATAACTTTAATATCCTTTAATTATTATTTAATATTAGTTAAATAATAATTAATTAATTAATTAACCTCACTTATTATTTAATATTAATTAAATAATAATTAATTAAATTATTAACTTTAATTATCCTTTCATCATTATTTAATATTAATTAATTAATTATTTAACCTTACTTATTATTTAAGTGCAATTAAATAACAAATAACTAACTTATTTATCTTAACATCCTTTAATTATTATTTAATATTCATTAAATCATAATTAATTAATTACATAACTTCATATATTATTTAATATTTATTAAATAATATTTAATTAGATTATTAGCCTATTTATACACTAATAAATAGCTAATATATAGTGAATCACTCCAATAATTTCAATTTTTTTTTATAACACTGAACTAGCATTCTAATAGGTCAAATATTATTTTTCTGAAATTAAAAATAATTTTCCCAAACTTATTAGCAATTTAGTAAGCTTTAATCCACCATTAATTCTAATAAATACCAAATTACAAAAAATTTCGGATTTTAAATTTTGATAATTTTCTTCATAAAATAACAAGCATTTTCTGTTTAGGAACCGAAGCAAGAACCGGTCTAAAAAGGACTGAACCCCCCCCCCCCCCCTAAGATTTCAAGAAAAACCGAAAATTGGCGAACCGGTCGGTTTTTTTTCCAAAAATAGGCAGATTGCTTTTATGCTTTTCCAAACTTGGGGTCTCCGGCTAGAACGTGAATAAAATGAAATCTACAAGTCCGATAGAGGCCTATTTGCTATCGATGGATTCGTAACTTCCCGAACTACATTTTTCTGTCATCAAACATCAAATTTGGATTTGTTTTGGTCACGGAAATGGGCTCCAAACCGGACTGTTGTGCACAGCCCTAAAACAGTGGGTGTGTTTTGGTTGAAAAATCATAACTTGCTCATTTTAAATCGGATCGAAGTGATTCCACTTGGAGAATCTTCGTATCCCACGCATCTAACACCAGAAATTTACGGATCATGAATCCGACTTACGGATCATGCCAAGAAATTTCGGTAAGTGGCTGCCATGATTTTGGTTACTTGGTTTTCGTCGGTAAAAACTTATTTGATGATTTTGATGAAATCTTTCCACATAAATACACCCAAAAATTCATATTAAACCCATGTAACCCTAGATATATCAATCTAGCATGTTTCTACCTTTTTAGATTTTGAAAATTAGTTTTCTACCAAAGAAATCACATAATGGATAACAAGGAGCATGAAACTAGGGTTTTATGCGATTTTATACCTCTCGCTCCTATTAGCTCGCTTCCGTTGCTTTCCAAAGTAGTCGATGAAGTTGTTGGACATCCAAGAACTTCCTCCTAGCAGCCGAGTACCCTCACACACGCTCTTGGTATTTTTCTTTTGTTCTACTCTCAAGAACACTTTAAGAACTTCCTTCATTCTCTCTAACTTTCTTGCTTTTCTCTCTAGGATTTCTCTAGCAAATGAACCAACTCTTGCAAGAGTTGGTCAAGCCTTCTATTTACAGAGGTTTGCTAAGCTTAGTTAGGCCCTCTTAATTAATCCATACTTGGTTAATTTAGTCCCTAATTAGTCAACAAACATGCTCCACATTTTGGGGGAATTGATGAGGTGCTGGGAAGAGTTTGTGTGGGAGTAATTTTGGGAGCTTGGAGACATGAGCCCCCTCCCCTTGATGCTACCGAGAGCCTCCCCCTATTTCCCCTAGGTTTTTTATTTTCCTTTAGCATTTTATTTGGCTATTATACATACATATATATATAAATCAATACTTGCAAGTATCTTGACCATTTGACTTTGGTTTGGGCCATCATTTGGGCTCTAGGAATTAATTTCATTGGGCTACCAATTAATTCCACTTGGGCTCCCAATTTAATTTACTTAGGCTCCCATAATTAATTATAGGGTTTATTAAATTAAATTCCAATGAGTTAGGCATTAATTGTTACCCTTAATTCACATAGTGTAATTGGTAACCAAAATTAATCCTAGCATGCTCACGACTACGCTTAGGGTTATAATCATCAAAGGTCCTACTTGGATTAATTAAATCATCCAATTAGGCTTTCATTTAATTTATTCCGTCTACCGTGCGTCGGTTTAATTATAAAACCTAACGATTAGATTATCGGTTTAGGGTTTCATTCGTATCGTTATTGTTATTATTATTTCTAGGTTCGTCACTTAGTTTAACAATACCACCGAGTGAGCTTCCCTTTAATTCCAACCTCAGACACATTGATATGATTATTCATGATGCACAATAAATTAAACGTTAATTTCATTTCATTACTTAATTATGACGCAAATTTTTATAGAAATATTTCATAATATTTTGGGTCATTACAAAAACTAGCCTGTATGAGGGCAGTTCAACACATTCCAACACTTAGAATTTATTTTTTTTGAACTTTAAAAACCAACTTTTGCAACTTTGTGATTTTTGGCCATTTGCTTTAAAACATCATTCCAACACTTGACATATTTCATATAACCTATATATGACATATCCAAACTTTCAAAACAATAAAACTTCGCATGAGGCGATAATTGTCCGTTAAAATCCATTTCAATTCAAAACGATCTATTTTGATCGTTCGAATCGCCAATTCACTTAAATTTAAATCCGTTGATCACCAAATCAACCTAAACACGTGTATTAATATGAAAATGACTCATTTGTCTTCATTTCATCTTTAATTTCTCGAAATTGCCAAAAATCACACTTTAGTTGGATTTTTCACTAACTTTTTCAAGACTTTCATTTTCCAAAACTTAACTCCACTTGACATTTTAACTCAACACACCACATAGGCAAACATATACACATTTAACGACTTTATAAGTCCACTTAGCTTCTATATGCACATTCTAATGCACTTTACAGATTACGGTTCGGTTTATACACAAAATATAGCCTAATATTCAAACTTCCTTTACCATACATGATTCTAAATCTTCAAAGCATTCTTGTATGCTATTTAACATAATTTTACACATGATTTCTTCATGATCAACCTTTCTATCTAGGGTTTCACCAAATTTAGTAACATATAACACTTGATCATATCTTAAAATATGATTTCTAGCTTGTATACATGCATAAATAGTATATCACCTTTGTTACTCGACAAGAACACTTAGGGTTTCATGACTTAATTCACAATAGAGCACATAACTCACATAATCTTTACATCTAGCCATAAATATTAGCATGGCTAGTCTTAATTTATCATTTAAACTCATAAACATCAAACTTTAGAGTAATAACATAGTTATACATTCATGTAGCTTCTTTTTCTCCTAGCTATAAACCTTTATAAGGTTATAACTCCACTTGGATAGTTTGTTCCGAGCCTCTTGAACATTTTTCCTTGAATCCTTCAAGTTAACCCTTGCAAAACTCTAGCTTTCTCTTGTTTTTTCTCTCTTTCTCTCTTAAACTCACCTTCTTTTCTAGCATCTTCGAAAGTGGAGAATGAAAAATAAGCTAACATAGCTAGATACTTGAAATATATACATACATATAATACATGCATACTCCAACAACTAACCACCCTTGGTTAGTCTTAACTCATACATGGTTAAGGACATTTATGTCTTTTCACATGGCTAAACAAGGATATCTTAGTCATTATTCATCTCTAGGACACATTTGTCATTACTTGAATTGTTGAGGGCCACTTTGGTCAATTGCCACAATTGCTATAGAATTAAATTTCCAAAATTCACAATTTACTTAATTCTAATCCAATTCAAGCCCCCCCTTTTTTTTATCCAAACTTGATTCATAAGTCTTTAATTTTATTCCGTCATTAAATACTTCATATTTGACTTATCCCATAACATTTGTCACACTTTAAATACCAATTTCATCAATCCCTTATAATAATTTACCATAAATGCCAATTTACATAATATTTCATTCATAATTATTTACGGACCCTTTTTGGTTCCATCATCAATAAACTTCAACCTCCGACATCTCAAATATTCACAATACTCATTTTTTTATAAACTGCTTCCTCGAGAAGCGAACCTCAACCGGATTACCAATATCCATCGTCCTTTATCTTTTTAAACTCATATAACCATTTACGACCTTTAAGTCAATACCTCGCACACATTGCCCATATTTACATCCTACTTGTTCATCACATTCTTTCTGCACATCATCAAGGGTATTACCTTCCATTTCTGTACATCGTATAACTACATATCTCATTTTAATCAATAATATCAATTTCTTCATAAATTTCACATATTCACATATCATACGCTTAATCTTTTATAAATCCTTAATAACCGATTTAATCATACGGGTCCTTCTTTATTACATATACATACTTACCTTAACTTGTCATCCTCATATCCTCGCATCTCCAGGCCTATTATGTAGCTTACTATTAACTTTCATAACCAAATCTCAATTTAATTATACACCGTCATTTTCATTTCTTCTAAACTTTAGTTTATCTTTCTATATTCGATCACATTTATATTTACACTTACACAATCTATTACCTGCTGACACATCACATCGTGTCTTACACTAATTTCTTTCAAACAACCCTATTGTGGGTATTACCATTTAATCCTCCGAATTCATTATAATACTTTTATAACTCAAATCTCCCATACATCGTAAATAGCTAACTGATCCTTAAGCATTTTATAAACTCTTATTATACCAAGAGTCCCTCTTAAACATAAACTTACTCACATAGGTCATTTCTATCACATTTATCATACCCTACTTCACATTTAATCATTCTTTAATACATTTTATCATTTAAACCACGTTTTAACTCATAACTTTCATTTAATTCATCAAAATCCTTATTTGGAATTCTTGTAAAATCCTGGGGTGTCACAGTTAAATTCTATAGAACTTAATTTTCATGAAGAGTTTAAATCTTGTGAAAAGAATGTAGTAGGTAAGTACTTTAGGTATGATGAATTTCTATTTCGTGAAAATAAATTGTGTATACTTGCTTGTTCTTTGCGTGAGTTGTTGATAAAAGAGTCTCATGCCAGGGTTTTATGGGACACTTTGATGTGTTTAAAACTTTGGCTATATTGCATAAAAAAATTTATTGGCCACAGATAAAACGGGATGTAGAAAAATTTTGTGATAAATGTATTACCTATCGTCAAGTGAAATCATGTGTGAAACCCCATGGTTTGTATACACCATTACCTATTCCTAGTGAACTGTTAATTGATTTTTTCTATGGATTTTGTATTGGGTTTACCTAGGTTTAGACGTGGTCATGATTCTATTTTTGTGGTTGTGGATAGATTTTCAAAAATTACACACTTTATTCCATGTCATAAAACTGATGATGCTTCCCATATTGCTTATTTTTTCTGTAGAGAGATTGTTAGATTGCATGACATACCTAAAACAATTATTTATGACAGAGATACTAAGGTCTTGAGTTACTTTTAGAAGACTTTATGGTGTAAGTTAGGTACTAAAATTTTATTTTCTACTACTTGTCAGCTACAAACTAATGGTCAAACATAAGTTATAAATAAAATTTTATCTACATTGTTAAGGGTTGTAATTCAAAAGAACATTAAATCTTGAGAAGAATATTTGCTACATGTTGAGTTTGCATATAATCGTTATATTAATTCTGCTACTAGTTTTTCTCCATTTGAGATTGTATATGATTTTAATCCTTTGACACCTTTGGATTTATCATTATACTTGTGTCTGAATATACTAACTTGGATGGAAAGAAAAAGACTAATTTTATGAAACAGATACATGAGAAAGCTAGACTCAACATCGAGAAGATGATTAAGCAATATGCAAAGTAAACTAATAAAGGACATCGCTAATTGATATTTGAGCCAGGAGATTTGGTTTAGTTACATATGATGAAAGAGAGATTTCCAGCTCAAAAACATTATAAATTGCTTCATAGGGGAAATAGTCATCTTCAAGTCCTATAGCGTATCAATGACAATGCCTACAAACTAGACTTGCCAAGTGAGTATAATGTTACTGCCCTAAGTCCATTTGATGTAAGTGGCGATTTAGGGATAAATCATTTTCAAGAGGAGAGGAATGATGATGGCATAGCCAATTCAACTCTTGAAAAGGAGGGAGACTCAAGGCTAGGTGTGGGAGATGATGCAAGGAGAGTTAAGACTTGGGTTGATCCAATCCAAGTTCCAGTTGGTCCAATTACAAAAGCTAGAGCTAAGAGATTCAAAGAGAGCCTTAATGGACTAATCTAAGGCATTTGGGCTGAAAATACTACAAGGGAATTCAAGATAGAAGTTGAAATATCTTGGTTCCAAGAAGTTTTTTTTTACCCAACTTGGAATATATTGAGTTGCCGCCCCCTTGAATTGAATAGTCAAATATCTTGAGTTGCCTTGTGAAGACCCAAATTTTCGAGATTTCCTTAATAAAATTTAATTAATTAACAAAATTATCAAAGTTGTTTAAACTATTTTTTATTTTATGTGATTTAATGTATGTGATGGGATTTAATTGGTAAATTAAATCCGTACAGAGGTGGTGATGAATTGTGTTAATTTAAAATAATTGAAAAATAAATAAATTATTTAAAAATAATTTATTAAGAATAAGAGAAATTATAGATAATGGTACAAAACTTTTATAATAATTTTAATCCTATTGAAAATATATTGACTTCAAAACTTTTAACACGATGGATCAGTGGCACATGGAAGATAAAGCAGCAACAGTGGTGCATACCAAACGTCAACACCATGGGCCGGACAGGGCATTTTCATGGGTAGTATGTGTAACAAGTTGGTGTTCAAGCAAGAGAGGGCTGGATGCAAGTCAAGAATGTAATGTGCAGCTAAGTAGCAACTACAAACGGTAAGGGTCAGTTTGGATGATTCTTTTTTTTTTTTGAAAACCTGCACTATTGCGATTAAATTCTAGGAATACAATACATCCTACAGGCCTAGGGGGAGAGACTGGGAGAGAAACTGGGAAAGGACCATATGGTGAACTAGAGGAGACTAAATTTCTGATTTCTTGACGAGGAATAGACTCAAGCATGTAATTTTATTTTATAACTTTATCACTAGACTATCACCCTTCTCCAAGCATATCTAGGGCTTGCTGCAATTGTTGCTCACCATCCTGATATTCCCAATTCAGCCAAAATCACTCCAACCCAAAAGCCTTGTCTTGCTGGACCATTTTACACACACAACATCCAACTAAAACATCAAACACTACATTTCATTTCATTATTAAAATATTAGGTCTGACACGAATTTACGTGTCAAGACTCACTTTTTAATGATGAGATAAAATACAGGCCTAGTGTTGTGATTAGATAGTGTGTGTAAACTGATTTTATCTTGCTCTCACATTTCCTACTCCACTACTTCTACCACGGATGTATTTACCCTTTTGCCCATATGAGTTATTATCATAAATTATTGATGTTTTTCTATTTTTGTTACCAACTATTTAATTTTTTCAATCAGGTGCTAATTTTTATTTTTTGTATCATCTTTCAATTTTTTTCACTTACGTTCAATTGAACATGTCACATTATAAATTATTGATATAAACCGTTGATTAGGATGCTTATGAATAATTAAAAAATGATTATTTTAAATGATTCTTTCATATTTATTAAGTATCAAGGGGTTAAATTCACGAAATTTATGACATTTGTGAAGAATTAAGTACCAAAATTCATATAAAAATTTGTGAATAATATTGGGTTCAAAGTCCTTAAAATATTTAACGCAAGCTTATTTCATATAAAAAATTATAACTAAATTTTGCAAAGACCATTTTTACCAAAAGAATAAGAAGGGCAAACCTACAGGATTTACCACAATGGTCTGTGCAGCTTCTTTCACATGGAAAACCTGTATACAAAAAATACGGCAAAACTAGCTATTACTCCTGTGTATTAAGTTATTGAATTTTTAATTTTTATAATTGTTCTATTAAATTATTTAAAAAAAATTAATTGAGTTATTCCGATAAATTATTTGGATTTTCCTATATGACAGCTAAAAAAATAACAACAAACTTGAAAAAATAAACCAAAGGACACTGTTCATCTTCACCTTGGACAGGTCAACCGGCCCAAAAACCACCCAAACGGGTCTTCAAGAAAATCAAAATCCCAAAAAAATCTCCGTTGAATTCCAGGAGAAAAAATCAATTCAACATAACTAGACCAGACTAAATCCTACAAAAATCAAATTCTCCGGCCAATTTCAAAAAAAAGACACAAAAAAAAAAAAAAAGAAGATCCAAACAGCAACATGAATAAAATACACAGACCTCGATATATAAGCAGAAATAATAAGCATCAAGACCAGGTAATCAAAGAAACAGACACCCAGATAAAACTATGGACACAACAAATCAATCCAAGGAAGGCATACAGGCCCCGGTGAAGCTGATCTGCAGCTCTGATTGCTAATAAACAATTCCCTAGTAGTCAATTTGAAGTCAAGCAAACCCAAAACCAGATCTAAAAATCAATCCCCCCAGCAGTATATACACTTAAATTCCATCATTTTCTACTGGTAAGGTCCGTGTTTGCCTTCGCCGATGAGTGAAGAGGTTATCAAGAGGGCTTGTGATGGTATCGGATTGAAGCAGTACCTTTTCGAGGAAAGCAGCTCGTCGGAGGCCGTGTTTTCCTTCGCCGGAGCTTGATCGGTGAATGACTGGAGCTTGAACCCAGGTACGGAATGAAACCATAATCAGTTGAACTGATTTTGATTGGGGTTTAATTTGTCTAAAGTACACACCTGCATGTATATTTTATAAGAAACTACTTACCTGAAATATTAAAGAGGAGATAAAAAAAATATTTTAATTTTAATTAAAAGTTTAAGTTCAAGTTTATTTTAATTTCACTAAGTACTTTTAATAATTAAAATTTTTAATTTATTTTATATTTTAAAAAATTATTTTATACTTTCAACATTTTATTATTTTATTTTTAATTTTTTATTGTAATTTTCAACTTTATTTTAATATAATTTTTATTTTTTAAAATGTATTATTTTAGTTTTTAATTTTTTTTTGTAATTTTCAAGTTTATTTTAATTTTATTTGTTTTTTAAAAAAAATTGTCTTTAATTTTATATTGTAATTTTCCAAGTTTATTTTAATTTTATTTGTATTTTTAAAAATTAATTTTAATTTTATTTATACTTTTAAAATATATTATTTTATTTTAAATTTTCAAGTTTATTTTAAATTTTTATTTTAAAAAAAAATGTTTTAATTTTTATTTTTAAAAAAAAATGTTTTAATTTTTTTTTTGTATTTTTATAATTTTATTATTTTATTTTAAATTCTTTTAAATAATTTTAATTTTATATATTTTATTTTGAATTAATAACATAATAATAAAAAAAATCGCCCAAATCACGTGACTTTTTCACATCATTTATGAGTTAATAAAAAAATGTCAAGTTAAAAATAAAGATAACTTTCGTCTAATTAATTTAACAGAATAACCCAATTAAATTTTTTTAATTAGTATACTGATCCAATTATAAAAATTAAAAATTTGCACAAAACACAATAAGTAAAATGGGCTAAGAGCTAGTTTTGCCCAAAAAAATACTAATGCTTGTGCTCGAGAGAGAGTTCGTTTTCATGGACAAACAACAGTAGAATAAAGATTAGATTGATCTTCTAATATTATGAGCAGATAAGAAAAAGCTAAAATTATTGTCTACATCTTCACAGTTGTTAGAAACTCTCCCAACAGATGACGAAATTAACCCTGAGCCAGCTACAAACTAAGTTGCCATTATCCCATGATACATCATTCATAAGTACACACTTTGGCACATAAAATTACATCTAAAAAGTTGAAGCCTAGTAGTCAACTAAGTCTTTCCCAGGTATTTTGAGATGATCACTGCAGAGTGTAAATCAGCACTAATGGTGACTATCTGCAAAAAAGGGCATATTCCCATAATCTGCGACATATCATTGGGACTTAATGACTCAAGTCAGCAGAAGTAGCTTAAGAAATGCCAAACATCATGAATTATTCTAGTATAGTGGTAAAAAAAAATCAGAGTAACAGATCAAGAAACAGTAGGCATGAATTATTTAAAGTTTGCTTCAATAACAATGCACCATCCATCTTTATTTCTGACAAATACTATTCAAATTTATTTCAACCATAATCCAAATAGAAATGAAGTGTTTGAAACAGTGAAATGGCTTCAATATAAACACCAAATAGCCAGCTTTATTCTAGAACAAATCACTGCTCTTACAGCAAGTAAATTCTTTATACGATATATTTACTAAAAGGATTATGGAAAAGGATTAGAACATGCTGTGCTTGACCACAGAGGAAGACAATACAAATCTAAGAACAGGTCAATGAGGTTATTCAAAGCAATTAAATTGTCAGTGAATGCAGTTAATCAATGATTAGCAGTGTTCAATGAGAAACATATAGAAGGCATACAACTTGTATTGCATTTTCATCAGGAACACGGTTTCGAAATCAAGCACCCATCAAAGAATTTATGAAAGAAAAATATAAACCCTGGATAGGGAATACAAAAAAGCAATAGATACTAACCAGTCAGTGCAATCAGCTATATTACGATCTCTTAAATAGATGGTGGCGTGCCAACATCTCAGGTATCCCCAAAGCCGAAACGCTTTCGCATCCAAGGAGCTCTTGAAGCTTTGCATCACAAAGTATCACCATCGCATTTAAAGGATCCTAAAAATGGGAGAAATCAGTAGTGTTTTAGTCTTAAAATCCTATTCTGCAGCCAAAAATCATTAACAAGTTAAAAAAAAGGAGAACCCAGTCCACAGATATAAATAGAAAAGAAGATCCTTGTGAGTGCAAACCAAAACCCCATTTTTTTTGGGGGGGGGGGAGGGAGGAGACCGGAATTTTTTTGAAATAAATGAATATTTGGATTTTGAGGGAAGCCCATTTGTGGTTGGGGGAACGGTTCCTTCACCAAATGAATTATACACTACATAATTTTCATTATTTCGATTCAATTTCTTTCTGCTTCACCGATTGAACTAAAGTTCCTTTATCACTGGTTCAAAATCTTCAAGAGTTGAAGCTCTTGTAAATCATTGGCACTGATTTTTTGTAAGATGCATTACCAGTTCCTCAGCCATATGTCCAAACTTTGCTTTGGAAACACCCTAATAAGTAAATCAATGTTCTACAAATAGGACCTGAGCCACTTTCCTCATTCTGTATTACACCTTTCCTCCCCAATCATGCCAATCTCACTTTTTCAAGATATAAAAGAAGATTTTATTAAGAAAGAGTGAAAATAGAAAACAAGGGGTCACAATGGGCTATCTAAAAATTACATTCAAGAAAACAAAATACAAAATGCTTAGTGAAGGATTGCTCCTCAATTCCCTTTGGAGATCCGAAATAGGAATCCCCCATCCCATGGCTAAAGCCCAAATAGAAGTACGAAACTATATTCTTTCCCATAAAGCACGCAAAAAACCAAATATAGCTCACAAAAAATACTAGCATTCATCTCCGTCAGGGTCACGGTCACCAAAGAATGCCAAAACGCGTACATAGTCGGAGAATAATGTCATCCCTACTGCCCAAAAAACCCCAACTCTTTAATTGATTTACTACTCTCTCTTTCACTCTTTCTTTCTCTTTAATCACTTAAAAAGTAAAAGATTTGCAAATCATTTTTCCTGAAGTCACCAGCTGAATACTGACCTTTAGACCTCCTATACCTCCTCACTATATAAACATATACAGAAAGTCAGAAATAATTTACACATGCACAAAACTTTTTTATTTAGTAAATGAAAAAGGAACTAAAAGCACCCTCTTTATTCAAATAAATGTATCTTCATCCTAAATTATATACAATAAGAGCTACATTTATAATTTCTGGGATAGCTAGTCAAGACCACGAGATGAACTCGGATGAAGGCACTGGGGAAAACAAGCTTAAAGAAGAGAAATTTGAACCCTTTTTTTCCCACTATGATGGTCTACCTGGGACCTCAAATGGTCAAGTTGTATGCTTATCACAGTCCTGTAAATGTCTATTTGGTATGCTGTAGAGTCAATTTTATTTCAATTACATGTTGTTAGAGTAAAGATTTGCTGATAATTCTACTTTGTTGGTTACAAGTGCTAGTAGTGACCCATTGATCTTATTATGCTAATATATATATTGGATCTTTCTGGATGGCTGGATGGATTTAATAAGTCTTCAATAGGTTTCCTGGTAATATAAAAATGGTGTCCAAGTCTTATTAGCTGAATTCAAATCACTTTTTAGTTTAACAGAGATAAATGTTTGCTAAAACTAATTTTATAAAATAATAATAGAAAAAAGAATGATAAGTTTTAGATAGTTATCCAAAGCTGTTGAAACTCTCGAGATTTTGTAATGCAACTCTAAACCCTATGCCCGATGCTCAAGGAATCTTGGTCAGCTGCCCACAATTTGTTCTTCTCTAATTTTTTTTTACCCCTTTCAAAACTTCAAATCACCCATCAGATCTCCTTGCAACCCAATTTAAGAAGCCTACCCAATATCACATCAACTCCAGCAAGTTAAACATAAAAGTACCTCAAATGTGCCACTTCGACTGTTCTTGGGTACTGTTCACAATACTCAGAATAATCCCTCAATCTCTCCTCATAAATAATACTACAATCATCTCACTTCAATTACATCTTCGCTTTTTGCACATCTTAAGACACAGAATATTATGAAAGTTGACCGACTTTCCCAAATAACCTTTACCTAATGTACCCATCTCAAATAAAGAGTGAATATGACAGGACAAAAGGAGCTAATTATATAGTATAAACCTAACTTGGAAAGCTTTATTTTGGGACATCCCAAAAATGAAAGAAGCAACTAAAGTGGGATGGAGGGAGTAACTACTAACTCAAGCCCATCCCTTCTCCATTGCTTTCATAAATCTTAAATGGCAATATTTTCCTTGCTTAACAACTACATTCAATGTCGGCCATTAAAAAGCTTATTGCTCTGCGACTAGATAATGAACTTGGCATTCAAAGTTCAAAGATAAACAAGGGTACATTTCTCCTATATCACTGCTGTAGAGGTTTGTATAGATGGAAAGAACTAACTTTTTGTCGAGCGAGACCAACAGCGTGGGTAAGCACGAGGATGTCAATATTGAAAAACAAGCAACTGTAAGCGCATACCAAGTGAGTGTCTTTGTGTATATAACTATGAATTTTTATTTTAAATATTGGTGAACTATAAACAAACATTTAAATAATATAAGAGTTTCTATGCAAACAAAAATCATCTTGTGGCTGATGGTATTGATGCTTTGATTAACTCAGTCCGGAAGATTTAAAACCAACTCTTCCGAATTGTTTTATTCCCCATAATATGCTCCCTGTAATCCAAAGTTTTACGACATACAAAGAGGACACACATGGCAGTCTAGAGGTCATCAAAATTAAAATGCCACATGATTCACAAATCTGATAAAATTCTCTTCCGACCATGTAATAGCAAGTCCATAGTTTACAGCAGACAGAATTGGCAACCAATAACGAATTTGGGTGCCAACTAGATCAGGGAAAAGTTAAAAAGCTTAGTCGATTTAGTCTAATGGAAAAATTGACAAATTTAATTGACTTCACCTTTATTTTTTGAGGCATACTGACTGTAATGGGAAGGTCCTTCGTGTGTGGAATTAATTGGCTTGAATAAATTTCTTGAACTAGATATTACTGAAACTAAATAAAAAGATGTATAACCATTTAAAGACAAATTTTGAAACAATGAAACTTCCAATATCATTTATTTGGTTACCCACCTCAAGCTGGTTGACGTTGATGTATTCCCAGACTTGTCTCAAAACCTCTGCTTGCGACATCTCCCTTTCACTAGTACCGAAAAAGTTCCCAAGTGCTTCAGATATTATCACAATTGGAACAGAATCAGCACCTTTACTTTCAGATTCAATATTGGCCTTCAATTTCTTAGAATTTTGACCTGTCTGCTCTGCAAACATCAAAATTCAAAGCATGGAGATTTCCTTCTACACCAGCATCAAAATCACCAAAGAAAAATAGGAAAATAGAAATTCAATTCAACTTTAGATTCATACTTGATGGTTCAAGAGGGATAATATGTTTAGCTAGCAATTTATTCATCTTGAACATGTCAGTACAGTCTGTCTCAAATACCAAACGCAGCTCATCATTGCAAATTATCTTCCTTTTGTTACTTGGATCTTGAAGATTATTTTTCCTAATGTATGCCCACAGCTGCTTCACAATCTGAACCGGATGGACTGACATTAGAAAGAAAAATAAAGGAAACAATTTGCAACATTTATTAAAACACACACATTTACGAATCCCACCTCAGTCCTCGGTAATGCTGGATGGCCAACAATGGCCTGGAGTAAGGGAGAAACACCACAGAGTTTGTTGAGGCCACCGGGGCCACCTCTCCTTTTCTTCCCTTTTTGAGCACTGGGAGAAAATAATAAATATCACCCATCAGACCAAGCGACAATCATTTTTTTATCACTAATACATTGATAAATATTGCACAGCTGCACCGAAAAGAAGTAGGAGGGTTGGTAATTGTGAAGAATTTGGGTGATTTGTTATAACTTTTCAGGGATTTTTATGCAGCATTTTCTTGGAGATATTTTTTGTCAAAGGACACAAGAATTATAGAAACAAAAACCACCCAAACAGATTTAGGGGTAGGATAATGGATTGACAACTCTCAGTCAATCATTTTCTTTACACTTTATCTTTATTGGGGGCAATTAGTAGCATCCTAATAAAGATATAGTGATGTACAGTCATCTACTACACAAATTTGCTTCTGTACAGCTATAAGCATTCTCATTACCTAAAATAATTCAAAACACGTCATTCATGCAATGAAATTTTTCCAAGGCTCTTTCAACCTTGCGGTCAAATATAACACAAGCCAATGGTCAGAACTAAGTCGCATACAAGTTGATACTCAGATATTTTCAGTGAACAAATATGCTAGTAATTTTTCCTTCATGTGACGTTCTAGCAATAAATAGCTAATAGGAACGTATCGCAAATTGACTTCAACATGCAGTTTACTTCGACATACTTTTTTCATGAAGTTGTCCTTCAACACAATCCCGTATTGACCTATTCTATGTAACCATTATTTATGTTCAAAAGCCATGTGAAACATATAAAATGCTCCATTTTTGTGGACTCTAAGCGCCTCTCCTTCTTTTCAAGAATATCAACTATCACTTATGTACTCACTTTCTCATGTTTTTGACAAATAAGTACTATGATTAAATTGGTGTTCTTCATGTGAAACAACCTTCAAGTGCAAACAAGTGATATAAAAAATGTATACCAAGAAAATGATGAAAACCTCAAAACTAAGCATCCATATAATAAAAAGAAGCAAAATAATTTTAATTTTTTTTTACAAATAGTAAACTGATGCAATGGTAAAAGAGTAAATTTAAAAAATGTAGTTAAAAATCAATCTATAATAACAAAATACAACTCATTTTAAACCAAAAAAATTACCGCCCATCTCTTACAAAATGATCATGACCGTCCAAAAATTGGGATAAATCCAACTGTTGGTTAACTTTCAAGTTATAATTTTGCTGAGTTCTCTTGGTTCACTTGAAAAAATCTAATTCTGTTTGATCGACTCTTCCTCTTCCGTTTCCATCGGCTCCACAGATTCCTCGCGTCAATCGCCTCCACAGATTCCTTTCTTTTTTCTCTTTTCTGAGCAGGTTCTTTCGAATCAGCCATGAGTGATTCTACAAAATCTTCATTCTTTATGGGGTTCATCAAGATTTGTTGATGCTTTCTCCATTTAGTTCGAGCTTCAATAACAGAGTTTAGTCCAAAAAATGGGATATATCCAACCCTTCTTTGTTTGATATTGATTACTCCACTGCTTTTTTTCAGTCCTAGACATTTGTTACTTCGCAACGCCCAAAATCAAATCTAATTGCTCTCATCGGCCATCACCATCGCCATCATCTCTCTCTCTCATGGCTCACCGCTCACCACGCAGTGCCGCCACGCAGCCAGTCCAGTCGCGACCCTGCCCCTACCTCTTCGGCTCTTCCCCATCCCCATCCGTGCCCTAACCTGTACTGCCGCAACCACTGTTTGGTCTCTGCACTCTATAGTCTACACTCTACGCACAATACACGGTAATCATAGAATCTCAGCGAGATCTAACCCCTGTAAACCCTCGAAGCCGGTGCAAAATTTTGTTCAGCCTGTGGCGGCTAATAAGGGGAATCCGCCTGCCCGGAGGCCTAACCCCGCTTCTTCGCTGATGCCGAGGAACAAACAGAGGCAGTTGGTGGACTATGACGATGATTCGGAGGTGGAGATGCTTAGTATCTCCTCCGGCGATGAGGATTCATCTACAGATCACGGGCTTGGGTCGAAGAAACGGCCGCCCAAAGGTGGCAGAGATGATGATAAAGAGTGGGATGGGGAAGAGCCTGATTGCTGGAAGCGGGTTGACGAATCTGAGGTGTGTAATTCAGGTTTTATACATACTATATATATGTGTGTGTAACTGTAGTCATGTGATATTTGGTTTTGGGGTTTTAGTTTTAGATGAATTAATTGATTGAGCTTGATTTAAGGAATATACTTCAGTTTGATAGGGACTGTGAGAATGATTAATAAGTTAATAACTACATAGGCACATTGAGCATTTGGTAATTGAAATCATTCAACGGAAGCTAACCATATCAGTATAATTTGATATCTCCATTGTTCAGGTGTATTTTGATGCCGCAGCCACTGGTTGTGATGGGTTCCATTTTTTTCCAGTTGTTTGGTTGGGCTTCAATCGATGTATGCAATTATGTTTTTGATATATATATGTTTGATTTTGTATTGATAAGGGTTGACTGCAGTTGATACAGAAAAACTTGCTTAAATATTTGTTGAAGGTTATAATCGACTGGACTTTTGGTATACTGATTTGTGGAGTTATTCTCTTTTGTATGTTAAAATGTAGCACTTGTATACTTCTGTGACAACGCTATTTTATTAATAAATCCCATAAAGTCTGGTAGTATTTCAAAAGGTTATTGTGACCTAGAAGTATCTATTTACATTGTCTTTTTCTCAAGACAATTCTTCTAATTGATATCGGTCTCCTGTTTCGGTTAGCATTTTGAATTCAAGAGGAAAAGGGATATACATTTCAATGCAGTTGTTTGATTACATCTCCATGTTTAAATTATTCTTAGCTGGGAGAGGATTCTAATTTCCTTTATTGCCATTGATTCTAGGTACCCGTTATGGGGCAAGTCTGTTTGCTTAATGAGAAAAGGTCACTGCTTGCTTAACGTGAAACTAAATTACTGAAGGATGAATTTGAGAGACAAATATATTAGTATCTCCCTTATCAGCAAACTGAAATGAAAGAAAACTGAAATAGAAATCCAAAGAAAATGGAAAGCAAGCATTTAATTCTGATGCAGTTGAAGATTTAATATTTATGTGAAAGGTTTGTTTTTTAATGATTTGATTCCTCACAGGTGGACCCTTTGCGCTTGCTTGCATGTTTAATATGGAGAAATATAATCGAATTTATTTTTATGTTACTATATTTAATTCAAACGCTGTTAAAGATTCAGTATTTATGTTATAGATTTGGATTTTAAAGATTTGATTCCTCTAATTTGGAGAAAATAATCAAATTTGTTTTTATTTTACTCTTTTCGTGATATATTTTCCTTAAAATTGATACCACTACATATTAACTTTTTTTAAATTGCTACTGTTTTGCTTATTGATGGTCTAGAGGAATGCTGCGGACCTGATTTTGCGGGAGTTGCAAAATAACCTTGATACGTGACTTCAAGTTGTTCACATTCTTTCGAATACACAAAACCTAAACACCAAGTTTTTTGCTTTGCGGGTTAGGCTTAGTCCATCCTCAATTATTTACTTTTGTACTTCAATTTGCATTATGAGCAGGAAATTTAGTAGGGGGTTCTGGCCTAATTAATCAAGTGATTATGAATGACATATAAGGCCTTAACCAGTTTCTGTTTTTGTTTTAGTTTTAGCTTTTGATGCATTCCTGTAATCTTCTTTTTTACTTGAATTTCATTCAGCAGGGAATATGAGGTTAGAGTAATCCGAGGTTAGAGTAGGGGTTCTAGAATATTCTTTAGTCATGAAAATGTATGAACCTATAAGGTCTTTCTTAAAAAAATTTTGATGCACTCCTGTAAGTCTAAAAGTTAATAGTCGGATGAAGAGTTGCAGTTCAGTTGGAGAAGTTTTTTTCGTGTATTTTTTTGTTTTTTAAAAATATTTTTCATAAGAAATAACTTTATCGATTAGCAGTTTGGATTATATTGCAAATGCTTAATTACTGATTACAAACATTTGCTTGGATCGTGTAAAAATGCATGCATTTTCCTTATAGATGATCATGACGTCTGGGGGTGGAGTTTAAATTAGCATTGAATGTGACAATATCTTGACTTAATATAGTACATGCACCTAAATAAGGCATTCAAAGAAGAAAATTTAGCTTAATTGCGCTGAGCATATTGTTAGCCAACTGTTAATTGTATGCCTTAATAGTCATTATTGTCTAAGATGGATGTTTATGCTTTAAAGTCTGATTTGGATCGTTGACAGTATTAATTTTAAATATTAATGGCGACTAACATTCAGTCTATCAAATCTCCTCATATGCCGAAGATCTAATTTCTTTCATTATTAGGTAAATTTCTAAATTTTACTTATGATAAAAATCACAAATGCTTCTATGCATCTATGTTCAATTAGATTCATCTTCATTTTAGATAAGCTTCTACTGTTTGCAAGTCTAGCTATTTATTGATTCAATCAACCACTTTTATCCAAATTAAGAGATGGTTGGATTACTGCAAGAATTTTTATGTCTAAACCAAGGATTGCATTAATCCCTTCTCCTAAATGTTAATTACTCCACATATTCTGTCCAGGATTCTCTTGCATTCTATTATTATTATTATATTTATAAGTAATTTGTTAGCATCACTTTAATCTCAATAGGAGATAATTAAAGTTTGAAGTAATCTAGCATGATCTGTTTATCGTGGCCCTATCCACATCTTATGGGTTGCTATATTTGTATTTCCGAGGGTTTTGATGACTTTTAATTCTACCATTACAAAAGAAAAGAAAAGAAAAATTAGGTCTTTTAATTTCACCATTAATAGTGCCAAAGGCTTACAAGCTAGTTACTAATATTTCTTCAGTTTTCTCACCAACCAAACAGAAAGTTTAAGGGGAAAAAAAACAGACCTTTCTTTGGACGTTTCAGCAGGTTGTTCAACAGCACTAGCAACGATATCAGCAGTATTGGTGACAGAAGCAGTAGAACCATACGCCTCAATATTATTAACTGGCGGCGCCGGCGACTGCTGTGACCGGAAAGCGAACTCTTCAGGGCGGTGAAGGGCGAAATTCTGGGCAGAAGGAGTAGGGCGAAAAACATGAGTTTGCTGGAGGGCAAAATGGTCTTTCTGAGGCGGAGTAACACGGTTGTTTACGATCTTCTGCTGCTGCGATTTCTGTTGCTGTTGCTGTTGCGGTGGCGGTTGAGGGCGGAATAGGAAATGGATCTGGTTACGGATGAATTCGACCTTCTGGGAGAGGTCTAACCCTAGCTTGGACTCCAACTGTTGAACGACGTCGTGTAAGGAGGTGAATGGAGTGTTAGGGTTTGCTTGGCGAAGGAGAGATTCCAGTGCCTCTGCTAATTCTTGGTCGGACACCATTGTTGTTTCATATATATTTCGCAGTATTAACAGAAATTAACGGACTATACAAAAAAAAATTAATAATAATTTTATCTGTGTATGTGATTCTCTCTCCTCTTTCTTCTTTCTCTCTCTCTCTCGTCTCTGCACTGTTTGTCTTCTCTTTGTACGTATTGAATTTACGGTGTTGCCATTGACATGGCAGGGTATAGGATGACTGGATTGGAGTTTTAGATTACTAACAATCCAATCAGAGAGATGACTTGACCATTTTGAGGCACGGGCTTGTGACAATAGATAAATGCAATTATAAAGTTTATCGACTCTCCATTTAGAGTAAATTATTATATGCGGAATCCTATAGTACTCTGTATAGGCTCAAAATTTATTTTCACTCTAAATTTTATTAGTGATTAAAAGTATCCTAAATTAAAAAAAAAAAAAAAAAAAATTCCCTCGATTTTATTTTCTGTACATTTACTGTTCAAATGAGTAGTTAAAAGGGTCAGACATTAAATATTACTTATATAACTTATAACAAGAGAACCAAGGTATGATTGTACCCTAAATCGCCCATATATTAGTAATTAGTAATATTTTAATACTTTACCCTCTTTAATTTATCCCACATTTTGACAGGAAATTGATGAAAAATAAAAGTATGAGGTGCAAATTATTTTTCGCTTAAAGTTTAAAAAAAAATTATTCAAAATTTTAGGTGAAAATTGATTTTGAGCCTAACCTATAGACTTTAACTTGTAATGTAATCCTCCGTTTATTGTCACCCCAATTTGAAATTTTTAATGTTGTCGTTGATCCCAATTGAGTCCTTAAACGTGCCTTATTTTAGGCAATTAGATTTTATGTCAATGACCAATCAATCAAATTAAATCATGTGACTATCATGTAATTTACATTAACAAAAGATGAATAGTAAATGAGATTTATATTTAGATAAGTAAAAATTTATAAAAATATAAAAAAATATATAAAAATAATAATCTCGTTAAAAAGATAGAATAAACAAAATACATAGTATAATATAAGGGTTATTACCATATCAAAAAGTGTCGCCCTCTTTTTTAATGTCTTCAAGGCTCACTCAATAAAGGATTCTCAATAAAGGGTACTTAATAATATGAATATCCACAATAGCACATATCATAAATATTAATGTAATGTTTTCAATTGAAGGAATAGAATTGAGGAACGAATGAAATGATTATAAGATATTTTAAGTGTATGTTTAGTTATTAGTGGTAGGTGGTATAATATAATAACAAAATTAGTATAAATATCTATTCTATTGAAGTGAATTTTATTCCATCACCTCTTATACGGATTAAAAATCAAGGGGATGGATGAATTTTCATTCCACTGGATTAATTTATCCTTCAAAATGATCATCAAATATATTATTTTTCAATATATTCCTTCTTGCATTCCATTTTCTCAATTAATACATACCATAAGGGTGTAAATCGGTTAGGTTGAGTAGTTTAAATGTATTATTTCAATCCAAACTAATGTTATTGATTTAAAAGTATATAAAATAAAACCAAACCAAACCAACATACATGTAACGCCTCTAAATCTGTGTACTCACTACAATAGATTTGATGCATCACGATACACATCTTCTATAATATTTATCAATATTTTTATTGATTTAACTAATCTATTACAAACATTACATCACATACCTCATCTCCATATCGTAACTTAGGTATTACACTTCACTTAATCACTAATCTTGACAAGATTTCTCTTTCTCTTATTTTTTAACTCCCAACCCTTCGGGTCTATCTTTCCTTTCTTCCTACATTAATTTATGATTGCAAGGGTGAGCATCAAATATATTTAGCAAATATTAAATTGAAATGGAACTTTCCAAGAAATAGATATGAATCAATAACATCATTATCTTTGAATTGAAAGATTAATCAACTTTCATTACTTGAAAGGTTATAATGACCTAGAGTTCTTTCGCATGGTATTGCAGGTGATAAGCCTAACAGTACTTCTGGTGACCTGTAACATGTTATTTCACTGTAGTACACAATGACTTGTCAGAATAAAAAAAAACTCATCAATGAATATTTCGACAAAGAAATTCTCAATATTTGAAACTTTAGAAATGTGCATCAGCACGGAATTGATAAGAAATTTTAGAATTTCACATCAAAGTATTTGTATTTTTGAATTACTGTTGAGGGATTGTTAACACCATAAACTCTTTACATCATGCTTTACAGTCACAGAGGCTCCAAATATTTACATAACATCTTCTTGAACGCTAAAAGCGTTAAGTTTGCACTATATGACCCATAACTGTTTGACAGTCATACAACTGAAAACTTTTACATATGGTCATGAGGACCATGAACTCTTCATACACAATTCAATAGTCACAATTGCTGTGAATTCTGTACATGGTTATGAGGACTATAAACTCTTTTTATAAAAGTTAATAGTTACAAAAACTATGATATCCTTCACATCGAAACATAAAAATTCTCCTATAATATAGGGTTGTTCATCCTCAGTCTTGATTAATTTCACAGTAGAGTAGCCGAAATAAATGGCATCCTCTTTAATTCAAATAAATTTAGGAATATCAAGAACTTACAAACTTAGAAATAATGCACAGTTCATAGAACTTGTCATACTGATATGAGTTCAGGAATTTGTCATAATAATATAAGTCAAGGAACTCGCCATAGTAATATGAATTCAAGAACTCGTCAATAACTTACTATAATATTATGGGTTCAAGAACTTACCATACTAATATGAGTTCAAGAACCTACCATAATAATACGAGTTCAAGAACTCGCATACATTTTCAAAACTTACAACTTAGCTCAACGTAGGTATTCGCATCAATTTGCATAATTTACAAGTTTAATAACTAGCAATAAATCATAGGACTTGCAATAAATTTAGAAACTTCAAAGTGAGGGAACGTGCCTCGATTGAGAAACTTGTTTATCATCATCTGACATTCATCATCTATCTCCAATACTTTGTTCTCCAAATATCCTACAACGTTATGGAATATTTCCAATATCATATTAATTTTTTCATAATAATATTAACTTTTATCAATTTACTTCCCGTAATTATATTTTAACATTTATGTTAACTCTTCCAATAATTTCTATAATTCGGAATTAAATATGAAAGTACCAAATTCTTGGATAACATCTTCCTTATGTCAAAATATACTATTTCATGTAAAAATATATCATTCCTCAAATCTCATTTCAAACTGAGTAATAACGCTGAATTTATTATTGTTTTAATCGTTAACAAACATTGTTTTTATTTTTATGATAACTCATTTGTTACTTATCCATTTTCGTTCATTCATGAGTTAAATTAAACCTTATACAGTCTAGTTTAACACCATCCAGACCTTGGTTCCTACTTCTTCTTCATTCACAACATAAATCCTTCTTTAGCAGCTAGGTCAAAAAATTATAATTTTTGGCCAGCCTTACTAAATAATTCACCAAAAATAATCTACCACATAGAAATTGTCTAAACTTATGGGGCTTGGTAGCTAACTTCAATATCTACAACTTTTCATTTTATACTACAAATTCTCAACATATGATTTTATATGGTTTTTACAAAAATGTGAACAGATTCTGAATTTTCCAAATTCACCCCTGTTTCACTAGAAAAATCACAAAAAAATAATTCACAAGATATTTCGAAATGATTCTAGTGTCCACGAGTAGCTAACTTCCTAAACTATGACTTCTCTTTTTATGTCATGACCAAATTCCAAACACACAAGCCTAGAAAATTCGCACATGCAACATGTCAAAATCTATTTTTTCAGATTCTGGTATTGTAGTTTTCTCTGAACCAACCTGGTTTAAAACTTCATCATAAATAATCTATTAGAAATTTTTGAGTGATTTTTTTTTTTGGTAGCTGACTTCCCAATCTATTTTTAGATATAAAGATCACATCTTAACTCCTTATATATCACGAGATATAGATTTTACAAAAATATGGTAGCAAACTAACTTTTTCAAATTTTTTTGTTTTCTTTCTTCTTGTTTGATTTCTTAATTTCTCTTGTTTGATTCTTGTTTATACGAGTTT
Organism: Hedera helix; assembly: GCA_947179155.2. Classification (NCBI taxonomy): domain Eukaryota; kingdom Viridiplantae; phylum Streptophyta; class Magnoliopsida; order Apiales; family Araliaceae; genus Hedera; species Hedera helix. Next base: position 13,546,444 of record OX359265.1, read on the forward strand.
AATACATCCTCTTTGCATAACCTTACAAAACTTAAAATCCTCTTTGCATAACCTTACAAAACTTAAAATCCATGTATGGAAATCAAAAGATTTAGCAAGGTTTTTAATATTACCTTTCTAGGTTTCCTTTTACTCATCCTCCTTCAGCTTGACATGAACTATTTTCTTTCTCTCCTTCTTCCTCTATAGCTGTAGCAACCTTCTCTCCCTTCTTCTTCTTCTTCTTCTTCTTTTTTCATCCGTGAGGTGTAGTGAAGTGGCTAGCTTCGCTTTATTTTCCTTCTTTTATAATGCTTATTTGATAAGCTTTAGCCATTATTTATTTATTTATTTATTTGGGGTCAAATTGTTAAAGATTCTTGGAGAAGCTTTGACCCTCAAAGTCCTTATCCCATTTGCTGGAAATTCCAGCCCTTTCTAGCAGGTAGGGGTGAGCAATTCGGTTATAACCAAACCGAATAGCTTATTCGATTATAACCGAAAATTGAAATTAACACGTTTTGATATCCGAATTGGTAACCAAATTAGTAGATAATTGAATTACCGAATGACCAAATAACCGAATTTACTATTCGGTCAATAACCGAAATTAACACACACAAAAAGTGATATTTGCTTAAAAAGAAGGGGGTATATGTTCTGTATTTGGATTAAAAAGTTTTTTTTTTATATTTTACTATTCGGTTAATTGGTTAACTGAATAGTAAAATTTTACTATCTGAAATTAAACCCGAAAATCGAAATAAAATTCGGTTAATAACTGAATTGTCCAAAATAATCATAATATTTCGGTTATAAAATTTTGGTTCGGTTATTTGGTTATAACCAAATTGTGCTCACTCCTACTAGTAGGTTCCAGCCCCCGGGCCCCGCTTTAGTTGTTTCGTTTTATGTGTTTGACTCGCCTTCCACATTTTAACCTGAAAAGTCAAATTTTTATGTTTATAGTCGTTTTCTATTAAATTTGACATCCCCAATGTCATGGCGACACCCATTTTTTCAAATGAAAGTAGTATGCCCTCAAGCTAATCATATTTGATATGATAAAGTATTTACTTTGTAATCTTATTCGTTTATTAATAAAAGTTTTATTTAAAGGAATTTCTTTATTCATGATTAATTAGTTGAATTAATTAAATGGATAAACCCATAGTTTTTTAGCAATGCTTTTAGAATCATGATGTTGATCATGCTAATGAGATTTAAATTCAAGATAGCTCAAAACTAAAATATTCCTAATCGTGTGATCACTAAAATGGGGATTTGTGAATTTAGATATATTAGTACATACTATGTTTGCTCTTTCAAAGATGATGATTGATCTCATAATTATTTGAGTAGAGACACTAAAGTAAGTATGTACGTGCTTATTGGAGAATAAGGTCACTGAACCTAACTCGCTTAAGGAACACCTAATGGAGTTTTACTTGCATGTCAATAGGAATTCATAATGTGAAAGTAATATAAGTGATCCTTGGACTTTAAATCATCATAGTACCTTGTGTATGATGAGTTATACTTTATCATATTCCTTAAGACTATATGGATACAACAAATGATATGTTTGGGTATAATAAGTTGTACATAGAGGTATGTGAATGATTAACAAATAATTTACCACTTCTAATAAAGGAAGAGAATATCCTACGTAATTCGATAAATAACAACTCATAAATCATTGGCAAAGGTAGAATGGAAATTAAAAAATAGTTTCTAATTTACAGTAGAGTAGTGCATTTGAAAATTAAAATATATATAATCAAATAAAATAAGACTTGATATTAATTACATGTCTTATATTTGATTGAGATATTGTGTGGTAAAAGGATTGAATGTATGGTAACTACTCACGGAACATGTTCTTTGTGATCAAATATTAAAATTTATATTATTTAGAAAAACGTTAATTACTAAGGGTGCTTACCCTTATTGTAGAATAAATATATTTATTTATTCTAAATTAAAGGACTGTAATTCATAATAAAAAAATTAGAATGGTTATAATTTATTTATTATATAATCGGTTTAATATGAAGAACCCAAATGGCCACACCATAAAAGATAAATATTTATTTTAGAAGTGGATGACATAATGGTAATAATATATTAAGTATATTTAATTTATACTATGGTGATAGAATAAATTAAATGACTTAATATTTATAATTAAGTATTTTAGAAATACTGATTATAAATTAATTTTTAATTCCTAAATGATTTATGAATTAATTAATACGTAGTATTATTATTATAAATAATTAAGTTTCTAAATAGTTTAGAAATTATAATTATTATAATAAATTAATTTAATTCCTAATTAGTTTATTAGTTAAATTAAAATTCTACTCCTAAAAAGTTTCGGAGGGTTGAACAAATCTATAAATAAGAGGAGTCTTGTTATAGATTGTGATTACTCACTTTTTTGCAAGTATTGGAGAAACTTTCTAGTTTTCTCTATAATCTTAAAAACTAGAAAGTGAGAGAAAATTAGGGCTAGCCATCCAGGTTTGGAGAAATTGAAATCTACTTCTTCAATCTATATTATCTCTTAGCGGATCACCTTTAGAGGCTATACGCTTGGGTAGCTAACGTTGATTTATAGATTTTAGTAGGAGTGCACACAAAACCGACCAAAACCGAAAAACCGACCGGACTGAACCAAACCGTTACTATTTTAAACCGAAAAATCGAACACTATAAAACTAAAAAACCGAAACTAGCTCGGCCGGTTTGGTTTGGCTTATCAAAAAACCGAAACCGACCAAACCGACCGAATAATTTAAAATTAAAATATAATTTATATACTTTTCTAATAAATATTTATTTTATATAATTATATATTTATTATGTCTTTATTGTGACGAATTTGCAAAACTTCTCTCCTAGTGAGTGAGTTAGGTGATTTTTATTTTTCGGATTTAAAAAACTTCTATTATAATTAGTAGTTATTGAGTTAATGATTTATTAATTATTATGAAAAAATGGTAATATAATAAATATCAAATTATCAATTACGGAACCGAATAACCGAATAAACCGACCGATTTAACCGAAATCGAATAAACCGATAACCGATTACGATGTAAAAAATTTGGCGGTTTTGGTTTTTAATTTTTTATAACCGACTTAAATGGTTTGGTTATTTTTTCCCCCAAAAAACTGACCAAACCGATCGTGTGCACCCCTAGATTTTAGTCGGTGGATTTAAAAAAGAACGCAAAGGATAAAGGGATGTGAACTCGTACCTATTCAAGATTTGAATCTACAAAGGTATACTCTTTTATCCTTCCTTAATTAATAAGTATCGCATAAGAAAGATACTAGAATTTGGTTTGTAGAAAAAATTTAAATATGATTTATGCTTATTTCTGTTGCGTTACATCAATTTGATTGTATGTATGTATAGTTTTTGTAAACCAAAAGTAGCATCAAGAGTCATACTTATGCGAATTATTAATTATTTTATTCCTTATATGTATAGGTATATGTTTATAATAATTTATTTGACATAATTTGTTGTATAAAATCATGAGTTTTGAAAACAAGAAGCAAAAATCAAGTTTTAGAAGAAAAATTGTCAAAATCGTGAAAATTGCATAATTCGCAAAAAATGTTTTGCCGAAATGGCGCTGTCGTGCCGGGTTTGTTCGTGAAAACAACGTTGTTGCGTTGGAACAGCAAAATTTGTGATTTTGACTTTTTGTGCAGTTTTTAAAATTAATAAAATAAAATTTTTATTTTGGATAGTTTTACAATTAAAATAAAGAAATTATTTTAAACTTAAAATTAGATTTCATATAACTTCAATTACCCATTAAATGATATCGATATAAATTTAGAATGGTTTTAATTCATGAGATGAATGATATATATGATATAAATTATGTATTGATACATATGATGATATGTATGATAATACAATGGATTGATTATGGAATATTGACCAATGTGTGATTGGATTTATTTTAGTTGGATGCTTAAATGAATAGGTTTTAAATAAATGGGGTCTGCGTACCTCGCCTTTCTAATTTTCTAATGTAAATTATATCTCCCTACTATATACTTCCTCTTGACGGCTGATCAATATTTCTGTTTTATGAAAATAGATTGTAATATGATTAGATAGTATTATTTGAAAAATTGGAGTTGATGAGCAAAGAGCACTTGAAAAAACCGTTTATATTGGAGCCTGAGTTACGAATGTAATAGTTATATTCATGTTTTGCTCTTTCATCCCAGGTTTGACCTTTTGGTTCACTTGGTGGGTCGAATGAAAAAAAACTGTAATAAAAGTTCATAGTCAATCCAAGTAGAATATAATATTCTATATGTGCATGCTTATTATGTATATATTATATATTATATATTATCAAACATGTTTCACATGTTAAATAATATGACGCGTAATATATATATATACACACATACACACAAGATGAGACAATTAATAATAAACCACTCAAGGTAAATTATATTATGTTACGTTCAAATATATTTGGAATGCCGAACGTTACCTTTTAACATGATAAAATGATAGAGCATCAAATACTTAATATGAGTTTGTTGTGCACACATAAAGCTTGTATTAATTATTTGAGATGTTGTTTTATTACATAGTAGATGTTTATAAGGAATTGAATAATATCGTTTTATTATGCGCATACAAAGACTATATTTTTCTCTTCACTTATATGGAATGCTAGGCTGAATTTTACTTAGATAATTTTGATTCAGATGTGCACACACTTGATCATAATAATCTAGGAGGCAAAATTAAATGGAGTTACATGGAAATGTAATTAACAAGGGGTTATCTACATATTGAATAAAATATAGCTTGTTATGTTCATACACAGCTATACTTATGTCGATAGGATTCTTATCTCATTTGTAGATCTTTAGCTAGATTTGTCGAACTATATATGAAGGGTAATATAGTTTGATGAAAATAGCAGAAGACACCATTTAAAATAAATATCTAATTAACTTGGTGATTAATAAAATGAATACATGTTAATGTTGTCATTAATATTCACTTAAAGAATTTTTCTATGCCTAATTCACTAACACTACATAGCATATTGGATGCTACAAATTAATCAAATCGAATTGTTCTGATTGGCTAAAGAAATTTGAGAATAGTTCTCAATGCTGTAAAGTAAGCAAATGTCCTTAGTTTGTATATCCTTGTAAATGTTGCATACAATGTTTCTGAGGAAGAGATTGCTACTTTTAGAAGTGGCAAGATGATACATAGGTGGCTCATTGCATCATGCTAACATCCATAAGTACCAAGTTACAACGTCAACATGAGAAAATGGATGTGCCTACTATATTACTGCACCTTCATAAGTTACATGGTGAGCAAAGTAGGTTAGCTAGATATAAGATATCTAAGGAGTTCTTTTAATCTAAAATGACCAATAGCACTACAGTACAGACTCATGTTCTGATAATGATTAATTGGATTGATCAATTAGGACAACTGAGTTTTGTCATGGATGGAGAGTTTAGTCAAGATTTGATCTTACAGTCACTCACTGACTTATTTTCATTATTTGTTATGAATTTCAACATTAATAAGCTAGACGTCAGTTTACCTGATTTGCTTAACATGTTGAAGACTACTGAGAGTAACTTTCCTTCCAAGAAAGACCAAGTCTTATTGGTAGATGAATCTTTCAAGCAGGGGAAGAGGGTCAAAGGTGTTTTTGAGGAGTCAAAAAAATGTAGAATGCAAAAGAAGGGCACTATATAAAGGGCATAAATAAAAGTGATCCAGAGGGAAAAAAAGTTTGCTTTCATTGCGATAAGTCAGAAAATTGAAAAAAGAACTACAAGGAGTATCTTGTAGTGGTTAAACAGAAGAAGCTTGGTGAAGCTTCTACTATAGATATAGATTTGTTCATAATGAAATAGAACTTTCTATAAGTCAAAGTTCTACTTGGGTATTAGATACTGACTAGTGGTCTTACATATGCAAGTCGTTGTAGAGAGTAAACAGAAGTAGAAGGCTAAACAAAAAGTAAGTAATCCTGTGCATGGGACATGGAATAAAGATTGCTACATTAGTCATAAGAACTTATAGTTTAGCATTTTCTACGGGCAAGTCTATTAAGTTAGTAAGTTGTTACTATATTTTAGCTCTTGTAAGAAACATTATTTTGTTCCATATGTTGACAAGGAAAGTTTTGACATTATAATAAAGAACAATCATTGTTCTATTTATAATGATAGTATTTTTTTTAGAACTGGTTGATTACTTGATGGACTTTGTACACTTGACTTACATAAAAAAAAATCAAATTGAAAAAACTAAAGACAAAAGGATGATGTGAATTATAAATTCAAATTTTCCTATAGACTCGATCATATTAATGAAAAGAGACTAAATAAGTTGTATAAAGATGGGTTTGAGAACCATTTGATTATGAATCATATATAACTTGAATCTTGTATCATGGTTAACATGACTAAATCTTCATGTAGTAGACATGAAGAGAGAAAGAGTTACAGAGTTGTTAAAGTTGGTACACACGAATGTGTGTGAACCTATGACAACATATGCAAAAGGAGGGTATTCATTAATTACTTTTACTGATGATCATTCTAGATTGGGATATATGTATTTGATGAAATATAAATCAAAATCATTTGAAATGTTCGAAGAATTCAAAAAATGAACTAGAGAAACAAATGACCAAAAGTATTAAAGTTCTTTGATTAGATCGAGAAGAGAAGACTTAAGTAGCGAGTTTCTAAATCATCTCAAAGAGATTGGTATTCTCTCACAATTGATATAGTGATGATCCATGCTGAGTTTTACCGATCTTTCAGTATCCTTTTGAGGTTATGCCCTAGAAACAATAACATATTTACTAAATAAGGTACCTTCTAAATCAGTCTCTAAGACTTCATATGAGTTATGGACACTGACTTAGGAGTACGGTTGAAAGAGTTGTTAGAGAAGAAGTACATTCAGCCGAGTGTATCCCCGTGGGGAGCGCCAGTGCTGTTTGTAAAGAAGAAAGATGGATCGTTGAGGCTTTGTGTCGACTATAGGGAGTTAAACAATGTCATAATTAATAATAAGTACTCGTTGCCCAGGATCGATGATCTATTTGATCAACTTAAGGAGGTTTAGTGAAGCACCTGTATTATCATTGCCTGATGATACATGGGGGTTCGTGATTTATAGTGATGCGTCACTCAAGGGTCTTGGTTGTGTGCTGATGCAGCATGACAAGGTCATCGCGTACGCGTCACGCCAGTTAAAAGATTATGAGAAGGGATATCCGACTCATGATTTGGAACTAGTAGCAGTAGTGTTTGCTCTGAAGATTTGGAGACACTATCTGTATGGAGAGAAGTGCGAGATATACACAGACCACAAAAGTCTAAAGTATATCTTCACTCAAAGGGAGCTGAACATGAGGCAGAGGAGATGGTTGGAATTGATCAAGGACTACGATTGTGAAATTTTGTACCATCCCGGTAAAGCCAATGTGGTAGCTGATGCTTTGAGTAGAAAGGGCAGGGAGAAGTTGTCGATGTTAACAACGCAGGAGGAATTAATTAATGATATGGAAAGATTAGAGTTATAATTTAATATCCAAATGAGGCAGACGAGAAACTGTTTGCAATAGAGGTGAGCCCAACTTTATTGGACAAGATAAAAGAGGCTCAAAAAGGTGATGAGGAATGCCTTGATATTAAGAAAAGGCTATCCGAAGATAGGGACTTAAAGTACTCAATGGATGTCACAGGGTTAATTCAATTCGAAGGAAGAGTTTGGGTACCATTGGTTCCAGAATTGAGGGAAGAAATTCTACAAGAGGCCCACAACACGAGATACTCAATACATCTGGTAGTACCAAGATGTATCGAGATCTACGACAACATTTATGGTGGCCTAACATGAAGAGGGAAGTGGCTGAGTGTGTCAGCCGATTTTTAACTTGCCAGAGGGTTAAAGCGGAACATCAAAAATCGGGTGGTCTGTTACAACCGTTGGAGATTCCAGAGTGGAAATGGCAGCATATCACAATGGATTTTGTGGTAGGACTTCCATAAACTCAGAAGGGGTACGATGCGATCTGGGTGATCGTGGATCGTTTGACCAAGTTTGCACATTTCTACCAATCAGAATCAGGTATAATCTGGGGCAGTTGGCAAAATTATATGTTAAAGAAATTATGTCGTGACATGGAGTACCAGTATCTATTGTGTCTGATAGAGATCCGTGCTTCACGTCAAAATTCTGGAGGAGCCTACAGGAAAGATGGGGACACAATTAAGGTTGAGTACCGCGTATCATCCTCAGATTGATGGGTAGAGCAAGCGAACAATTCAGACGCTGGAAGATATGCTTAGAGCATGTTGTGATGGATTTTAAAGGTAGTTGGGATGATCACTTGTCGTTAGTGGAGTTTTCATATAACAACAGTTATTATGCAAGTATTGGCATGCCGCCTTATGAAGCACTGTATGGGAGAAAGTGTAGAACGCCCCTGTGCTGGGATGAAGTTGGTGAACGGAGATTGTTGGGACCCGAACTGGTACAACAAACCGTAAATGTGATCAAAGTGATAAGAGCTCGTCTAGTTGCGGCTCGGGATCGACAAAAGAAATACGCGGATTTACATCGTCAGAAGAGAGACTTCGAGGTTGGGAGTTTTATCTTTCTGAAGGTACCTCCGTGGAAAGGAAAAATCAGATTCAAAAAGAAAGGAAAATTGAGTCCTAGATTTATTGGACTGTTTGAAATTTTGAAGCAAGTTGGTGAGGTGGCATACGAGGTAGCTTTACCTCCTGAACTAGAACATATTCATAATGTGTTTCATGTTTCAGTGTTGCGGCCATATAAACCAGACTACAAGCATGTCATCTCATACGAGCAGATTCAAGTTGAGAAGGATTTATCGTATAAGGAAATTCCTGTCCAGATATTAGATAGGAAGGAGCAGACGTTAAGAAATAAAGTTATTCATTCGATCAAGGTTCTTTGGAGAAACCACACGGTTGAGGAGGCTACATGGGAGCTAGAAGAAAAGATGAGGAGGAATCATCCCGATCTTTTCGAGTAACTTTATGTTTGTAATTTTGGGGACGGAATTCTTATAAGGGGGGGGGGGGGGAGAATGTAATGACCGCAAATATTTTAATATAAATAAATGAAGTTATTAACGGTAGTTGTAATTACTGTGCGATTAAATTAAATCATTGTGTGACGGCTTAGTTAATTTAATTATGTGTTGAGATAATTAAAGGATTTATAGGGAGGTTCAATTAATGGGTTGATTAAATTAATGGACCCACCTAGGTTGTGGAAATTAGTTATTGTGGTTAATAATTGATTATAATGGGTATGTATTAATATTTTATAATTCTGCTAGGAAAGTTATTAATAGTGGATTTATATAAATAGGTTTAATTAAAATAAACTCAACTCCTGTGGATTTAAATTTATACTTATGATTTATTTAATTCGGATCTAAATTAGTAGCCACGAGGGGTTATTTTAATACATAATGAGGTATATATAATTTTATATATCTCTTATGATTTATTGTCTCGAGCCGCGTTGAGAAGTCATACTAGAGTCAATGATATTTTTATCTCAGTCGGCAAAGCAAAGGAGAAGCAAGAGAGTTCTTTATATAATGCATTCTAAGTTCTCAGCCTTCATTTCTCTTCACGTTCGTCTACTAAACTAGAGAGAGAGAGAGTTAGGTGAATTGTGAGTTAATATTGAGAGGAAGAAGTTGCTGGAACATTTAAAGACGAAGTAGAAGGAGGTTGGAATCATTCAAGCCAAGCAACTTCAGTATTTACTACACGTAGCTTCAGTTGTTAAGAAGGTAATCGAAACCCTAGCTTTCGTTTTCATATATCTGTGTTGCCATGGTTGTGAGTAGCAAGTGTAGCTGAAATAAGTTATTATCTGTTGAGTTTTTCTCGGTGAATCTGTATATGTAAACTGTTTGGGTGTTGGATCATAAGAGACCGATCGATTTAAGCTTTGAAATGAGTTTCTAGGTTGGTTTTGTGAAGCAGAGCGCCTAAGCGCGTAAGTGAGCGTCGTAGTGGTCAAGCGCTTAAGCGCTGTTCCCTGTTCATTTCCGGGCGCCTAAGTGCCGTCTTTCCTTGTTGTTTGGGCGCCTAGGCGCCAGTGTGGTCGGGTCGGGTCGGGTCGTGGACTCGGGTCGGTTCAAGGGTTTAAATAATAATTTATTATAAGAATAAATTTTTTATTTTGGTATTAAATTATTATTAAACGATTAATAATAATGGTAGGTAATTAAATTATGATTTAATGAGTTATAGTAATGGTGTTTTGTTAAACTATTATTATACGATTAACAGAAAAGGAAATTCTTAAGTTATTATTGAATGATTTAAATAATAACGGTACACGATACAATTAAAATGTTATGAACGTATTTATAACATTTGCGATTTAGTTAGATGTAATTACATGAATAATAATATTGCTGGGTAGTTAAAATATTATCCACGGAAGATAATGTTGGCAGGTACTTTATATGTTGGTCAATAGAGGATTATGTGCTTAAATGGTAGTCTTCTTGATAATATTATCTAGACCTCTATGTACTTTGCTAATTGAAAGGTAAACCTGTTTATTATTAGGTCTTTCAAGGATATTAAATTAAGTCGTGTAAGCTGTAATCAACGATTGAAGCAAGTTCTCTAACCTTACTCAAGTTTTATATGAGGCAAGTTCCTTAACTTTACTCATATTTAATTGAGCAAGTTTCCTAACTTCGAACTTTATTTTGTACAAGTTTTCCTGAACTTCATTCACATTGATATTGTGCAAAGTTTCCTAAAACTTAAGCTATTATTTCTGATCATGTCAATGGTTTAATGTATCGTTAAATTATTCCATGTAAATGCCAGTATTGTTATTCGCACGATTTGTGCCATTGGAATCATTGTTCTATCATTGAACAGGAAGATCAATTCAAGTTCTTTATTTCATAAACTGTTTACGGGTATGGGTCTACGCCATTGTTTCGGCTAGACATATAAAGTAAGTTATTTTAAAAGCTATTCCAAAACCGTTGATCGGTACGGAAGTCTTGGACTGAGATAACAAACCTTAAAATGGGGGATTATAAGTGTCATTAAGCACGGTCAGAGTTTAATGTTATGCATATACATGTCGTACGAGAGGCTGATCCCCTCGAGTGCGTCTGATTTATCAAAGGAAAGATCGGGGAGATTGTTTCTTTGGATATGTTCAGGGTCAGTTGGACCACTCAGTAGTAAATAATCATTTTTCATTCCTTCGTTTGAATCTTGATTATTGTATCGGTTATTTCATCAACTTGTATAAATGTTGAGCTATCACTTTATTCGCATTCATTCATGATATGCCTGTATTATTGATTTTAAACCTGCTGAGCATATTCGTTGCTCACTCTTGCTATACATATCATGAACTAATTGCAGTTATGCATGAGTACTCCAAGAAGGACAAAGGCAAGGGCAAGCTTAAAGAGTAGTTTAGTATTTCTATTTCTGTTTAGTAAATCATGGAACTCTGTTTGTATTAATAGGTTTACCATGATGTATTTTGAGGCTGTGACCTTGAGACTGTAGTAAACCTTTTGTAATAAACAACGTATGTTTATTATTCCGCATTTTAGTAATAGATGTTGTTTAAGAGGTGATGTATGTATTTATTCGTGAGCACCAAATCCGAGGTATTGGTATTAGAATTTGGGGGTGTCACATAACTAATCTCCACACTTTGTTTATTTAAAATTGATTTAACTCTTCTTGTATTGCTTCAATCCAGCTTAAATCCTCAAGTGCTTCTTCAATCTTCTTTAGTTCCATTTGAGATAGAAAGCTGAGACAGAGACATTCGTTTTGAGTGGCTGACCTTGTTCTAACTATAGCATTGGGATCATCAATGATTATATCTTGAGTGTGATCCCTTATCCATTTTCTCCTTATAGGAATGTCAGTCCTTGTGCCTTCTTATATAAGTTCTTCAAGATTGGGTTCTAGATTAACAGTTTCATCAGTCTCTGAGATTTCTGCTTCAGGTATTGCAGCCTCCATGTTTGGCATTACGATCGTGGGGTCAGACTCAATAATTTCATCATCTGCGATCGTGTGACTTTCCTACTGAATGAACGGAGGATTAGGTTCTATGATCTCATCAGGTTGATCAGCCTTACTTGATTCACTTTGATTTGTTTTATCAAACATGGCGTGAATGGATACTTCAACAGTTAATAAATTCTTGTTGAATACCATATAAGCCTTGCTTTCCAATGAGTATCCAAGGAAGGTTCCTTCGTCTTCTTTAGGTTGAAACTTTTTCAGATAATTCTTGCCATTATTTAGGATATAACAAATACATCCAAATGCATGAAAGGAACTGATGTTTGGTTTTCTTCCTTTCCATAGCTCATAGGGTGTCTTCTTGTGTAAATGATGAATCAAGGATCTATTATGTGTGTAGTAAGTAATGTTGACTGCTTCAGCCCAGAAGTATTCAAGAAGATATACTGTTGGAAGAAGTGTTCTTCCTACTTCAATTAATGTTCTGTTTCTTCTTTCTACTACTCCAATCTGTTGTGGAGTTCTTGGGCTAAAAAGTTATGCTTGATAATATTCTCTTCACAAAACTTGTTCACTTCAGAATAATCAAATTCTCGAGCATGATCACTTCTTATTGACTTAATTTTCTCACCCTTCTCATTCAAGATTAGCTTGAAGTGACTAATAAAATGTGAACTTGTTTCATCTTTTGAGCTCAGAAAGAAAACCCAAGTGAATCTGGTGTAGTCATATAATAATACCAGTGTATACTTCTTTCCTATAAGACTTACTGTTGGAACTGGTCCAAATAAATTCATATGCAAAAACTGTAAAGGCTTTTTATTTGAATTTACCTCTTTGCTTTTGAATGAACTTCTGGTCTGTTTCCCAAGTTAATAAGCTTTGCATGGTCTTTGTTTGAAAAATCTCAATTTAGGCAACCCTTTGACTAGATCTTTTGAAACCAATTTTGACATACTCTTGAAGTTCAAATGAGATAACCTTTTGTACCACAGCCAACTGACATATTTTGAAGCTTTATCATAGAAACAAGGTTGTTGCTGATGAGTTGAGCTTTAAAAGATTGATTACATAGACATTTCCTTCTCTCAATCCAGTTAACTTCAAAGAAATTATTTCCAAGTCTCAAACTTGACATTGATTATTGAAAAATAGGACATAGTTGACTTATGCTTAGCATATTGTGCTTCAAACCTTCAACATAGGCTACCTTTCTGCAAGAAATAACGTCATTTTCAACTGATCCATAACCTTTGGTCTTTCTAGAATTGTTATCTCCAAATATTACTGATGGTCCATCCTTGACTTTGAAATCAGATAGAATAGCCTTGTTGTCAGCCATATGCCTTGAGCATCCACTATCTATATACCATATTGATTCAATGGACCTCGAACCTTGCATGGATAATCATTATTCATTTAAGTACCCATACTTGTTTTGGTCAAACCTTGTTAGTTTCTTTGGGAACCCAAATTTTCTTGATTTTGGATTGATGATATATAGAACAAAATGTAGTTATATGCCCAAATTCATGACAATTGTAGCATTTAAGATATTGCATGTGTTGGTTTGTAATATCCATGAACATGCAATCAAATTACATATAAGCAGTGAAAAACATGGTAAATCAAAATTTAATTTTTTTACTACAAACTATAATCAAGGATCGACATTTATGCATAACTATTAATTAACAAGAATGAGATAGATAATTATACCCTTGTAGATTCTAGTTTTCTACAAGTACGTGTTCAACTCCAATTCCGTCGTGTTCTCCTTAAATTCTACCGATTAGATTCTTTTGACCAATGTTAGTCACCCAAGTGTTTAGCCTTTAGAGGTGATCCACCAATGAATAATAATGATTCAAGAAGTGACTGGTGGCAAACCCTATTTTTCTCTCTCTAGAGAAAATGTGAGTACTCTCCCAAAATTTGTGAAAGTGTATGTAACCCAAAACCATAATAAGACTCCTCTTATTTATAGATATAGTCAACCATCCTAATACCTTTAGGAATAGATTTCTTAATTAAACTCCTAATCTAATTAGGAACTTAATTATCATTTATAAGAGTACTCGTATTAATTAATTCCTAAACTATTTAGGAACTAAATAATAATAATAATAATAATAATAATAATAATAATAATAATAATAATAATGATAATAATAATAATAATAATAATAATAATAATAATAATAATAATAATAATAATAATAATAATAATAATAATAATAATAATAATAATAATAATAATAATAATAATAATAATAATAAGACTCCTCTTATTAATTTATAATTAGTATTTTTAAAATACTAAATAATAAATATTAAACTATTTAATTTATTCTATCCCCATAGTATAAATTAAATATACTTAATTCATTATTATGATTATGTCATTTATTTCTTAAATAATTATTTTTCTTTTGCGTTGTGACCCTTTAGGTTCCTTATATTAAATCGGTTATAGAATAAATTAATTATAACTATTATAATCTTATTTACATAAATAAATTAAAATATTTAATTCATTTAAATAAATAATATTTATTCCATAATAAGGGTAAACCCCCTTAGCGATCAACGACTTTTCAGATAATATAGATTTTAGCATTTAATTGCAAAAGAACGTATTCAGCAAATAGTTACCGTAATATTCAATCATTCTACCTCACATGGTCCAAATCAAATATAAGACATGTTATTACTGTCAAGTCTTATTTTATGTGATTATTTGTATTTCGATTCTCAAATGATTAACTCTAATTAATGTAAATTAGAAACTACTTTCTAATTTTCATTCTGCCTTGGCCAAGGACTACTGAGTTGCCAGTTATCGAATCGCATAGGACATTCTCTTCTTTGACTAGAAATGGTAGATTTTTTGTTGATCATTCACCTATCTCCATGTATAACTTATTATATCCGATCATACCCTTTGATACACCCTAAAGATTTTAAAGAATATGTTAAAATATAATTCATCATATACAAGATACTATGATAATCTCAAGTCTAATGATCATTTGTACTACTCTCACAAAAGGAACTCATATTGACAGTCAAGTAAGACTCCGTTAAGTGTTACTTGAGCGAGTCACGTTCAGTGAACTTATTCTCTAATAAGCAGCTACATACTTGTTTTAATGTCTCTACACAAATGATTATGAAATCAATTACCCTCTTCATAAGAGCAAGCATAGTATGTATTAATCTATCCGGATTCACTAATCCTCATTTTAGTAATCTCACAATTAGGAATAATTTTAGTTTTAAGCTATCTTGAATTTAAATCTCATTAGCATGATCATCATTATAATTCTAAAAATATTGCTCAACAACTATGGGTTTATCACAATTAATGTCATCTATTAAATATGGATAAAGAAAATGTCTTTGTATAAATAAACTTTTATTAATAAATAAATAAGATTACAAAGTACATGCTACATCATATCAAATATGATTGGCTTATGTGCATACTACTTTCAATCTCCCACTTGTACTAAAGCCAATTGTCATGGTATCTGTGACATCCCGGATTTTAATAAGACTTCTAAATAAGGATTATGGATAATTAAGTAAAGGTTAGCAACTAAAACCTAGATTTGAAGGACAGAATATAATGATGAATGATTAAATATAATTATGATTTAATCAATGTACTAAAATGACCTATGTGGTTAAAACGAAGTAAAATGTATTAAAGGTTAAGGACGGAAAATAATCAATGTAAGACCCTATGATGTGTCAGCAGGTAACAGTTTGAATGTATGAATATGTGTATATGTATGCATTTGAGTTGAGAAGGAAAGAGGAGTTTAAAGCTAGAGAATAAAAGATTAAAGGGACGATATGTGAATATTTGAAATTGTTTAAGGAATTGATTTTTATTAATTGAAATAAGGTGAGTAATTATACGATTCATAAATGCAGAATGTAATACCCCCGAGAGTATGAAGAAAGAATGTAGTACGCAAGAATGTTGAGAATTAGCATTATGTGTATTAAGTAAATAAGTGAAAGGGATTTAAAGTCGAAATGAAGGTATTATGAGTATATATGATGATGGATTTTGATAATCCAATCGAAGTTCGTTTATTGAGGAAGCAGTTTATGTAAAAAGTGAGTACTATGATAAATTGAGATATTGGAAAGTTAGATTTATTGAATAGGAACCGAAAGAGTTTGTAGAAAATTGAGCATGCAATGTTATGCAAATTGGCAAATTATTGTGAATTAATATAATTAATTGATGGAATGCAGTTTTGAAAGTGTGACAAGTGTTATGGGATAAGCCAATTATGAGGTATTTAATGATGGAATAAAATTCAAGCATAATGAAGCAAGTTTGGATAAAAAAGGAGTTGATTTGGATGAAAAATAAGCAATTTATGAATTTTAAGGAATTAAATTTGCTAGATTTTGGTGGAAATGACCAAAATGCCCTTGACATGTTGAGAAATGACTTTTGTGTCCTAAGATGGTATAATGACTAAACCATCCTTGTTTTGTGATGTGAATTATCTAAAGTGCCCCTAACCTTATATAAGTTAACTTAACCAAAGGTGGTTAAGTGTTGGAGATTTATATATATATACATATATATATGTATGTATCAAGCAAAGCTAAGTTCATTTTATATACAAGTTTCCAGTAAAGTGAGCAAAAGAGAGAAAAGGAGAGAAATGTTAGGGTTTTATAAAGAAAAACCTTGAAGAATTGCTGGAAAAATTGAGCAAGAGAAGGATAAACAAGCTATCAAAGTGAAGTATGCAACCTTAACAAGCTTTATTGCAAGAAGGAAGGAAGTCAGAAGAAGGTATGACCATGTTCATGCCATGAAATATGGTGTTTATGTATTTAAATGTTAGAACAAGTGTAGCCATGCAAGAATAGATGGAGTCATGAATGTAGCTTGGTGTATATCTGTTGGTTATGTGAAATTATGTGTGAAGGGTGTGTTTCATATGAAACCCTAAAGGTTAAAGTTGAGTAGGAATGTATTATGTACATGTATGCTTATGATCATGTCTAGAAATCATGATTTAAGGAAGATTATGTGTTAAATATTGTTGGTTTTGATGAAAACCTAGATGAAGAGGATGAACATGTTTAAAGCATGTGAAATTTTATGCTAGATAGCATTCTAAGAATCATAACTGGAAGACAAGTATGAAATGTGATAAAAAGTTACAATATTATGCTATACTTTGTGTATAGATTAAATTGTAATCTATAAAGTGCTTTGAAAGGTATATATAAAAGTTATGTGAATACATAAAGTTGCTAAATGAACATGTGATAATGTATTTGATGTGTGGAGTCAAGAATTGAAGTATAGGTTAAAGAGCAAAGTGTTGAAATTTGTTAAGTTGACAAAAATGCCACTAATATATGAATTTTGGCTATTTTGTGTAATTGGTAATCAAATGAGTCCAAAAAGCTAAGTTTGATGTTAATACACGTGTTTGAAATGACGCCTAAAACGAATCATTTGGAAAAATAAGTTCATTTGAAAAGTTTAAAATGTTTTGAAGGCCCGTACAAGTTAAATATGTGTTAAAAGTGTTAAATGACATTGTCGATGTCGGGAAAAGTCGTTTCGTTTTGTATAATTTGCCCTTTCCAATTTTAGCCTTTGGATTTAAGATGTGATTTTGAAAAGGGTTGGCTTAAGTGTCGACGAGGTTTGAAAGGTCGATTTTATGATGAGCCAATTGACCAGAGTGACCAGTTGGTATATTTGAAATGGATGTACCAACTCATCCGAATTTTGTTTTCGTAATCCCTGGCTCATGTATGACTCCGAATTAATTGGTCTGTGAACCGAGATTCATAGAGTTTGGGGGCTTGCTTAAGCGAGGGGAAGGTGTTAGGCACCCCCCGTCTTCCATGAAAATACGGTTACCACATTCTTGATGTTTTCCTATCCTTTTAATAATCCTGAAATGTGTGTATGCGCATGTGTGTGCGTGTATGCCTAAATGAATGTTTGTGATGAATTTTGCATAACAGTTGCTTTGATTTTTTATGTAGCAAATGTGCTTTATCGGGGAAGCGTTTTAGACGTCTTTTGACCCAAATGACAAGGTTTTGTTTTATAATAGAGATTGATTTTAATTTTGAAAACGATGAGATTTTTTATTAGGTGTCGTTTTTAGAAAACAAGGGTTTTTAAACTTTTATCAAATAGGAATCGAGACTATACATTGCCTTTTAACATTAAAGTTGAATCAAATGATGGCAACTTCTAGGAGCTCTTTAACCCTATGCACCAAAGTTTAATGAAAACGTTTATCCATTATTTTCGAAACCATTTTTTATGATATTTCAAAACCGTTTGTAGCCTTTTCGTCAAACAGGAATCAAAGTTCACTAAAACTCTTGATTTTAAATCTCGTGATTCTAATATCCTAATTTGATCACTTTTTAGAAAACCTTTATCGTTGGCCTTACTTTGGAAAACCGTTTTTTATGTCGTAAATCAAACCAAGCATTCAAAAATGTGTCGGGGCTATCCATGGGAATGTGAGCCGTCTAAATAACCCCAAACACCCACAGTCACATATTTTAATATTACGGGGCCTTAAACCCGATCACGATTCAATATCTCCTTAAGGCCCAATATTTACATATGTACAAAAATGGACCATTGCCGCGACTAAATACACCAAAATTTGTCCATCTTCGGGATTTGATCACGAGGATCTCCTCCCTAGGCTCACAATCCCCAAAGTCACCACAAAACCATCCCACGGAATATTAGACTCGTTACTATACTACAAGAATCGAAAATTGCAAGCCCAACACTATAAACCGCCCATTAACATAATGAACTACATATCATCGTACGGATGTCATTGGGACATTAGAAGGAAATTACGTTTTGACGGAACCCTCACTAATAATCCCTAATCCACGGATCCTCAATAATATACCAAAATATTATATCCAAAACAACTCAACAACAAAAGATTATGACAATAACATAAGCTAAAACTTAAAGAAAAACACCATTTTTCACCTTGCAATACGCCAATAAACGCTTTATATTTCACTACTCGAGCAAATAACACAAGAACACCTAATTATTTGAGCAACAAAGAGCAATTTCTCACTAAATTTACTCCACCCGAGCCCCTCTCTCACTAACCTCGCCACTTTCTCTCTCTATCTATCAAGAAAAGTTTGCTTCCTTTCTTCTGCAGATCAAAAATAACGTCGTATAGGTGACTGAGGGCAGCCGCAGGTGCATCTTCGGCTGGCCGCATATGCATCTGCGATTGCCTGCTGTGGCCGCCCGCGCCGAATCCTCGGCTGCCGGGTTGTCTCCTCGAGCCACGAAAGCGCCCAGTTGTCAGGTATCGTCTCTGACGGGTCTTTTTTGGGACTATTAGGTATCGTCTCTGAGGGGTCATTTTTTGGGCCGGTCAGGTATCATATCTGACGGGTAATTTTTTTGGAACGGCTAAGTATCGTCTCTGACGGGTCGTTTTTGGGACGGTCAGGTATCGTCTCTGACGGGTCATTTTTGGGATAGTCAGGTATCGTCTCTGACGGGTCATTTTTGGGTCGGTCAAGTATCGTCTCTGACGGGTTATTTTTGGGTCGGTCAGGTATCGTCTTTGACGGGTCGTTTTTGGGTCGGTCAGGTATCGTCTCTGACGGGTCATTTTTGGGACGGTCAGGTATCGTCTCTGACGGGTCGTTTGTGGGACGGTCAGGTATCGTCTCTAACGGGTCGTTTGTGGGACGGTCAGGTATCATCTCTGACGGATCGTTTTTGGGACAATCAGGTATCGTCTCTGACGGGTCATTTTTGGGTCGGTCAAGTATCGTCTCTGATGGGTCGTTTTTGGGACTGTCAGGTATCGTCTCTGACGAGTCATTTTTGGGACGGTCAGGTATCGTCTCTGACGGGTCGTTTTGGTGATGATCAGGTTTAAATAATCTTGTTCTCAAGTTGTAACAAGTTACGTGTTGGTTCTGGGTAACAAAAGAGAAGGCTGGGGGCCACCGAGACCAGCCGCAGGTGCATCTGCGGCCAGCCATAGATGCATCTGCGGCTAGGATCGATCACTATTTCAGATCGCTACCCCTCGCGATCTGTCATTTTCGACTCTTTTCCTCTCGCGCATTCCCGATTTTCCTCGTCCCTACTCTTTTTGCAAAATCCGCTCCGGTCAAATCACTCTATGCACTTTGGGTAATGTTTTGACTCCTTTTTCTTTGATTTTCGTTTTTGTTTGGCTATACATTTACTTATTTGAATGTTTTAACTTAGCCATGCATGCCTATATGACATATTTGTGTTGATCGCAACATACATAAATAACGGGTCTTGTAGACATGCTTTATTATTTTGGAAATATTATTGTTTTAATCATTTTATGCTCATGACGCATCATTTTCACTTGCATTTGGGATTTGTTGGTTGTCTGATTCGGTTAAACATGCCTAATCGTGCATGGGATGCCCATTTTACAAACGAAACTTTGCCAAATTTTCGGGAAATCTAGCGCATCCTTAGGGATTCATTTATGCATTTTCAATCTCATATCATTATAGATAAACATGCTATGCTTCCCTATTATTTAGCAATATGCAATAAGCTTTTTGAAAGATAACGGGCTAAGGATGTACCTCCTTTTCGTGATGTCATTTCAACGATGAATCCTGATGCTCCCAGCGGTTCTACGGTGCCCCGGGTTGCTGGGGTCCGTCGACGTAGAGCGATCACCTCGGCTCCAGCTCTGGTACTGACCCGTCATTCCCGTAGACTGGCGGAGTCTGTCATTCGTCCAGTCCACCCTGATGTCGGCGAGGATGCCCCAGCTAAGGCAGAGGCGGGTCTTTTTGGCATAGCCCCTCCCACCATGTGTCGGATCTTACCAGGGGCCCGTGCTAGGATATCAGATCTGCTTGGTCCTAATCTCGGGAGCCACCCATCAGCATATCTTGTGGCTAACGAGGTATATCCGTTGTTTAAATTCATTCAAACCCGTTTGGTTACCATGATTGACTGTTTGGTGGCTGTCACAGGTTCCTGAGTTTACCCAACCTTGGGGTAACTGATTCAGCATTTATACCCTCTACCATGCGCTGCATCCTGACTACCGCGGGATGGTAGACTCTTGGGGTTTCAGACACTTCTTTACCATCGCCCCTCGCCGATGTCTATGGGGCTACATGCGGGCATTATCTGAGCACTGGTTCCACCATACCCAGTCGTTACACCTTCTGGATTGTGAGCTGATGTTGACATCTCTTGACTTGCGTTATATCACCGGGCTGGAGTTCTCTGGACCTCGTGTTCCCCTAGAGCCAGATACCACCCCCGCAGTCGTTCGATCTTTGTTGGGGTACTCTCCTTAGGATAAGGTCTTTAAGGCCCGCAGTATTCGTTCCGGAGCTTTGGCAGTGGATGCTATTGAAGGCGTCCTTTTTGAGCCATTCCCTGAGGACCAACCTGCCCGTGACTTTCTGCTCCGGGGTTTATTCTTGACTATCATGAGGGTTTATTTTATGGGGAACAACTCCTTGACCATCCATTTCAGTATCGTCGGAGCTACCCGGGACGTGGATCGGATTAGGGACTATGATTGGGGTTCCTTCACATTTGCTTATTTCCTCCACTGTCTTCGCCTTCGCTCAGAGGGGCAGACAGATGCCTGACTAGGGTTTTATCCTTTTCTGCTGGTAAGTCCCCTTCTTTGTGCCATTTTCCATTTGTTTCATCCCTTTGCCATTTCCTGGTACTTATGTCCTTTCTGCTTTGTTTATCAGTTCTGGGCTTATGAGCGGCTTCCATGCCTATGACCGGTTACTACCCTCGGTCCGGAGACTTATCCTAGGGGTCGTCGGTGGCATCACAGTACCCTTGAGGAGACCCCAGTGTCAGATAGCTTTGCCCACTGTCGACTGCAGTTGGAGCTGATCTCGTCAGCGGACGTGACTTGGGTTCCCTACACTGCGGATCACCTGGCGGCTGGCTTTGCCGGTGGTTTTCTCGCGGACCAGGAGTTTGCTCTGTCCATCCTTCGCATTCCCTTTCTGACTTATGGTGGATGGAAGCTCTACTTGGGGGAGCGTGCCATCAGATGTGTATCCGGGGAGTTCCATATTCCTTTCGCCCCTCCTTCACAGAGATTTTGGCCCATGGATGCCCATCTTTCAGATGCCTCGACGGCCGGGGAGGACGGATTGATGCTGTCTAACGACCCTCATACGAGCGATAGCTTCAGTGCCTGGTGGAAACCCCGCACTATCAGCCCTCAGACCCGGGCCACCTTCTTCCTTGGAGACCTGGTTCATAGGTCAGTGATGATGACTGACTGGATGGAGTGTGTTCGGGCCCCCACCCACTCAGATCAGATTGCCTCCCTGACTCGGAGGCTGGATCAGTTGTCATCCTTTGTTCGGAGCTTGGGTCGGGATCTAGAGGAAGTTTATGCTGTAGACCCGTGTGGATCCGATTTTGATGCAGCTCCCGGCTTATCGGGTGCCCCAGTTCCGCCTTTTTCCTGCCCAGACCTGAATTTTGATGCTGAGGCTTCTATTCCCCGGGATTTGGGTCATGCAGATCAGTTCGAGGATGACGCCTTTATTGATGGCATAGACTTTACCGACTAGACTCGGATAGGCTAGGACCTTGTATCTAAACCTGCTCGTTTTATTATTATTTTTCTCACTTCATGTGTTATGTACAAAATTATCTTTATTTTATGCATAATCTTTTATTTCTGATGGTTCATTTATTCTATTATAACATGTATAATGCATGGTTCATTATATACATGGATAAATAATTGACCCCTGTACAGTCTTTTTGATACTCTTTTTACAGATGTCGTCATTTGATATAGTTCGCGTGGGCCCTCGCACCTCCCCAGGGATCATTGACAGGCTCCGCCCGTGGCTAGATAGTTTGTTACCCTTCGATCGGATCATCGCAGAGGGTCTTTTGGGACACTCCTTGTCTCTTCTATCATTCTAGGTGCCGCCGGGTTTTGTTGACGGCATTCTCAGTTGTTGGATCTCGGATAGGCATGTGTTCAGGTTTGGGCTGGAGTATCTGACCCCCACTCTTGAGGAGTACGCTCGCTTCACCGGTTTGTCGGTGGATGGTTCCTGCGCACGGGTTACCTCAGGCCATATGCGCCGTCAGTTTCTGACTTTCACAGGCTTGCGGAGGACAGCCTTGCTATCTGTGATCTCTTCGGGCCACCTGGTTCCTTTACCCTTCTTTGTTGATAGATTTATCTCGGTGGATACCTTCTCTTTATTCTCCAGTGATTTTTCGGTATCTGAGGAGCGCTGGGGCACTTTGAGAGTGGATGTCTTGATGGCCTGCGTCATATCAGTTCTCTATATGCCTAACGGAGACGACCTTCTGGACATGCGGGTCATTGTAGCGGTTCAGGCCCTTCAGGAGGATCATACCATCCTTCCCATGATACTTGCAGAGACTTACATGTCGGCCTCGTATTGTCACTCCTTCCCTGGCCGAATATTCAGAGGAAGCTCCACTTTATTATATGTATGGTTTATGAGCCACCTTAGACCCATCGGGCAGTTCCATCGGCACGGGTGTTGTTTCAGCCACAGTCTGGCCATGCAGTTCTCATTCCGCCCCCAGCGATGCACTGATGCGGCTTCGTGGAGGGAGTTCTTATCGGCCATTGAGGAGCCCTTCCACCTCCTGATCTACTCGGGTTATTGCTCCTTCATGAGCTTCTCGACTCATGTGCTCCCTTTTGACTTCCTCCCTCCTCCGGGTTTGAGAGGGGTGACGACTTATCATCCCTTAGCCGTTATGGGGCAGTTTGACCAGATGTAGGAGCTTCATCTTTTTGCGGGTGCAGCTGACTACCGATTTCTTATATCGATTCAGACGGAGAGAGAGATGCTGAGGGTATATGATCTTTGGTCTCACAGGGTCTCAGCCGAGGTTAGAGATAGTCATCCTGGTCAGACACCCGATTATCTGCGATGGTTGCGGGGAGATTCTGAGATTGCTGATTTTGACCAGATTGGGGTATTGGATGGTTCTCGAGGATTTTTTCCAGATGAGACCAGTTTAGATGCGGCCATTCCCCCGGAGTTTTCAGAATTAGCGCCCAGATCTGATGTTGAGGATGTTCCTGCTTCGGTACATGTCCCTTGCCCCGATTTGGCAGATCGTATCCAGAGACTAATGATTGAGGGTACTAGGCTCTGGTCAGCCTTGAGTGCTATTGAGATTGAGAGGGATACCGCCCACGCTGAGCGAGAGGCTGCTGTACTAGCCCGGGATGCCGCCATCTCTGCCAGAGATAGCATCACTGAGCAGGTCAGAGTTATTATGGAGGCCCATTCTGCGACTGTTAGTAGTGTTGCTGCTCTTTTGGCTCGGATCGATATGATGGGACAACAGATTTTAGGCGAACCTGAGGTTTATGATGCCTCGACTATTCTGTCTATCCTACTTCAGCTGGTTTCTGACCTGTAGATTATTTTATTTCCTGCACGGACTATGTCAGTTTCATCATTATTATTTAAAAGATAGACTTTGTAATCAAAATGTTTTGTATATATAGAGAAATATTTATGGTTTAGTCATTTCCCTTTTTGATGTATCGTCACCCTCCATTGGATCATCATTTTATCCAGCCGATTATGATTTTGATATATTGCCTTTTTTCTTTTCTCAAGTCTTGATTTGGATTCCACAGATATTGCCGCGTGACCCTCTGATTTCATCGGAGTGAGTCTTGGATTTTGGGGCTGATTATATGGCTGGTTTTGGGTAAGATCTGGAATGTATTTTTCAAAGTAGGGTTTCTGGGCTTTTTGGAAACGGGTTTGGTATAGGGACAAGGTTTAGTATTTTGTAGAGAACAGACCGCGCCATGACGGTTGCCTACGTACTCTCACTAGATCGGGAGATCAGGTCCTACGTAGTTCGAGTTACAAAGGGAGCTAGAGAAGAGAGGGAGTTTTTTTTTTTTAAGCATAGAACCGTTTCACTGAGTCAGAATTTAGGGGCTGCGGAAACACCTCACCATCCATTTCTTGTAGGATGAGGGCCCCTCCAGATAGGACTTTCTTGATTACAAAGGGTCCTTCCCAATTTGGCGCGAACTTCCCTCTTGCTTCGTCTTGACAGGGCATGACCCTCTTTAGCACTAAGTCATTTTCTTTGAACTTTCGGGACCGTATCTTTTGTCATACGATCGAGAGATGCGTTGCTGATACAACTGACCGTGTAATATAGCAGCCACCCTCCTTTCATCTATTAGGGCTAATTGGTCGTACTGATTTTGCATCCAATCCTCCTCGTCAATCTGAGCATCGAGCAAAATTCGGAGGGACGCCATCTCCATCTCAACTGGCAAAACAGCCTCCATCCCATATACCAAGGCGTAAGGGGTCGCCCCTGTAGATGTACGGACTGATGTTCGATATGCAAACAGTGTGAGGGGCAGCAAATCTGGCCATCCCCTATGATTGGCAGACATTCTTGCCATAATCCTCTTTATATTCTTGTTCGCCGCCTCCACGGCCCCATTCATCTTGGGCCTATAAATGACAGAATTGAGATGCTTGATCTTGAATTGGTCCCATAACTCCTTCATAAGGGCGTTGTTCAGATTCTTGGCATTGTTGGAAACCAAGATTTCGGGTTGTCCGTACCGGCAAATGACATTGTTCCTGATGAAACTAACTATGATTTCCTGTGTTACTTTAGGGAAAGAAGCTGTCTCCACCCATTTAGTGAAATAATCAATCATGACGAAAATGAACTGGTGGTCGTTGCTCGCTTTGGGCTCCACGGATCCGATTACATCCATATCCTACATGGAGAAGGGCCAAGGGGAAGTCATATAGTGCAGTTCATTAGGAGGCGCATGAATCACATTACCGTAGGCTTGGCATTGGTAACATCGCTTGACATGATCATCACAGTCGGCCTTAAGTGATAGCCGGTAGTGTCTCGTTCTCAAAATATTCTTGGCTAACATCGGTCCACTCATATGTGGCCCACATACCCCACTGTGTACTTCACTCATGATTTTCCGTGCTTGAGTCTCATCTACACATCGCAACAATCCCAAGCCAACATCCCTCTTATACAGGGAATC
Organism: Hedera helix; assembly: GCA_947179155.2. NCBI lineage: Eukaryota > Viridiplantae > Streptophyta > Magnoliopsida > Apiales > Araliaceae > Hedera > Hedera helix. The sequence continues at coordinate 13,572,675 of OX359265.1, forward strand.
TCCGCTTAAATAGAATTTCATCGCCATTTTTTGGATTCTTTGCCTCTCCGTTCGGTTTGCCTGGTCGGGGAGAGATCTATCCCTCAAGTATTTCCGAATGTCATGATACCAGGGCTAATTTGGCTGAACCACCTCGCCTGATAACTCCGCAACATGTTCCTCGTAAGTGGGGGCATTTTATACCGTTATTTCAATCTGGGGAGTGACTTTGCTTCTGAATACGTGGACTAACGAAGCCAGGGTGGCCAATGCATCGACAAAATCATTCTGCCCCCTGGGAATATGTCGGAAGGCTATGTCTTCAAATTCTTGCATTAATCGGATCACACACCGGTGGTATGGGAGTAACTGAAGCTCCTTAGTGCCATACACCCCTGTTGCCTGTTTGACCACCAACTCCGAGTCTCCGAACACGGCTAATCTTTTCACTCCCATATTGCGGGCGAATCTGAGCCCCAATATACATCCCTCATATTCCACCGTATTGTTCGAATTACTGAATTGTAATTTGGTGAGAACAGGGTATTGCTCCCCCGTAATGGAAACCAGGACCACTCCAGCTCCAACCCCTTCAACATTCATCGCACCATCGAAATACATTTTCCAAAACTGCCCTTCGTCATCACACCTTGTATGTTGGATCCACAATATATCTTCACCCGGTAGAGAAGTTTCTAAAGGCTCCATTCCTCCTGTCGGCATTTCTGATAACTGATCTGCAATTCCCTGCCTCTTTACAGCTTTCTGGGTAACATAGAGGATGTCGAATTGCTGTAAGATTAACTACCACCTCGACAATCGACAATTCAACATTGGTCTTTCAAATATATATTTCAGGGGATCGATTCGCGAGATCAAATAGGTGGTGTGTCCATGAAGGTAGTGCTGTAATCTCATAGCAGCCATGCCGAGGCACAACATGTTCTTTCAATCGGTGTGTAATTCTGTTCACAACTGCTGAATCTCTTGCTGAGTTAATAAATGGCATGCTCCTTGCCTGATTCATTTTTCTACCCTAACATACAACCCATCGCCATGTCGTTCACGGATATATAGATGAAAAGAGGGATCCCGTCCTTCAGAGGTACCAGCACTGGTGCCTCTGTTAATTGCTTCTTAATGGTCTGAAAGGCCTTTTGACATTGATCGTTCCACTCTCGGGAGGTATCTTTCCTTAACAGTTTAAAGATAGGTTCGCAGGTGGTTGTCAAATGGGATATGAACCGGCTGATGAAATTTATCCTCCCCAAGAATCCCCTTATCTATTTCTCTGTACGAGGTGCTGGCATATCCACAATGGCTTTGATCTTAGCCGGATCCAATTCAATACCCCGATTTCTCACCAAGAACCCAAGGAGCTTTCCCGACTGAACTCCGAAGGCACACTTTGCTGAATTGAGCTTCATATTGTACTTCCTGAGCCGATCAAATAGCTTCTTGAGATGAGTCACATGGTCAGATTCCATCCTTGATTTCACAATAATGTCATCCACATAAACCTCTATCTCCTTATGCATCATGTCGTGGAATAGGGCCATCATTGCCCTATGATAAGTGGCTCCTGCATTTATGAGGCCGAAAGCAAGTCGTCTATAACAAAATGTGCCCCAAGGGGTGATGAAGGCAGTCTTTTCTCGGTCTTCCTCCGCCACCATTATCTGGTGATATCTCGTGAAATAATCGACAAATGAATACATTTCATATTGAGCCGTATTATCCACCAAGATATGTATGAAAGGCACTGGGAAATTATCCTTGAGACTGGCCTTGTTCAGATCCCTATAATCAATGCATACTCTCACCTTTCCTCCGAGCTTTGCCACTGGGACTATATTGGAAAGCCATTATGGGTAAGTGGATACCATGATGATTCCAGCCTTAAACTGCCTGACTATCTCTTCCTTCACCTTTAAGCTCCACTCCGGTTTTAATTTTCTTAGTTTTTGCTTAACCGGCTTGAAACCCTCCTTGATGGGCAATCGATGTACCACAATATCCGTGGACAACCCGACCATGTCTTCATGTAACCAAGCAAACACATCCTCATATTGGCTCAATAGCTCAGTTACCTCGCCTTTCTGGTTGGGGATCAAATCTGCCCCAATTTTCAGCTCTTTAGGATTTTCAGGGGTTCCTATGTTGATGGTAATGGTTTGGTCGAGGTTGAGTTTGGGTTTATCCTCGACCCACTCTTTGATTTCGCCGGGAGTGTCGTCATCACCTGTTTCGTCCTGCTCAATTGCCATCAAATCGAAATCCAGTTCTATATCAAAATCATAATCGTCTTCCAAATTTGGAAAATCGTTTGTTAGGCTAGAATAATTCAAATCGGAACACTTGACATAAAACAAAAATATTTGTCATATATATAAACATTCAGTACACGAATTTCTTTTTCAATAATCATGACAAAATATGATATAAACGTGCAGATACATAAAACAAAAATACCATCTTAAAAACCCCTTAATCCCCCCATTGGACAGGCTTCCTAGCCATTCCTGGATTTACCTTTTTCTGGATACTACTGGCTGCATGGTCCAATTCTTGGGGATCACTTCGGTTTTAGAGCGAGTGATGGAGGGGGCCTCTGCATCTCGAACCTCCTCAATGATTGCGGCGACTTGGCCTCGGTTTTCATTCATAATTTCCTCGGGAACTGCTAACCCGACCCAATTGATGAAAGGCATGATCTGCTTGTCTTCTAACAGTTTCTCCTTTCCATTCTCATTGGTCGCCGACTGCCCCGGGAGGTGGCACTTTATCTCGAACTGTTCCATGATTTCTTACAAGAATTCCTCCCGCTGGGCAAATTCTTTGGCTAGGGGAGCCTCCACCTCACCCTCTGCTTTAGACTTAGGCTTGACTGTTTTCGGGGAATATTCCTTGTTGGTTCTTGGGATTGGGACTCCGGCTATCCGAGTGGGAATCTTTTTGTATGGGTTCTTCGGCTTTATACCTCCGTAATATCCTAGCCCTGCCTTGCCCAACTGTGCTGGTATCTGGATGGGCTCGGTGATCCCTTGACCGTTCTTGCCCAGTCCTTGACCCAACTGGAAGTTCATCGCCATCATTTCCCGGGCGTCAAATGTGAGCTCTGGAGACATTTTAGGCTTTAAAGTCTGAGCTCCCAACTTTCAGTACTGAGGGGTACTAATTTCGAATGCCTGGTAGCTGATTGGTTCGACTGATTCATCTACATGGATCACAGGCATGCTTTTCACAGGGGGAAGAGGGTAGTCAGGCTCTGCGACAATTGTCACCAAGTTCCCATCAATGATGAATTTTATTTGCTGATGCAGGGTGGAGGGGACTGACCCTGCCATGTGAATCCAGGGCCTCCCTAGTAGCATGTTGTAACTGACAGTGATATCCAGAACCTGGAAGGAAATGTCGAAAGTATAGGGCCCGATCTCCACGGGTAGCTCTATTTCCCCCACCGTGTCCTTTCGAGATCCGTCGAAAGCCCGCACCACCACTTGGCTGGCCCGCAGGCGCTTGGGGTTGATTTTCATTTTTTTCAAGGTACTATACGGGCAAATATTCAGAGCTGATCCACCATCAATTAATACTCCGTTCATCACATACCCGGAGGAGATGACCGTAATGTGCAACGGTCTTCGATGCCCTCTCCCTTCCTCGGGGATGTCGTCGTCGGTGAACGATATCACATTGTTATCCAGCAGATGGCCCACCAAATGGCCGAATCTCTCCGTACTAATTGACTTGAGGACATGAGCCTCTTCCAGGACTTTGCTTAATACACGATGATGATCATTTGACGCCAATACCAGGTCCAGGATTGATGTCAGGGGCGGTTGCGCCTCCAATGCCTTAACCACCCTCGCTTCGCTGTGATTCATTTTCTCCCAGAATTCCAAGGCTTTCTCCTTCGAGATTCTCCCATTTTATTTCTGCGTGCTCTCAAGGACTCGCCTTGGCAAATACAAAGGATTTCCCCTAGAGGCAGCTGACGCACAACTGGCCACCTCCTCTGACTTTCCCCCATAATTCCATGGAACAACCTTCAGACTGGTAATTGGCAATTGCGATCTGGCTGTTATAATAAGGGGTCTTGGAGCCGACAACCGGATAGGTGCCCTTTCGGTACCTTTGATCACCCCAGGCAACTTGAGGGGCTCACTTTGCGTGCCCTCTTGGGCATTGGTCATGCCAACCACTTCATCGACTTTTCTTACGTACCTCAATCTCAAAGGACCTTCCGCCCCGCTGGTTTCAACTACGTTTACGCCTCCCCCATTATGCTCCGGATGAGGGTTGGCCTTTACGTTTGGGAACTCCGGCTGTTCTACCACGATTTCCCCACTATCAATCATGTTCTATATTTTGTGCTTCAGTGACCAGCAATCCTGGGTGTCATGTCCCGAGGACCCTGAATGATAGGTGCATTTTTTGCTTGGATCGTACCTCTTGCCTTTCGGGTCAGATGGTGGTGCTAGCTCCATAATCTTCTTCTGATTTATCAACACAGCCAGGATTTGTTCTAATGAATCCCCTAATAGGGTGAATTCTCTCTCTCGGGGGTTTTCAAATTTCCTCCGCCCCTCAGACCTTTGATTGTGGAAAGTTGGTTGACGCGGGGGCACATTCCTCTGCATGCGAACAGGAGGGCTACTTTCTACTTTCCCAGACAACCCTTGCAAGATTAGGGATACATCCTCTTCTTTTCGCTTCTGTGGTCTTCGGGAAGTACTGTCATAATTTTCGCTTTGGATTTGTTCAGCCACAGCCTCAAGAGCCGTGAAGTCTCGAATCTTTCCCGACTTTAACCCCATTTCAGCCATCTCCCTGTGTTTAATCATTTCTGCAAACGGCTTCCCTATTCCAACTATCACCCTCTCGTAATAAGGGGACTCTTGGATATAAATAAAGGTCATCACCATCTCTGTTTCACTCATTGGGGGGTTTATTTGTGCAGCCATCCTTCTCCATCGTTGGGTATAATCTCTGAAGGACTCATTGGGTTGCTTCTTAACCTTTGTCATTTGGTATCGATCAGGGGCCATTTGTGATTGAAAGCTGTATTGTGTCAGAAAGGTGTGGGCCAACTCCTCCCAATTGTGAATTTTCGTATTATCCAGCCTTGCGTACCAGGTCTTAGCTTCCCCTGTCAGACTTTTCTGAAATAACTGCATCCTTAATGACTCGTCCTCAGCACATGCCCCGAGTTCTCCGATGTAGACCTTCAGATGAGTGTAAGGATCCCCCGACCCGTTATACTTTTCAAACTCTGGGATTCTGAACTTCTCGGGGTATCTAGCTCCCGGAAAAATACACAAATCAGAATAATTGACACTGCCATATGTTCCAATCCCTTTCATGGTTTTGATGGCCTCTTCCATCTGTTTCATCTTCTTGTTGAAATTACTTGCACTTTCATCCTCTGGAATAACAATGATTTGCTTCGGCTGCTCAATCTTAGGAGTTTCTGGGGTCATCCCGTTTCCCTGAGATGATGGCCCTGGTGGGTCCTCGAGTTGTGGCCCTGATTTCAACTTGAAATGTTCCTTTAGCAACATGGTCAACTCAGTAATCTGATTTTTTTACCGCATCGAACTCTTCCCGAGATATAGGAGCCGGGTTAGGATTATGATTCTCGGCCATCTCGACTGTTGAATCTCATGCTTTTTTGGATTGAAGACGGGTTTGAGGAGCAATCCTACAAATAAAATAACCCAAGTTTAGTTTCGGGGAATGACACAAGTGGATGCATGCTAAAGCAAATATTTTTGTGTTTTTGAGTTTTTTAATCTTTTCCTGCAAAACAGTGTCAGTATCCCTTTATTTTAACCAAGGTATGTCAGTATGAAATTATGATGCTCTCCAAGCTGTCCCTGTAAAACAGAGGTTAGTTCTTTTATTTTAACAAAGTGGGAGGGACAAAATGATTGACTAAAGTATGATATCATGTACGTAAAGCGTAAAAGGGTATGAAGAGACTTCCCACGCGTTGGGTTTATCTGAGGCTGACCTACCCTAAGTTACTCTCGCGGGCTTTTCGGCATGAAGGTTCCCAGATCTTCGCAACATACTAGACAGGAATAAATCCGATCTTTCAATTGGATTGGATCTGAGTGGATGCTTTTCCTGAGCCTCGCCGGGGAGCGCCCCTTTGAGTCCAGTAATCCACATCCAACGGGTTTGCGTCAGTGGGAGGAACTGCTCAATATACATTCATCATACATTCATCGTACCTCACCGCATGCATATGATGACAGTAAAATAAAGCATTTGAAAAGAAAACGCAATCACAACACTCACATATTTATTCATACATGCACAAAAAGGTAAATCAACGCAAGTAACGCAATCACACATTTTTAGATTTTTTAAAGGATAGGAAAACATCAAAATTTTAAACGCGACTTAAACTCTCTAATGTCCCCAGCAGAGTCGCCAGCTGTCGACGCCGGGAAAAGTCGTTTCGTTTTTTATAATTTGCCCTTTCCAATTTTAGCCTTTGGATTTAAGATGTGATTTTGAAAAGGGTCGGCGTAAGTGTCGACGGGGTTTGAAAGGTCGATTTTATGATGAGCCAATTGACCAAAGTCGCCAGTTGGTATATTTGAAATGGATGTACCAACTCATTCGAATTTTGTTTTCGTAATCGCTGGCTCATGTATGACTTCGAATTAATTGGTCTGCGAACCGAGATTCATAGAATTTGGGGACTTGCTTAAGCGAGGGGAAGGTGTTAGGCACCCCCCGTCTTCCGTAAAAATACGGTTACTGCAATCTTGATGTTTTCCAATCCTTTTAATAATCCTGAAATGTGTGTATGCGCATATGTGTGCGTGTATGCCTAAATGAATGTTTGTGGTGAATTTTGCATAACAGTTGCTTTGATTTTTTATGTAGCAAACGTGCTTTATCGGGGAAGCGTTTTAGACGTCTTTTGACCCAAATGACAAGACTTTGTTTTATAATAGAGATTGATTTTAATTTTGAAAACGATGAGGTTTTTTATTAGGTGTCGTTTTTAGAAAACAAGGGTTTTTAAACTTTTGTCAAATAGGAATCGAGACTATACATTGCCTTTTAACATTAAAGTTGAATCAAATGAAGGCAACTTCTAAGAGCTCTTTAACCCTATGCACCAAAGTTTAATGAAAACGTTTATCCATTATTTTCGAAACCATTTTTTATGATATTTCAAAACCGTTTGTAGCCTTTTCGTCAAATAGGAATCAAAGTTCACTAAAACTCTTGATTTTAAATCTCGTGATTCTAATATCATAATTTCATTACTTTTTAGAAAACCTTTATCGTTTGCCTTACTTTGGAAAACCGTTTTTTCATGTCGTAAATCAAACCAAGCATTCAAAAATGTGTTGGGGCTATCCATGGGCATGTGAGCCGTCTAAATAACCCCAAACACCCACAGTCACATATTTTACTATTACGGGGCCTTAAACCCGATCACGATTCGATATCTCTTTAAGGCCCAATATTTACATATGTACAAAAATGGACCATTGCCGCGACTACATACACCAAAATTTGTCCATCTTCGAGATTTGATCACGAGGATCTCCTCCCTAGGCTCACAATCCCCAAAGTCACTGCACAACCATCCCACGGCAAGCTTAACAATATTAGACTCGTTACTATACTACAAGAATCGAAAATTACAAGCCCAACACTATAAACCGCCCATTAAAATAATGAACTACATATCACCGTACGGATGTCATCGGGGCATTAGGAGGAAATTACGTTCCGGCGGAACCCTCACTAATAATCCCTAATCCACGGATCCTCAATAATATACCAAAATATTATATCCAAAACAACTCAACAACAAAAGATTATGACAATAACATAAGCTAAAACTTAAAGAAAAACACCATTTTCCACCATGTAATACGCCAATAAACGCTTTATATTTCACTACTCGAGCAAATAACACAAGAACACCTAATTATTTGAGCAACAAAGAGCAATTTCTCACTAAATTTACTCCACCTGAGCCCCTCTCTCACTAACCTCGCCACATTCTCTCTCTATCTATCAAGAAAAGTTTGTTTCCTTTCTTCTGCAGATCAAAAATAGCGTCGTATAGGTGACTGAGGGCAGCCGCAGGTGCATCTGCGGCTGGCCGCAGATGCATCTGCGGCTGCCTGCTGTGGCCGCCCGCGCCGAATCCTCGGCTGCCGGATTGTCTCCTCGAGCCACGAAAGCGCCCAGTTCTCGGTGGCGGCAGGTGCATCTGCGGATGCCCAGCTTGCTTTTCTCAATTTTTGTGTCACACAACCTTAAATCATCATTTTTTGCTGTATTATTTTGAAAGGCTGTTACCTGATGTATAAATTGCTCTTTGTGCCTGGCTTCCAGGGAGCGAGACCCTCGACTGCCGTAAGCGTAGTGGCCATTTGTCTTCTTTGGTGATCAAATCAGGCTTTGTTTGAATCGATTGTGTGTCTTGCCTCAAATGACCCGATGCTCGTTGTTCGTTTGGCAGCTTTGAGCGCAAGCCGTTGTGGTGGCTTCGTGTTGGGGTCCACCTTCCCTTTCGTATGTCGGGTCAAATGACGATTTTGCCCTCCTGTCAGGGTTAGTACACAAGTGCAGAATTTGGGTGTCTACAGACATGTTGGAATCAAGTCTTGCAAAAATGGGCCAAGAATAACATAAGTTTTGGAAATGAAAAAAGTTCATGAAATTTGATGGAAATGCAACTAAGAGGTGATTTTTGGCAATTGTGAAAAATTAAAGGTGAAATGAATTCAAATGGCCTAGTTTTATGTTATTACACATGTTTAGGTTGATTTGAGAATCAACGGATGAGAATTAGAATGAAAATGAGTTCCGAACGATCGAAACCGATCGTTTCGACCCTAAACGAACTTTTACAGACAAAGCCCGCCTCGGGTATAATTTTATGGTTTGAAAGGCCTAGACACATCTTATATGACGTATGTGAGCTATGTCAGGTGTTGGAATGAAGTTTGGAAGCAATTGGCTAAAAAAAATCACAAAGTTGGAAAAAATGAGTTTTAAAGTTGAAATTTTTTCTAAGTGTTGAAATATTTTGAAATGCCCTCCTAAGGGCTATTGGTTTGATTATTTCAAGAAGCCAAATGGCCCAAGTAATATTTTTTTAAAATACTAGGTAGTAAGACCTAGCTATGGTCTAAATTCGAGCTTATTTGGATGTAAGATGAATGAGTTAAAAATCGGCAAAGGTAGTGCAAAAATCAAAAATGTTAATTCTGAACATTGCTCCTAGGCGCAATGTTTTGTACTAAACATTACGCTGGGGCGCAATGTGTTGTTCATGTTGGAGGAGATTTCGCGGCCAACGAGCTCTGATGGCACCGGGGCAAAATTTCTCTACATTTGAAAAAAAATTTAAGCTTCCAAAAAGCTATATTTTGACATGGAATGATAAGAGTAGATTGTGTAAACCCTAAATAAATAAAGAATGACCAATATAAAGTGTGTTAAGGTATAATGGGATGATGAATGACATAATATAACATGTCTAAAGTTAAGCCAAATCATATAAGAGGTTATGAAAAAGATTGGGAACGAGCTAGAATGTATTATTAACCTATATAAGGTATAATACACCAAACGTGATATGATTAGAGATGAATGGTCAGGTATTTATGAGTTAAGTTTGACTAAGATTTATAAATTTTTATGATCCTATATTGATGTATAGGTATGTATTAACAGATAAAGCTCGGCTAGAAACCCGATACAAGGAAGGATAGAAAGGTCAAGCGGGGCAGTACAAGTTAAGTAAATAAAAGCGTACAGGTAAGTTTTTCAGACTTAAATGTGATAGTCAATGTTTTAAAATGTGTCTTATGTGCAACTATGTGATTAATTGTTAAATGAAATACGTGACATTAAGCATAGTATTGTAGAGTAAAGGATGCATGACGCATGAATATAAACTGTAAGTATAAAATGTGTTATCTGATTGACTTGCTGAGCCTATGTGCTCACTCTTGCCATGAACTAACATTTTAGGTGAAGTGCAAAAATGCCAGAGATTCCAGTTAAGCTAAAGGTAAAAGATTGAAGAGGGAATAGATAAGCATGAAGCAAACTTATTATATGTAATTGTATTATGTACAAGTAACAAATGTTTGTGAATCCGTTGGGATTGTGTTGTATGTATGTGATATTATTATTCAAGAAAAGATTGTAATGATGTAAGATTGAGATATTATTGTTAGTCAAGTTATACATGTGATAAACTTGTATATACGGTACAGAGATATGTAAACAGGTACAGGTATAAGCAAGCAGGTGTACGCATGATATACATGATGGGTGATTGTATTCACCGAATAAGTTAAGTTAGATCATAATATATTATATGATTGTGAATGGTAATAGACTAGATCACAAATAATAAATGTTTGACCTAAGTGCTAATGAATGTTAAGTGAGTGTTACGATCCTGAGACAGGTAAGGAATGTAAGATATATATATATATATATATATATATATATATATATATATATATATATATATATATATATATATATATATATATATATATAACTGAATGGTTTCAAAGATTAAAGGTTAAGTTTTAACGCACGAGATTCCAGTTATTGTGGTTTAAAGTTAATGATTATCTTATCTAGACATAAATGGATTAAATAAGAAATGATGGGATCTCGGTGCGTTACAGTATCTAATACTCATATCCTCTAAGTGACAAGGAAACTGCTTTTGAGTTAAAACTTTAGTAAATGGATTTGCTATATTGTCAAAAGAGTCGACACGCTCTAAGACGAAATCTCCTCCTTCAATGATTTCTCTAATCAAATGAAACCGCCGCAACACATGTTTGGATCTATAATGAGACCTGAGTTCCTTGGCTTATGCAACAGCTCCCGTTTTATCACAAAATAAAGGCACTAGTCATTAAATGCTAGGAACCACTCCAAGTTTTGTAATGAACTTTTTCATCCAAACAACCTCATTTGCAGCTTCACTTACAGCTATGTACTCTGCCTCTGTTACTGAATCAGTAACTGTTTGCTGCTTGGAACTTTTCTAACTCACTGCGCCACCATTTAGGGTAAACACATAACCTGAAATGGATTTACTATCATCTCAATCTGTTTGAAAACACAAGTCTGTATAGCCCTCTAGTTTCAAATCAGACCCACCTTAGATAAGAAATATATCCTTAGTTCTTCTTAAGTATTTTAGAATATTTTTCACTACCTTCCAGTGTTCTTCTCTAGGATTAAACTGATATTTGCCTGTTACACTAAGCGCATGAGCAACATCAGGTCTTGTACATATCATCTCATACATAATACATCATATTGCTGAGGTATAAGGAATCTTACTCATACAACCTCTCTCTTCAGGTGTCTTTGGAGCCTGTTTCTTGGAGAGATGTATTCTAGGACCCATCGGCATGAGCCCTTTCTTGGAATATTCCATGCTCAACTCCTTTAGCATCGAATCAGTGTACATTCCTTGGGACAAGCCAAACATCCTTTTAGATCTATCTCTATAGATCTTTATCTCTAAAATATATAAGGTTTTTCCCAAGTCTTTCATGGAGGAGTGTTTAGACAACCAAATCTTGATCAAATGTAGCATTGAAACATCATTTTCTATTAGTAATATATCATTAACATATAATACTAGGAATGTAACAGCGTTCCCACTAACCTTCTTGTACACACATGATTCATTATCGTTTTTGATAAAATCAAACTCTTTGATAGTCTCATCAAAACGGATGTTCCATCTTCGAGAAGCTTGCTTCAATCCATAAATGGATCATTGTAGCTTACAGACTTAATTTATTCCAACCTTTGAAATAAAACCTTCTGACTGTATCATACATACATTATCTTCTAGTTTCCCATTGAGAAAGGTCATTTTCACATCTATTTGCCAGATCTCATAGTCATGATAAGCTGTAACTGTAAGTAAAATCCGAATGGACTTGAGCATCACTACTAGTGAGAAGGTTTCGTCATATTCAACACATTGTCTTTGTCTGAAACCTTTTGTAACCAGTCAGACCTTATAGGTCTCTACCTTGCCGTCTGCTCCAGTCTTTCTCTTAAAGACTCATTTACACCTAATAGGCTTTATGCCCTCAGGTGAAATAACCAAAGTCCATACTTGGTTCTCATATTTGGAGTTCATCTCGGATTTCATGACTGTTAGTCATTTCTCTAAGTCTTTATTATTTATAGCTTGTTCGTAAGTTAATGGATCATCATCATCTATGATGCATACCTCATCATCATCTTCTGTTATGAATCCATACATTTTAGGTATCTTCGGTACATTTCCAAACTTTGGAATAGATAGTGGTACAGTAGGTTGTGTTACTTGGTTAGGAATCTTAATTTTACCCGTAGTGTTTTGCGGTTCTTGAACTTCTTAAATATTTATCTTACTCCCACTAACCCCTTCATAGAGAAACTCCTTTTTCCAAAAAGGTAGCATGTTTCGCAACAAACACCTTTTGATCAGTAAGATAATAGAAGTAATATCCTGTAGATTCTTTAGGATATTCCACAAATTTACACTTATCAGATCTTGTCTCTAGCTTATCATGTTCAAACCTTTTGACATACGCTTGACAACCCCAAATCCTAACATACTTAAGATTTAGCTTCCTCCCTGTCCATAGTTTATATTTGGTCTTTGGGACGGATTTTGAAGGTACCATATTAAGTAGGTGTGCAGCTGTTTCTAGGGCATAACCCAAGAATGAAACTGGAAGATTAGTAAAACTCATTATGGAACAAACCATGTCCAACAGTAATCGATTTCTCCTTTCCGATACACCATTCAATTGTGGTGTACTTGGTGGAGTCCATTATAAGATTATACCATTTTCTTTGACATAATTGAGAAACTCAATGCTTAAGTATTTACCATCTCAATCTGATCAACGAATCTTAATACTCTTGTCAATTTGTTTCTCTACTTTACTTCTGAATTCTTTGAACTTTTCAAACGAATCAGAATTGTATTTCATTAAATACACATATCCAAATCTTGAATGATCATCAGTGAAAGTAATAAAATATGAATACCCTCCTCGTGCGTTTGTTGTCATAGGTCCACATACATCTGTGTGTACCCTAACAACTCTTTAACTCTTTCCCCTTTTTCACTAAAAGTAGATTTAGTCATTTTACCCATGAGACAAGATTCACAAGTTAGATATGATTCGTAATCAGATAGCTCTAAAAGCCTATCTTTATTCAACTTGTTTAACCCTGTTTCATTAATATGACCAAGTCTACAGTGCCACATAAATGTATAATTTATATTATCTCTTTTTCTTTTCTTAGTTTGTTCAATTTGTAATATATTTTCTTTTCAAGTCAAATAAGTAAAGTCCATTTATTAAATTGTCAATACCAAACAAAACATTATTGTTATAAATAGAACAACTGTTGTTCTTTATTATAATCTCAAAATCATATGAATAGAAATAATGTTTTTAATAAGTACTGGAACATAATAACAATTATTTAAATTGATGGACTTACCCGTAGGCAGTACTAAACAATACGTTCCTACGTTAATGCAACAACCTTTGCTCCATTCCCCACACGCAGGATAACTTCATCTTTGTTTAGCTTTCTACTTCTATTTAGTCCCTGCATAGTATTACATATGTGAGAACCACAACCGGTATCTAATACCCAAGTAGAACTTTGACTTACAGAAAGATTTATTTCAATCATGAACAAACCTTGATCTGCTGTTAAAGCTTCTCCAAGCTTCTTCTGCTTTAAACTTGCAATATACTCTTTGCAGTTTCTTTTCCAGTGACCCGACTTATTGCAATGGAAGCATGTTCATTTGCTATCTGGATCTGCCTTTTTATTATCCTTTTCTTTTGTCTTACTCTTAGCCTTCTTGGATTTCTTCTTTTGAGAAGTTTCTTTGGGCCTCTTCCTTTTCTTGAAAGAATCATCTACCAACAAGACTTGGTTCTGTTTAGATGGAAAGTGACCCTCCGTAGTTTTCAGCATGTTCAGTAACTCAGGCAAGCTGACGTCCAACTTATTCATATGAAAATTCACAACAAATTGTGAGAAGGTGTCTTGGAGTGATTGCAAGATTAGATCTTGGCTCAACTCTCCATCCAATATAAACCCTAATTGTCCAAGTTATTCAATCAGATTGATCATCTTTAGGACACGAGTCTCAACGATAGTTCCCTCAGTCATCCGAGATCGAAAGAGCTCCTTAGATATCTAATATGTAGCAGTCTTATTTTGTTCACTGTAAAGTTTTTTAAAGTGCAGCAGTATAATAGGAGCATCCATCTTTTTGTTCTATCGCTGAAGCTCGTTAGTCATGGATGCGAGCATGATGCATTGAGCCACAACTGCACCATATTGCCACTTCTTAAAAGTAGCAACTTCTTCTTCAAAGACATTTACTACAATAGTTGCAAGGACATGCGAATTTAAGACGTAGAAAAGTTTTTCTACAATGAGAACAATTCTCAAAATTTTTAACCAGCCCGTATAATTCGGTCCGGTCAATTTGTTAGCATCAAGTATGCTACGCAGTAATAGTGAGTTTAACATTTGTAAAATTCTACATGTGAAAATAGACAACATTTTAGAATACATTCATTTCATTAATTACCAAAATATATTATGTCTTTATTTAAATTGGTATCTCCCACTATTTTTATCAAACTATATTACCCTCTATACATATAGTTCAACAAATCTAATTAAAGATTTACTAGTAAGAATAAGGATCATATTTCAAATATATATAGCCTTATGCGACATAACAAACTATATATAAATAAATAGGTAGGCAATATTTTGTCAATTATATCAACATATAACTCCTTTTATTTTGCCTATTGAATTATTAAGATCATGTGCGACACATCCAAACCAAAATTATTCAAGTTAAGTCTGACCTATCATTTTCATATAAATGAAGAGAAAAATACAAGCCTTATGCGACACAACAGACTCATATTGATTATTTGATGCTCTATTGTTTTATCATGCTAGAAGGCGACATTCGGTATTCCAAATATCTTTGAACGTTACAACTTAATATATTTCTTTTTGAGGGGTTTGTTATTAATTATCTCATCTTGTTTAGCGCGCATGCACATATATATATATATAAAATACGTGTCATATTATTTAACATGAGAAGCATGTTTGGAAAATATATAATAAATATAAATTAATCATGCATATATAGAATATTATATTCTACTTGAATTGATTATGGATTTTTATTCTAATTTGGTTCACTAGAGTCACCAAGTGAACCAAAAGGTCAAACATAGGGTGCAATAATAAATATATATTGAATATAACTATTATATTCAATAACCAGGGCTTCTTTACAAACGGGTCTTCAAATGCTCCTTACTTCTTTGTTCCAATTCTTTAAAATAATTATAACTAATCATATTACATAACCATTTACAATAAATAGAAACATCGATCAACTGTTAAGGGAAAGTACATAGGATGGTGATAGAATTATACATAAAAAAAATTTAAAAGACGACGTACGCAGACCCCATTTATAAAATTCATTCATTCACACATCCAATCACACATTGATCAATAATCTATAATCAATCTCATTTATTATCATACATATCACCATATATATTAATAAATAATATTCATTTCATGAAATTAAAACCATTCTATATATGCATTGATATCATTTAATGGGCAAATTAAAGTTGCATGAAATCTAATTTTATATTTAAAATAACTCTTTATTTTAATTATAAAACCATATAAAATAACCATTTATTTTAAAACTTTTGAAAACTGAAGGAAAAAAATAAAACAAAAACATTCTGCTTTGAATGACCTGCCCACTCAGGTGAGCGCCCCAACATTCAAAACAGAACTCTGAGAGCCCCGGCGCTCACCTGAGCGCCCTGGCGTTCAACCCCAAATCCAGCTTTCGTGTTTTTTTCTATAGTCATGATTTTGACTATTTGTTAATCAAAAACACGATTTTTGCAAAAAAAAATTCTAAACCCATGATTTTATACAACATGTATGCCCCATTAAAATGTTCCAAACATATACTCATACATATATATAATCAAAACAATTAATAATTTGCATAAAGTTTGGCTCTGATACCATTGTTGGTTTCTAATATTCATAAATACGCAATCAAATTACATATAAGTAGCGGAAGGCATGGTAAATGAGAATTTAATTTTTTTACTACAAACCATAATCCAGAATCAACCTTTATGCATAACTATTAATTAACAAGAAAGAGATATAGAATTATACCCTTGTAGATTCTAGTTTTTACAGGTACGTGTTCAACTTCAATTCCTTCGTGTTCTCCTTGAATTCCACCGATTAAATTCCTTTAATCAACGTTAGTCACCCAAGTGTTTGGCCTTTAGAGGTGATCCACCAAGGAATAATAATGATTCAAAAAGTGGGTGGTGGCAAACTCTAGTTTTCTTTCTCTAGAAAAAATGTGAGTACTCTCGCAAAATATGTGGAAGTGTATGTAACCTCAATCAATAATAAAACTTCTCTTATTTATAGATATAGTCAACCATCTTAACATATTTAAGAATAAGGTTCTTAATTAAAGTACTAATCTAATTAAGAACTTAATTAAGTTAATATAATTAATAATTATAATTCTTAAACCATTTAGAAACTTAATTATCATTTATGAGAGTACTCTTATTAATTGATTCCTAAATCATTTAGGAACTAAATAATAATGATAATAAGAATAATAATAAGACTCCTATTATTAATTTATAATTATTATTTCTAAAATACTAAATAATAAATATTAAGTTATTTAATTTATTTTATCCCCATTATATAAATTAAATATACTTAATTCATTATTACGATTACGCCATTTATTTTTTAAATAATTATTTTTCTTTTGTTGTGTGACCCTTTAGGTTCTCCATATTAAATCGGTTATAGAATAAATTAATTAGAACTATTATAATCTTATTTATATAAATAAATTAAACCATTTAATTCATTTAAATAAATAATATTTATTCTATAATAAGGGTAAGCTCCCTTAGCGATCAACGACTTTTCTAGATAATATACATTTTAACATTTAATTACAAAAGAACATATTCAACGAATAGGTACCGTACAATTCAATCATTCTACCTCACAATGTTCCAATCAAATATAAGACATGATATTACTGTCAAGTCTTATTTTATTTGATTATATGCAATTCAATTATCAAATGAATAACTTTAATTAATGTAAATTAAAAACTATTTTCTAATTTCCATTCTGCCTTTGCCAAAGACTACTGAGTGGTTATTTATCGAATCTCATATGACATTCTCTTTTTTTACTAGAAGTAGTAGATTCTTTGTTGATCATTCACATATCTCCATATATAACTTATTATATCCGATCATACCCTTTGATACACCCTAAAGATTTTAAGAAATACGTCAAAATATAATTCATCATATACAAGATACTATGATAATCTCAACTCCAATGATCACTTATATTACTATGACAAAAGGAACTCTTATTGACAGACAAGTAAGATTCCATTAGGTGTTCCTTGAACGGGTCACGTTAAGTAAATTTATTCTCTAATAAACACATATATACTTGTTTTAGTGCCTCTACACAAATGATTATGAGATCAATCATCATCTTCATAAGAGCAAGCATAGTATGTACTAATCTATCCAGATTCACTAATCCCCATTTTAGTAATCCCACAATTAGGTATAATTTTAGTTTTGAGTTATCTTGAATTTAGATCTCATTAGCATGATCATCATCATAATTCTAAAAGCATTGCTCAACAACTATGGGTTTATCATAATTAATGTCATCTATTAAATATGGATAAAGAAAATGCATTTGTAAAAATAAACTTTTGTTAATAAATGAATAAGATTAAAAAGTCCATGCTATATCATATCAAATATGATTGACTTGTATGTATACTACTTCCAGCATGTGTATGTGTGGGTATGGGTATCTTCTCACTTGAATCATAAGTGGGTTATATTCTTTCCTAGATTGGACCTTACTCTTCTTCCATACTGTTCTATAATTTTGAGATTTCGTAGAGTAAAAATTAATTCTACGATTTGAACCTGGGTGGAACGTATAGTTAGTCTGACCTAACTTTACAATCCTTCGAGTTACGAACGTAGGCTTTGTTTTACTCTGTGATTTTACAAATCCTAGACCAGTATGTGATCTGTTATTCTTTTGAACAACAACTTGATTTGCAAAGAATGAAAAACTTATATTAATGGATTCAGCTGTTTCTGTGGATTTTACAAACACAATTTTTTTTTATTAAAAGAAGAGACTTTGTTAGTTTTCAAATAATTTTTCACATTTGGGAGTGAAGGTGAAACTTCAAACCCTAACCCAGATATATCATAAATAATTCTTTGATTTATAATCAGATTGTTCATAGATGAGGTAGATCTATTCCACACGGAGCTTGTCTTTTCTAATTCTTCTATCTTAGATACTAGAGCAAACTCTCTGTGTGCATTGGTATTAGTTATCTACCTCAATCTATTATTTTTAGCTTCAAGTTTGGTTAGAGAGGCAATGTTTCGTAGAGTTGCTTCCAACTCTTCTTGCACTTTCTCTTTTTCCTCTTGAAGTTGAGAATAACCTTTTGATAAAATCCTAAATCACTTCATGTATTAATGCAAGTCAGATGTTATATCATGCAGTGCAGTTCTTAGATCATCAAGGAGAGTTGATATCAAATACCTCATTTATATCAATTTCTATGAGATCGACAAGTTTGTTGGAACTTTCATTTATAGCCATCAGACATAAATTTTCTACTTGAGGTTCTTCGTCATCACTTGATTCTATATTGGTGTCATGTTTAGAATCACTCCATGAATTTTTTGCAACGAATCATTTGCCCTTTTTGTGTTGCTTCTTGTAGCTGTTGAATTTTTTCTTTGAATGGGGCTTCTTCTTATCTTTCTTTAACTCTTCCCTTAAAGGCTTGTTGCATTCAACAATAAAGTATCCTGGTTTTTTCTAGTTATAACAGAGATCATTTTCTTGATCTCTATTGTTGTTTCCTTTGTTAGTGTGATTCCACCTAGGCCTTCAATTGTAGTTCATCCTCATAAACTTCCTTAATCTTTTTGCTAAGAGAGCAATATCCTCATCATCACTTTCTTCATTTTCCTCATTAGACTCTACTTCAACTACAGCTTTAGATGGAGCTTCAGTAGCATTAAGAGCTTCACCTTTATCTTTTTTCTTTCCTTTAGATATTATTTCTTCTATCTGATTCAGCTCTAGCTCATATATAAGCAGATTTCCATAGAGTTTCTAAACAGTCATTTCATGCAGATTCTTGGATTCTCTAATTGTTGTTATTTTTGCATCCCATTTGTCTGGTAGTGCTCTCATAAACTTTATGTTAAGGTCTTATTGGGATAGATCTTACCATAAGCTCTTAAGTTGTTGAGGAGAATGTTGAACCTTTTATAAGTTGCTGTGATGTTTTCTCCAGGTATATGATTGAACATTACGTATTGTTGAGTCAATAGAGACTATTTGTTTTCCCTTACTTCTTCGATGCCTTCATGCATTACAATAAAAGTTTCCCATACTTCCTTGGTTGTAGTGCAGTTTACTATACTTTTAAAGAGTTATCTTCAAGAGCCATAAACAGGATGTTCTTAGTCCTTTTATCCAACTACATTGATTTCTTCTCATTTTTAGTCCATTCTATCCTATGCTTGACTACCACTTTATCTGGATCTTCAAGAGTTGGAGATAGCTTAGTAGGTATATAACGACCATTTATAATAGTACTCAACAACTCATCATTAATTGCACCCATGTAAACCTGCATACGAACTTTTCAATTAGCAAACTTATCTCTATTAACAAGTAGTGGCTTATTTCCACCTCCAAACTCAAAACTAGTTTTGTTAAATGTCATAGATCTACTCAAGTCATTAAGCTTCGATCAATAGAACTAGAAGCTCTAATACCAGTTGTTGTATCTTACAGACACAAAAAAGATCTAAAAAGTGGGTTGAATAGGTCTTTTCAAAAACTTATGATTTTGCTTTAATTAAACAATTAACTAATGAGTTTTAGATCAGAATCAATTAAGCACAACATAATGTATTTTAAAATCCCCCTTTTTAAATAATAGATTTTTGTCAAATAAAGTTCTGAGATTTAGAACTTGAAAATGTAAAGCACACACTATCACAAGTAAAAACAGTGTTGATAGTAAATGACAAAAAGTAAATGAGAGACATAAATTTTAAATGGTTTGGAGACGTAATAATTCCTACTCCACTCTTCTACTCTACGAGTAGGAAATTCACTAAGGATATTAATCACTAAGATCATCTACAATTGAACCACTAAGGTTCCTTCGAGTCACTTAGTCTCAGAACACCTTGACACTTAGTCCATTCAAGTCACTTAGTCTCGGAATACATGGATACTCAGTCCCTTCGTGTCATTTAGTCTCAGAACAAATGGATACTCAGTCCCTTCGAGTCACTTAGTCTATGAACAAAGCCACTAAGACAGCAAAATACAGTAGATTTGATGTTGTTAGTTGCTGCTAAGTTAGCAATACGATTCTTATTCTCAATTACTTAGCAGCTTGAATGAGATATTTTTCTTTTCATAAAGTGGATGTTTGAGCTTTTCAAAATTTCAGCTCTTGATCAGCGTTTTATCTCTCCTTTTTTTCTTGGATTATGTTCTTCTTCTTATAGATCTCTTGAGATCTTCCCATTGTAAGATAATCGTTGCTCATTTAATGCCTTAATTCTTGATATATCTCCCATGAGCATTTTGATGTTTAGGCAGTTATGTCATCTTATCAGATTTTCAAATATAGTAATTCTTTGACTGGCTTTTTTGCGTTAATTAGACAATGGACACAGGTATTTCTAAACTCTAAATTTTGAGTTTAACTTGGAAAGATTTGCATCGACCCTTTAACTCATGATGTTTCCTATGACACCCAAATCTGGGTCCCTCGAACCACAGATTCAGTGCTCACGATACTACTCTACCATTCAATCCCAACAATTTATTTCTAAATAATAAAATTTAATTTACATTAATACATATCTAGCCCATGTTTACAGACCTTTAATCATTACAAACAATTACAATCTGCCCTATTACAAAAGATTACATTTACAACATCTCTATAACTAAACATCTATTGCTTGCTAGCCTTTCCCTTTCCCTTTCCCTTATCTGTTCCTGATCCCTCGACCTGTTTGGGTTTAGCTGAAATATTATGTTAAAGCAAGGGTGGGCATAAAATAGTTCAGTAAGTATATTAACAAGTAATGACATGATATTTCAGAGTAATGAAAGAAAATATGATACAACAAATTTGAACCAATCAAGGATTCTGTGAAAAATTTAAGAACATAACATAAATCGTTGAATGATTAACTTGAAACATGAATCTTGTTGGTTGTATGGTCACAAGACCAATAACTCATTAAGAACAATACCAATTACAAAGACTGATACTGCCCAAGTCAGTTATAAGAGTGCATTTCCTTTTAGATGTGTACTCTAGGTGATCAGCCTATCATACATTTACATTGTGCACAACATAAACATCTAACGATGCAACCACACCATGAACATATATTCCTTTCTTTATTTTTTCCCTTTTTTATCAGGGTTGTTCTATTATAGCATTTCATAGATTCTACACCACAACAATATGAATTGGAGAGCATAACAATGAATATCTGAGTTCAACATAAATTTTCACATATGTCTAGCCGGATCAAGATTGGCATCTACTTTTCTCAAAAACATAGTTCAATAATAAATGAACTTCAAAATGATTCATAAGAATGCATGGCATAATTCACTGTTCAAGGAACTATAAATGAGAGTTCGAAAAGAACCCTTGTCTTTGTCCTCTTTTACGTTTATCAGTAATACCTTATCCCGATTATGTCCTACATAGCCATAATAATGATTCATGCATTAGTTAAATACATTTGTATGCTCTACCTTGCTATACAAGTTATCATTTACCTTTACATAACCCATAACACATAACACATTCTTTATTCATATTTTAATACCTACCACATTTATTATTTTTATCAATTTATGGCTTACAATACATGTCTCTAGCATTTAATATTAAAATACTTTATTTTGGTTTAAAAAAAAAAAAAAATTCAAAAACAGTACATCTCGCCCCGACGAGATATTTTATACTGGACATCTCGCTGGCCGCAAAATCTTCTTGGTTAGACCTCGCCTCAGTGTCGACTGCTCTTGCAGTCAGTGAAGTCCTTGCAATTGCACTGTGCCCCGATACAGTGTTTTGTTCAAAACATCTCGCCCCGGCACAGTGCTGTAGATTTCAAAAAAAAAAATTCCCAATTTTTATGCTATTTTTGGCTCCGCTTTACAAAACTTGATCTCAACACATGATTTAGCACATATAACATATATATGACTTGCATGGACCTTCAAAAATATTAAAAGTTTTTAAATGATTCCATTTTTCCAAAAATTTCGTTTTAGGTGCCGACAAACGTTTTTAAACATTTAAAATTTATATTAATCGCCATAAACACCAAATGACTTTCAAATCAACACTAACACATGTAATTACAAAAAACTTAGTTATTTAGCTTCATTTTACCTTCAATTACCCAAAATGGCCAAAAAACATACTTTGGTAAAATTTTGTCAACTTAACAAAATTCACCTTAAACTCATACTTGAGTTCTTATACTCTCTACATCCTATACATTAACACATGCTTATTTAGCAACTTTGTATGTTCATATAACTTCTACAAGCATCTTCTAAAGCATGTTACAAATTATGATTTGGTTTACATGCAAAATATAGCTTAATATTCTATTTTCCATAAACAAGTCATACCTTTCAAGCTTTAAGGAGCTTATAATGTTATCTAGCAAGAAAATATACATGATTCTTACATGATTATCCCTTTAATCTAGGTTTTCACTAAAACTACCAAAATATAACACATGATCCTTCACAAATCATGATTCTTAGCCATTAATAAATGCATAAATGTATCCACCACCTTTGTAACACACTTTAATACTTAGGGTTTTTTCATATACCAACCATATAGCACATAACTCACATAAATCTTACTTCTAGCCACAACTACATGCATGGATACACATGTTCTTGAATTTAAACACATAAATGAAGAGTTTTAAAGCTAGAACTTTTTTATACCTTCTTTGTGCTCTTCTTCTTCTAGCTAGGAAGGCTCTTAAATATGGATGCTCTACTTGATGGCTATTTTCACTAGTCTTAAACACTCTTATTTGAATTTCACAAGTTCTCAAGCAAAACCCTAGCTCTTTTTCTTTTCTCTACAAACTCTCTCTCACTTAGCAAGAAATGAAGAAGAAATAATGAATAGCTAGCTTAATACTTACAAAATATATACATATATAAATTGTAAGTATTTCTCCTACAAATAACTCTACTTAGGTTAGCTTAACCATTCATGGTCAAGGCTATTCAAGGAAATTCACATTAACCTTTAATGGCATAATGGACAATTCTCATCAATTAGGATACCAAGGTCATTTCCTAAGTTGTCAAGGGCACTTTGGTCTTTAGCCAAAAATCCTAGATAAATAATTCCATTTAAACCATAACTTGCTTGTTTTTTATCCAATTCAAGTTTTTTTTTATCCAAACTTGTTTCATTAGGCTTGAATTTTATTTTTTAATCAAATAATACATGAATGACTTGTCCTAAAACACTTGTCACACTTCAAAATTTTAAATTTCATTAATTAATTAATTATAATATTTACAACATTGACAAATTTCATGTCATTACATTTTCATTGTTAGTATTCTGACATCTTTTACTCTACGAATTGAACTGGTATAGTATAGATTTTGTAGTGTAATAAAAGCTTCCATGTCATCCACCTTCTACTATACGATCTTGACTTGGCGATACAATTCAGTTCTTACAATACGATCCGAACTTACAATGCACTTTAGTCTTTGCAATACCATTTGTCCCTTCAATACAATCTGGCTGTTATTGTACGATCTTCTTTCAATGTGATCTTCAAGTCTTAAACTATATACAACAATTTTTTTTAGAAGATCAATCTAACAAATTTGATATTTTTTAAACTAAGTCCTTGTACAATACTAATTAAATAAGGACTTTACAAATTATATCTTTACAAATATACATTAAGCACTGATCATATTATGTCATCATCAAATTTGTTGAAGTTGAACATTGAGAAATGCTTGTATCGAAGTTGAACATTGTCTGCTTTTTGAAGATCATCCTTACGAAGTGTACTTTAACCATCCATCTAATCATACTTTGATCTTCATATAGGTAAATAGCTTTCTGTATTTCTTTAATTATGTTGTTGGAGCAAGAGCTTTAGTCATATCTGGTGTCTACCCTTGCTTCTTGTAGTCAAATGATCTTTATCCATTTAGTTTTTGAGGATCCACTATGTGTCATTTATCTACTTTGACTAGATCTTAAGATGTGATTTTAGCATATGAATCTCCAATGACTTTTGTGTAACCCTTTACTCATCTTCCTTATTTTGAATGTTTGTTCTTATACATTCTTGTCAGTGTTATTCAAAATTGAACTTTGGTGTTGTGGGTTAGCTGATTCATAGAGTGCTTAGTTGTGGAATTGTGACTTCTTTATGAATTCTATGATTGTTGAGATAAAGATCGTATACTTGACTCGTTGTTTTCATCTCTACGATAGATAAGATGTTGATCGTAGAGTTTACTAGATCTTTTTTACTCAATTTTAAGGATATAGAATGCGCAGTCAAGGATGAGTAGATCATCAAGGTTTAACTTCCTTTTCTTCCAAGATTTGTAGTCATAGGATAATATTCTATTAGCAAACATGAATATTGATGACTTCAACTTCTGAAGAGAATAATCTATTTTCTATTTCTTAAGTTCTTCTCTATTCCATTGTGAAGTTTCTAATTCAATGAGACTTTGAAGTTGCTTCACAGAAGACATAAATTTTAAAGAAGTTGAATAATTTCCCTTGATCGCTCTTTTGATCAAACTAAGGAATTTGATTATGGTTGAGCTGATTTTATCTTCGAATACCATAATGAATATCTCTATACACCTACAGCAATCATGATGATTTATTTTCTTCACAATTTGATAGTAAGTATAGTTCCCCTTTGCTATGTCAATTTCTATAGACATGACTTGTAGTCAACGTATTACTTCGTGTTCAGTACACTTTACTGGTTTATATTTTGCTCCTTGTCTCCTTTAGTTTACTTCAAATATGACACTGAGGCAACTCATTAATATTGTGACTCTGCAGCCAAAAATGGTTCAACGATCCTAAGATTTGCTCTGAATTCTAAAAACTTGCACTTACTTGACAATCTGTAGCTCATAAGTCATAAAGTTGATCTTAAATCATCTTATTCCATGATTCATACCCTACAACTTCTGTTGTTTGGCTCTTTTACTCTGTAAACTTCTTAAATGGTTTTCTTCTGACTTTTCTCTGATGGTTTCTCTACTTTTGTGTTAATCTTCTTTTTTTGGGTCTTGTACCTTTGTTTGATTCAACGATCATGTTCTACTCTCCTTAACGATTTGTCCATTCTTCACTTGATAATTCTACCATCATAAACTTAGCCATCTTACTTAAAAATATGACTGTTCTGACTTGCTCTTCAGAATGAGTTGATCTTTGAACATAAAGTCATAGTTAGACTTCTTGTTCTACGATCAAAGCTTTACGTTCTACTCTACAATCTTGTTTTCTGCGATCTTCCTTGTTACTATATGTCTTTGACTTTGCAATACAATTTTAAACTGAGCCTGCTCTACGATTGCAGTACAGTTTGGCTGTTGTTATACAATCCGAACTTACAGTATAATTTGGCTGCTTTTATACGATCTTCTTAAGTCCTATATTCTATACAATAACTTTATCTCAGAAGATCAATCTAACAAGTTTGATCTTTTCTAAACTAAAATACATATTAATAATCGTATTAAATTTTGAGCTCTTGTACACTGTATTAACACACACACACACACACACACACACACACACACACACACACATATATATATATATATATATATATATAATCAAGTTCATTTTCCTATCATTATCAAATCATTTAAGCATACACATTTGTACTAACATAAGGAATAGAACCACAATCAATACGAAGAAATTCAAAACGAGAAGCAAAATGAACAATTTAAAAATCATAAAAGTATCGCTGAATGAGAGTACAAAATCTGTACCTAGTAAAGTAATGTAATACCCAAAGTATATTTCAAATATGACTTGTTTAGACTCTCTCCGTTCAAACTAATTAAACAAAATAAATTAATTAAATAAATAATTTATAAGGTTAATAATTTTTAAAATTATAATTATTTAAATATCATTATTAATTTACAAGTCTATTCAGTCACCACTATATAAATTATAAAAGAATTAAAAGATGATCAATGCTTACTGACTAGTTACATATAAATTATTATATACAACTGTTAACAACCAACATAGGTTACATTGATATTAGCAATATATATATATATATATATATATATATATATATATATATATATATATATGAGAGAGAGAGAGAGAGAAACCAAAAGTTTAAAAAACAAATTAATTTTTGTAATACATCATTGACTCAATTAAATTATTTTAAAATAGGAGTTCTAATCATGGTTTTAAAAATTGGACTAGACTGGCGATCCGACCGGTAAAAATTAGAACCGGTTGGCGCTCCGGTTTGGTTTGGCCCAGAAAACCAGTTTTAACGTGACCCGGTCACGATTAACCACCGGTAGAATTAACCTAGTGAATCGGTTTTAAAATATTTTTTTTGTACAAAAAAAAATTTATTTTTAAAATTTGATATTTTTAATAATATTGTAACCTAATTTCACTATATTTTAACAAACAAAAAATTAGATGTTTTAAAATTTTATTATTTATTAATAATATATTTTTTTATGTATTTATCACGTCATTAGGTCAATAACGGTTTGACTACTAGTTGAACTAGTGACCCATCCAGCCAGTACTGTTTTCAATTTAATAACCGATCCAGGTATGAAAACCTTGGTTGTAATATCCAGGATATTATAACGTGTAAAAAGTTTAAATAAATAAAATGTACATATTTTAAATTTTAATTATTTAAACTAGGCAAGTAATGTGAATTACATAAATTAATTATGGATGTATATTTTTATTATGGTTATTAATTTAATAATGTATGTTAATGAAAAAGAGGATTAATATAGGAAATTAATCCTAAATTAAATTAAAAGTTAATGAGGTAATTAACGAGGTCAAAATTATTGATTATGGATTAATTAATAACTATGAGGAATATTTGGACATTATTAAGAAGGGAATTAATTATATATAAAATATATAGAAATAAATTATATATTTTTTATAAGGAAATATAATTAAATATGGAGGAATTTTGAATATACAATTTAGATGAAAGTAAATATATAATTTATACAAGAAAATAAAATTCATTAAGAAAAGGTTAATAATTATATAAATTATACAAAATTATATTGTATAGTTTATATAAAATATATATATATATATATATATATATATATATATATATATATATATATATATATATATATATATATATATATAATAGTGAAAAAGGAATAATAAATAAATATGGGTAATATTTATGATTATGTAAAATAGAATTATTCCTATTTTTATGAGTTTTAATAATTGTGGGATTAGATATGTGTAAGAAATTATTATAATACATAATATATAAATAATAATAGTTGATATATGTATATATTATGTTGTAATAGAAATACATGTATGTTTACGAAATGTATACGTAACGAAGTTGAAACGTGGGAAAATTTAATTTTATTAAATTATGGGTATTATTTTATTAATTTTGGAGGTATAAAATACCTCATATAGTTACATGCATGTCATTATACGTGTACAAAATATATCAAATAAAGTACCCCAAAAAATATATAAATATTATTTATAAATTATTTTATGAATTTTGATAAATTAAAATAAATATTTTATATACATTATATCAAATATTTATTACCCAAAATAACTGTGTAATGTATTAAATATGTACGTATGCATGGTATTTTACCGACTTAAACTAAGTCGGTGGATTTGAGAGAAAAATTTCAAAGCAATTCAAAGTTGGCAAGTTATATATATATATATATATATATATATATATATATATATATATATAGAATAAATAATAATAATAAGGCTAATATAGCAATACTGTGACGCCCCCAAATCCGAGTTCCTTGAACCTCGAGTTCGGTGCTCACTATTCATCACTCAACAAACATTCATAATCTAAAACTTTAATAACTCGCGGAAACATACATAATTTCAATACAAAACGTACCTTCAATCCCAGGTTCCACTAACCTTAATACATCATCATTACCTTATAATATAACAGGTTTACACATATAGTACGACTAATTACGTCTACTCGTTCATCCTTCCTTTGTCGTGGTACTCCTTAGATTACTCGGCTTAACTGAAAATAGTTCATGATATATCAAGGGTGAGCAACTACTTTGCCCAGCAAGTTTAAATAAACGAGAATTGATATATCATGAATGAAAAGGATTTATCTTCAAGTGTTTCAACAATAGATAACAATTGTGAAATAACAAGAATCAATGTTCAATAAAAGAATGAATTGACTCTTTACTGCTGAGGGGTCTCAAAAGACCATGAACTGCTGCTAAGGTAGAACAGACATACAATGTCTGACACCTTGTAAAAATAACGGGACACTCGAGGGGATCGGTCCTCTCATGTCCTATGTATATGCATCACATTTAGTTTTCTTGCGCGCTGTCGGGTCTCCGACGAATAAAAATCCCCCTTTAACTAGGGGTTGTTCTTTCTCAGTCTTACTGTAAGAATCCGCACCAGCCAATGGTTTGGATAAGCTTTTATAATATTCAATTAAATGAATTTAAACATGCATTTGTCTAGCCGAAACAATTAGCTTAGACGTCCTTAAACAGTTCGTAAATTTCTGAACTATAACATTTGCAAAGGCACTATGTGCGAATACAATAACCAACAATGAGGTGGAATAATTTTAGATAATTAGTCCACTTTAAGTTCGGTCAAATAACTACGAGTGTAGAATTTGCTCAACAATAATTTGAATAGCTCAATGTACATAAAGTTGAAGGAAACTTGCAACAATAAATACAAGTTAGGGTTAAGAAGAACTTGCCTGTTCCGCTGACTACTGCTATTCAACTTAAAAATACTTCCTTTGGGTGACCTAATATTCAATAACATTGATCCTCCAATTAGCATAACACATATAAGTTTATTTAACATTAATAACCTTAACATATATGTCTTAAATCATCTATCACTTAATCATAACCTTAAAACTCTTAATAATATTATCAATCCCTTGATAATATTTCGACTCACATAACCATCACTTCATTGTTTTATAATATTATCTCATTTGATAATATATAATTACTACATATAATATTATTAATCGTATAATAATATTTTAACCATTTATTATTTCAATAATAAATCACTTAGCTCCTCAATATTATTAACCATCTGATAATTCTCTTAACCTCTTTATTATCTCAAACACTTATTAACATTATTAATAATTAAATAATGCTTTACACTATCCCCAATGATATTAATCATCAAATAATGTCTTAATCATTTATAAATATTATTAACCATTTAATAATATTTTATCCTCTCAATAATATTATTAATCCTTTAATAATATCCTTATCGTTAGTTAATATTATTAATCATTTAATAATATTTCACTCATAGGTTAACATTATTAATAATGTCTTACTCTTCAAACAATATTATTCATCAAATAATATCTTCAATAACTTATAAATATTATTATCCATTTAATAATATTTTATAATCAAAATAATATCATTTAATACTATTTTCTTCTCTTATTAATATTATTATCCATTTAATAATATTTTACTCATAATTTAATATTATTAACTATTTAATAATATTTTATTCGTATACTAATATTATTAACCATTTAATAATATTTAAATCCTTTATTAACTTACTAATATTATTAATTATTTAATAATATTTTATTAACTTACTAATATTATTAACCATTTAATAATATTTTATTCATTATCTAATATTATTAACTATTCAATAATATTTTATTCATATACTAATATTATTAACCATTTAATAATATTTTATTCATTATCTAATATTATTAACTATTTAATAATATTTTATTAACTTTCTAATATTATTAACCATTTAATAATATTTTAATCCTTATTAATATTATTAATCATTTAATAATATTTTAATCATTTACAAATATTATTCACCATTTGATAATATTTTAATCACTTATTAATATTATTAACCATTTAATAATATTTTAATCACTTATTAATATTATTAACCATTTAATAATATTTTAATCACTTATTAATATTATTCATCATTTAATAATATTTTAATCATTTACTAATATTATTAACTATTTAATAATATTTTAATCATTAACTATCATTATTAATCATTTAATAACTTTTTAATCATATACTAATATTATTAATCATTTAATAATATTTTAATAAAAATCTTTAAACAATACCAATAGTTAACTTTTTAATGGTGTTAACATTAATCTTTATTTTAAACATTTTGCTACCCATTAATTACAAATAAATTCTATATATTGGTTCAATACACAAATACCTTCATTTTACACTTAGTTATACTTAAATTTTCCAATAAAACCCGACCCGGACCAACCCGGACCGACCCGACCCGACCCAACAACTTGAACTTTCTGGCCTTGAAAGCCCCGGCGCTCAAATGAATGCCCCGACGTCCAAAACAGAAGCCAAAACCCTATAATGGGCTGTTCGACCTCCAGTCACTCTAACAACCATAACTTCTTCATACGGAAACATTTTGAGGTGACTTTTTGAGTCTAAATTCATTAGAATTTCATGATCTACAATTTCACTTTATATTAAAAATCCAAATTCCAAACGGATCTAAGATTAAAATCGCTCACAAAGTCAAAGTAAAAACTAACTTCACAAATCCTTGATTTTAATGGTTCAAACTTGAATAAAATAAACTCTATACATCCAAATAACACCAACTTAGTGTTGTTGTGTTCCTAACCTCTTGTTTTACAATAGTCCATGGCTCGATCCTCTTTTTGAAAACGTTTTACATGAAAATTACGGATCGAACCATCTAGGGTCTAAAAACGACATCCTTTCCGATAAAAGCTATAACTTCTTCGTTATTCAATATTTTTGAAAACTTCAAGTTGGACTTTTCTTTAAGACTCACAGATCTAACTTTCTAACCATAGAAATTAATTTTCCAACTTGTATATTTCAAACTACGACCTTAAACATAACATGTATCGTTAGGGTTTTACCGGTAAAATATGTTATGAACATTTCTACAACTTTTATACATTTCTCACATACCAAATCATGATTTAAGCATATCAAACCATGTATCTACCAATTTATCATAGCTTAAGACTTCTAGACCATCAAAACCACTTTTGATCGGTTAAAAATATATTTTTACTATATAAAACATATATAGCCTACAAAAATGAAATAAAGATGAGATAGAACACTTTTGAACCTTATGTTCTTTTTCTCTTGGCTAGAGGCTTTGTTGGTGACTCCTCCTTGATAAGTCTCTAGCAATCTCCTTGGTGAAAAACCAACTCTCAAGAGTTCTCTCTATTTTCTCTAGAATGCTCTCTCTATTCTCTTTTGGAGTTCTTACAAAATGACTAACAGACCTAGCAAGTCTTTGCTCCTTCTTATTTATAGAAGTCTAGGATTTTACCATTAACTTTCCTAATCAACTAACATTAGTTGATTAAGGCTCTAATCTTACTTACTATGCATGGAATGACCACTTGATGGACATTTTGATTGACCCTTTGATTGACTAGGGTGGTTGGATGTTACTTGAACCAATTTACACTCCAAAATCATCCAACAAGCTAGCTTTATATCCATGTGGGCCCCAAAATTCGGGATTGACCAATATTTATCCAATTTGACTTTATTTTTAAGTCTTATATAATTATATAAGTATCCATATATATATACACCAATATATGTATACATATTTACCTATACAAGCTTATTGGGCTCCACTTTGGATCTTAGAATTAAATTCTATTGGACTCATTCAATTAAATTGTTTGGGCTCAATTTATATCACACATTGGGCTAGCATTTACATAACTATGATATCTTTAATTAAAATAAGCATTGGGCTTATTTAATAATTTACATGTACTAGTAATTAAATTAATTACTTGGGCTACTAGGTAAACTTAATTGTCCTAGTTTAACCACTCATTTGGATTTAAAATATAATCCAATTAGATTTGCTATTTATAAGTCCATCGGACTCCTTAATTAAATTAGCTTACATAACACCATCACTTACAAACTCTTGGGTTTATTTTAATAAAACCCTAACACTTAATAATACAAGTAAATTGACTTGATTAAATTAATTCATTCACTAACCCTTATCATCAAATTGGGCTTATAATATCATTACTCATACACGTACAATTATTTCCACAATGGGGTTATCTTTAATAATTCACTTGCTTCTTCTTTCTCATTATTCTTACAAGTAATTAACTTATTCATTATAAAACTTCTTAATTGTCATACAAGGCCAACATTCAAGCTTTGTGATTTTATCACAAAAGCTTCTCTTGAAATCTTTTTCCTTCTTTAGTTAATTAATTTAATTAACTAATTTAATACCTCTCATCATACAACTTATCACATACACATATACTTCATACCTCATATATTATTATGGATATAATTAAATAAAAAAAAAATTAGGTTCGTAATTTTCTCGGTCATTACAAATACCAACCACCAAAACCAAGAAAACTATTTTCTTCTCTTCCTTCACCACCGTCCGCCACCACCGAGCACCAACACCACCACTACTAAGAAATATTTGGAGGCAACAAAGTGCATAATAAGCATACAAGGAAGGATATCAAGCTTTTGAGAAGGTATAAAATAAATTATTTGGGTTATTTTTGTATTTTTGGTAATAAAATAATTGTGTAAAAAATTAGTAAATAATTATATAATTGTGATATATATAATTTTGGATGTGTATCTATGAATTTTATGATGTTTAGTGTAATTATATGGAAGAAATAACGACCAAAAATGGTGAAAAAGGAAAAAAAAATTAAGGCCACTGTTAACGCAGGAAAAAGGAAAAAAAATTTAAGGCCACCCGCGCATTGCGTGGCAGCCTATTTTTTTTCCGGAACCGGCATATAAATTACGCCGTTTTGGGGCTAAAGGCAGGGCCGCGCTATGCGCGGCCGCCAGTCTTCCGGTGTAGGGCCAAATGACGTCGTTTGGATGGCCAGGGAAGGCGCGCGCGCCATGCGCGGCCGACCGATTTTTTCGTGAAATTACGGTTTTGCCCCCGGTTCCAATTTTCAGAAAAATTACAGGATTGCCATTAAAATTGAATTTAATTAAAATAAATGTTTAAAAAATTTTATAAAATCAAAAATATATATAAAAGTATTTTATAAATTAAATTTAACAATTTTCCAATTTTGAGGAATATTTCTAACTAATTATTAAGTGATTAATAATGAGAATTAAAAGAGTATAATTAGATTTAATAACCAAATTAGGTTATAATTAATTGTAAACACCCATATAGGTCCGATGGGTAGAATAATTATGTTATGAGTAATATTAATTATGTAAATTAATATCGTGGGTTACTAAGTTATTATTATTTGATTATGTTATTATTATAGGTTGTCCAAGAAAAACTAGTTAGCCATTAATTTAATAATCGGACAGCGAGGCAAGTTTTTAAACCCTATTTTTGATCCGTTAATCATATGTTGGATGTTAAAATCCTAATTGAGTTCCATTTCCTAAATTTTATTATTATTCCACTCTTTGGCATATTAATGTCGATCGATGTTGTAAAGTATTCACTTAAAATTGAATATTGTTGTTGTTATTCACATTTATTCTTAAATGCAAATCATAACGAATCATAATTGTTGATCGGTGAATTAATAATGATGGGTCTATGCCAATTGTCCGGCTAGACTTTTGATACAATTAAATCTCAAATTACTCTTTGTTGTAAGTGCTAAGCCAAACCAAATTGTTTTGGTGCGGACTCCTAGAAACTGAGATGAACAACCTTATCTCAGGGGATACAGCTTGTCGGATGCTTTAAATTCCGACCCTCCGTGATATACGGTAATATGATTTCCACAATCATAGGTCCGAGAGGTCGATCACCTCGAGTACAGAATTAAGGTTTTATGGTCTTTATGACACCTATATGTTATCAATATTAAAATAGAATAACATATGTTCAATGGTCTTGTGACCCTTAGTATTGTTCATATTCATCATGTCTCAAAAGACAATACTTGCAGTTATTTTCCTTTGTTTAAATAAATTGATGTTACATAGTTGATATAAATTCTGATCCTCATAATGCATTGTCATTCTGTTCATTATACTTGCTGAGCACTTTAGTTGCTCACTTTTACTTGCTTAAAATGTCGCAGACAAAGATGTTAAACCCGAGGGTCTAGATAAGAAAGACAAAAACAAGGGAAAAATATCAGAATGAAGAAATTACTGAAGTATCCTCAGCTAGTAGTCTTAAATCCGTGTTGTGTCTTTAGATATAGAATGTTATATGTATATGAAGGTTGATAATCCTGGGAATGTGATAGTTGTATTTTGTATTATGTTGGATATTAACATATGTAATGAATAGTGATTAATGTATGTGATATTTATGAATAGTGAACACCAAATTCGAGGTTCTAGGAACCTGAATTTGGGGGCGTCACAGGGTGGTATCAGAGCTGAAGGATTTAAGACTATAAGTAGGGGAAACCTAGGTATAAGTACACAACTCAAATAGAGTTTAAGAAAAGAGAGTTAGGAAATATAGACAATTAAAAAGTTAATAATTTATGCGCTATTTAAACGTTATTATGTGATTGTTAGATTAATGTTAATAGAGGGTTATTGTGGTTGTTTTATAGGATGACTGAAGCAGGCGAGCCAAGTGGGGCTAGGATTGAAGAGGAAGAAGTTAGGGATATACATGTAGTACCTGAGCGGGTGATTGTTAGTCCACTAGTGTCTGAGCCAGGGTCGGAGTATGGACCATACTTTGAACCAGAAGAACCTATGGGGGTAAATGAAGAAGAAGAAGGAATAGGAGGATCTTCTGAAGGTACTCCTCATGAAAACTTAGACCCAAATGAAGAATTAATAGCTAATGTCATAGATACTATAAATAGTTTAGAGATTCAGGTGGCCGATCTTACACACCAAGTACATGAGCTAGAAGCCCAAGCTATAGCTCAAAATGTTGTGTCACAACAAAGAGAGGAAGAACTCCAGGTCCTCACCCAACAGAAAAATGAGGCAGTGAATAAACTAGCCCAAGCTGAACATAAAATAGCAGAGCTGTCTACAGAAAGACAGATTCTCGTAGATAGGTTGAATAGAGAAATGGCAGATCATACGAGAATTGAGAATGCTTGGGGTAGAGCAACTAGACAGGTAGGCTTCACAGAAAACGAGGTGAGGGCTAAACAAGTAAGAATGGATGACATGGAGTACACCTTTAAGTGCGCATCAGAAAGGGCACAACACAGAATTCGATACTTTCGAGTAGAGGAAGGTTAATATTAGCGAGACATTGATCGTGATGTGGCGATCAATATTATAAGACAAGAATACGAAGATGCAATGAGAAGAGCAATGAATCCATGGAATATAGGGTGAGGTAGTATTAAGATATAAATATATATGTATGTATAAGCATATATTGGTGTTTATATAAATAGTATGGGATCCTACTTTTTATGTAAATAGCAGGGATCAGATATGTAAATAGGATGTGTGTATGATCTGGGGTATGTATGTATCTTGTAAAATAGTTGGCTGTTAATGTAAATATTTGAAGGGTAGTGTTATAAAGTATGCTTTGATATAAATTACAAGTTTTAAATTCTGCATTGTAAATATAGTAATGTAAGTTCATATTTCAGAATGCCGCCAAAGAGAGGTAGACCTGCTAGAAAAGCACAAGAAAAATCAGTGAATGAAATCACTGGGACAGCTACAAGAATAAAACTAGAAATAGTCCCAGTTGATCTAGTGCAAAGGTTAGTAGATTTACTAGCAGGTGCAATGCAAAATAGGAACCCAGTTCCTACTGAATAGAATACCCAACCCCCTCATTTTGCAAATTTTAAAGACTTCAAACTAGTTGGACCACCAGAATTTAAGGGCTCTATAAACCCTATAGAAGCTCAAACTTGGATTATGGAGATGGAAAGGGTTTTTGAGGTGGTTAGAGTAGTTGAGGAGCAGAAGACTGCTTTTGCAACCTTTATGATGAAAGGAGAGGCTGCCCATTGGTGGCAAGCAAATTGAAATAGAGAGGCAGGAGAAATAGTTCCTTGGAAGAGATTTAAGGAGCTGTTTTTCGAGAATTATTTTCTAACTAGTATGCAGAATAAGTTAGAAATTCAGTTTTTAGAATTAAAGCAGAATAACATGTCAGTGGCTGAGTATGCAGCCAAGTTTAATGAATTAGCCCAGTTTGCTCCATACCAGGTCAGTACAGAAGAGCGGAAAGCTAAAAGATATGAACAAGGATTGAAGCCCTGGATCTATAGCAAGGTGAATATGTTTCAGACAACAACATACGCCGATGTGTTGGAAAAGGCAATTTTAGCCGAGGGAGGTAGTGAAGCTATTACGAAATACCATCAAGAGCAAACGAAAAGGAAGAATGAAGGAGATTCCAAGGGAGGAAGTGGTAGT
Organism: Hedera helix; assembly: GCA_947179155.2. Taxonomy (NCBI): domain Eukaryota; kingdom Viridiplantae; phylum Streptophyta; class Magnoliopsida; order Apiales; family Araliaceae; genus Hedera; species Hedera helix. Next base: position 13,609,731 of record OX359265.1, read on the forward strand.
AGCACCAACCCTCCTAGTAAGAAAAAGTGGAGTGGTAGTACCAACACCTCTGGAAACAAATCCGGAGATGTAAAGAAGAAAATTGAGCCGTGTAGTAATTGTGGAAAGAATCATTCTGGGGTTTGTCTGAAAGGGAAAAAGGTCTGTTATAAGTGTCAACAAGAGGGACACATTGCACCAAATTTCCCGAAATTGAAAAAAAACAGGATGTTATAACTGTGGAGCGGCAGACCATTTTGCTCGAAACTGTCCAAAGAAGACGATGGGAGTAACAAGTGGAGGGAAACTAACACTCCCCGCACCAACTCAACCAAGTCGTCCTACCGCTCGAACCTTTAACATGACAGTACAGGATGCGAAAAAGTCTAAAGATGTGGTGTCAAGTATCATTTCAATTTGCAATACTAATGCATGTGTGCTTTTGGATTCGGGTGCTACGTGCTCTTTTATTTCTGATGAATTTGCTAGAAGACTAGGGTTGACTCATGAAAACTTAGAACAACCCTTGAATATAGAGATTGCAAATAAAGAAGTGATACTTGTTAATCATTTGCATAAACATTGCCCTATGGTGATAAGAAAACATAAGTTATATGTGGATTTAATTCCGATACGTCTTAGGGAATTTGATGTCATCCTAGGGATGGATTGGTTGTATAACCATAATACCATAATTGATTGTCAAAGGAAGTGTGTAACCTTACAGACTCCTAAAAAGTCAAAAATAGTATTTTATGGTAGCAAATTACCGAGACAATTTAGTTGTCTGTTAGTCATGCAAGCTAGTAGGGCGTTAAGGAAGGGAGGCACAGGATACTTAGCATATGTGATAGATACCCAGAAAGGGGAAATGAAAAAGGGGGAAATACCGGTAGTGAATGAATTTCCCAATGTGTTTCCGGATGACTTACCTGGTCTTCCACCAGATCAGAAAATCAAATTTATGATTGATGTAGCACCGAGAACTGCTCCAATATCTAAGGTTCCATATAGAATGGCCCCAGTGGAAATGAAAGAGTTGATGAAAGAACTACATGAGCTATTAGATAAGAAGTTTATTCAATCGAGTGTGTCTCCATGGGGAGCACCAGTGTTATTTGTTAAAAAGAATGATGGAACCTTACGATTGTGTATTTATTACAGAGAGTTAAATAAGATGACCATCAAGAATAAATACCCTTTGCCAAGGATTGATGATATTTTCGATCAGTTAAAAGGAGCAAAATATTTTTCAAAAATTGATCTTCGGTTAGGGTATCATCAATTGAAAATAAGAAAGGAGGATGTGCCGAAAACAGCATTCAGAACTCGTTATAGTCATTACGAGTTTCTGGTGATGTCGTTTGGATTGACGAATGCACCAGCGACATTTATGGATATGATGAATATGATTTTTAAACCCTATTTGGATAAATTTGTGGTGGTATTCATAGATGATATCTTGGTATGTTCCAAGTCTCAGGAAGAGCATGCAGATCATTTAAAGATAGTGTTAGAAACTTTGAGAAAAGAAAAGTTATATGTCAAATTCTCAAAGTGTGAATTCTGGTTAGAAAGAGTTCACTTTTTGGGTCATGTTATTGATAAAGATGGAATTTCTGTGGACCCTGCAAAAGTTAAAGCTGTAATTAATTGGGAACAGCCAAAGACACCCACAGAGGTAAGAAGTTTCTTAGGTTTAGCGGGTTATTATCGACGATTTATTCAAGATTTTTCTAAGATAGCAACTCCGCTAACCAATTTAACTAGGAAGTCTGTAAAATTTGTGTGGACAGATAAATGTGAGGAAAGTTTTTGTGAGTTAAAGAAAAGGCTAAGCGAAGCCTCGGTGTTAACTTTGCCTAATGAAACAGGGAATTTTGTAGTGTATAGTGACGCCTCTCATAAAGGGTTAGGTTGTGTGCTTATGCAGAACGGTAAGGTTATTGCATACGCGTCACGACAGTTGAAGGATTATGAGAAGGGGTATCCGACGCATGATTTGGAATTGGCAACAGTAGTATTTGCTTTGAAAATATGGAGACATTACCTTTATGGGGAGAAATGTGAGATATATACAAACCATAAGGGTCTGAAATATATCTTCACACAAAAGGAGTTGAATATGCGTCAGCGGAGGTGGCTGGAATTAATAAAAGATTATGATTGCGAAATCCTCTACCATCCAGGAAAAACTAATGTTCAGGATAAACTAATCCAGGAGATAACCAAATTGGAAATTGAAGTGAGGTGCCCCTCTGAAGCAAATGAGATGCTATGTGTTGTAGAAATGCAACCAACACTGTTAGATAAGGTGAAGGAGGCCCAATTAGCCAATGATGAATGTATTCAGGTAAGGAATAGGGTTACCTCAAGTGATGAAGTAAAATTTCAAATAGATAGCAATGGAATTCTAAAATTTGAGGGGCGCAGCTGGATACCAGTAATAGCTAAATTGAAGGAGAAGATATTACAAGAGGCACATAATTCAAAATTCTCGATTTATCCCGGGAGTACGAAAATGTACCAAGATTTACGAAAGTATTTTTGGTGGCCAAACATGAAACGAGAAATTGTGGATTATGTAAGCCGGTGCTTAACGTATCAACGAATCAAAGCTGAGCATCAGAAGCCAAGTGGACTGCTACAACCTCTTGAAATTCCAGAATGGAAACGGGAACATATTACCATGGATTTCGTAGTAGGGTTTCCGATTACTCAAAAGGGCTACGATGCTATATGGGTGATCGTAGACAGATTAACAAAGTCAGCTCATTTCCTGCCAATTAAGATCAAATACAAATTGGATCAATTGGCCAGAATCTACATTAAATATTGCGGCATGGAGTACCAATGTCAATTGTATCAGATCGGGATCCGCACTTTACATCGAATTTTTGGAGGAGTCTACAAGAGAGATTAGGGACACAACTGAGGTTGAGTACAGCCTACCATCCTCAAACTGATGGTCAAAGCGAAAGAACGATACAAACTTTAGAAGATATGTTGCGAACTTGTATTATGGACTTCAAAGGAAATTGGGACGATCATCTACCTTTGGTGGAATTTGCGTACAACAACAGTTACCACGCAAGTATAGGAATCCCGCCTTACGAAACTTTATATGGAAGAAAATGCAGAACTCCTTTGTGTTGGGATGAAGTTGGCGAACGTCAATTGCTAGGACCCGAACTGGTTCAACAAACGACGAATACAGTCAGGTTAATACGGGATCGATTAATAGCAGCTCAGGATCGAGAGAAAAAGTATGCAGATTTGCATAGGCAAAGTCAGGATTTTGAGGTGGGAAGTCACGTGTTTCTTAAAGTGTCTTCATGGAAGGGAAAAATCAGATTCGGAAAGAAAGGTAAATTAAGTCCTAGATATATTGGACCATTTGAAGTATTGAGGAAAGTTGGGGAAGTGGCATATGAAGTGGCTCTGCCTCCAGAGTTAGCGCACATACACAATGTTTTCCACATGTCAGTGCTACGACCGTACAAGCCAGATTATAAGCACGTCATAGCCTACAAACCTATTCAAATAGAGAAGGATTTAACTTATGAAGAGATTCCTATCCAAATATTAGATAGGAAAGAACAAGTTTTAAGAAATAAGGTAATTCCTTCCGTCAAAGTGCTATGGCGAAATCATAACGTTGAAGAAGCCACCTGGGAATTAGAAGAGGAAATGCGAAAGAATTATCCCCATTTATTTGAATAGTTAGTGTAGAAATTCCAGGACGAAATTTTTATAAGGGTGAAAAATGTAATATCTAGGATATTATGACGTGTAAAAAGTTTAAATAAATAAAATGTGCGTATTTTAATTATTTAAACTAGGCAAGTAATGTGAATTACATAAATTAATTATGGATGTATATTTTTATTACGGTTATTAATTTAATGATGTATGTTAATGAAAAAGAGGATTAATATAGGAAATTAATCCTAAATTAAATTAAAAGTTAATGAGGTAATTAATGAGGTCAAAATTATTGATTATGGATTAATTAATAATTATGAGGAATATTTGGAAATAATTAAGAAGGGAATTAATTATATATAAAATAAATAGAAATAAATTATATATTTTATATAAGGAAATATAATTAAATATGAAGGAATTTTGAATATACAATTTAGATGAAAGTAAATATATAATTTATACAAGAAAATAAAATTTATTAAGAAAAGGTTAATAATTATATAAATTATACAAAATTATATTGTATAGTTTATATATATATATATATATATATATATATATATATATATATATATATATATATATATATATATATATATATATATATATATTTATATAATAGTGAAAACGGAATAATAAATAAATATGGGTAATCTTATTTTAATAAGATAATTTATGATTATATAAAATAGAATTATTTCTATTTTTATGAGTTTTAATAATTGTGGGATTAGATATGTGTAAGAAATTATTATAATATATAATATATAAATAATAATAATTGATATATGTATATATTACGTAGTAATAGAAATACATGTATGTTTACGAAATGTATACATAACGAAGTTGAAACATGGGAAAATTTAATTTTATTAAATTATGAGTATTATTTTATTAATTTTGGAGGTATAAAATACCTCATATAGTTACATGCATTTCATTATACGTGTACAAAATTTATCAAATAAAGTACCCCAAAAATATATAAATATTATTTATAAATTATTTTATGAATTTTGGTAAATTAAAATAAATATTTTATATACATTATATAAAATATTTATTACATAAAATAACTGCGTAATGTATTAAATATATACGTATGCATGGTATTTTACCGACTTAAACTAAGTCGGTGGGTTTGAGAGAAAAATTTCAAAGCAATTCAAAGTTGGCAAGTTATATATATATATATATATATATATATATATATATATATATATATATATATATATATATATATAGATAGAGAGAGAGAGAGAGAGAGAGAGAGAGAGAGAGAGAGAGTAAATAATAATAAGGCTAATATAGCAATACCTGTTGGTTTGTAATATTCATAGACGCAATCAAATTGCACAAAATAGCGGAAGCATGGTAAAATTAAATTTTAAAAAATTTACAAACCATAATCCAGGATCGACCTTTATGCGCAATTATTAATTAATAAAGAAGAAGTTAGAGATATACCCTTATAGAACTCAAAGCTTCAACGGGTACAAGTTCACCTCTAAATCCTTCACGATCTCCTTGAATTTCACCGATTGGATTCCAATTATCAACGTTAGCCACCCAAGTGTTTGGCCTCTAGAGGTGATCCACCAAGGAATAATAATAATTCAAGAAGTGGGTTATGACAAACCCTAGTTTTTCTCTCTCTAGAGAATATGTGAGTACTCTCCAAAAAACTTATGGAAGTATATGTGTGTAACCTTAATCCATAATAAGACTTATCTTATTTATAGATTTAGTAAACCCTCCTAACACCTTTAGGAATAGGGTTTTTAATTAAACTCCTAATCTAATTAGAAACTTAATTGATTTAATATAATAATTATAATTCCTAAACTATTTAAGAACTTAATTATTAATTATGAGAGTACTCTTATTAATTAATTCCTAAACCATTTAGGAACTAAATAATAATGATAATAGTAATAATAATAATAAGATTCCTCTTATTAATTTATAATTAGTATTTCCAAAATACTAAATAATAAATATTAGGCTATTTAATTTATTCTATCCACATAGTATAAATTAAATATACTTAATTCATTATTACAATTATGCCATTTACTTCTTAAATAATTATTTTTCTTTTGCGGTGTGACCCTTTAGGTTCTCCATATTAAACCGGTTATAGAATAAATTAATTAGAACTATTCTAATCTTATTTATATAAATAAATTAAACTATTTAATTCATTTAAATAAATAATATTTATTTCATAATAAGGGTAAGCCCCCTTAGCGATCAACGATTTTCCAGATAATATAGATTTCAACATTTAATCACAAAAGAACCTATTCAGCGAATAGTTACCGTACAATTCAATCCTTCTACCTCACAACGTCCCAATCAAATATAAGACATGGTATAACTGTCAAGTCTTATTTCATTTGATTATATGCATTTCGATCCTTAAATGAATAACTCTAATTAATGTAAATTAGAAACTACTTTCTAATTTTCATTCTGCCTTGGCCAAGGACTACTGAGTTGTCATTTATCGAATCGCATAAGACATTCTCTTCTTTTACTAGAAGTGGTAGATTCTTTATTGATCATTCACCTATCTCCATGTATAACTTATTATATCCGATCATACCCTTTGATACACCCTAAAGGTTTTAAGGAATATGTCAAAACATAATTCATCATACACAAGATACTATGATGATCTCAAGTCCAAGGATCACTTGTACTACTATCACAAAAGGAACTCCTATTGACAGGCAAGTAAGACTCCATTAGGTGTTCCTTGAGCGAGTCACGTTCAGTGAACTTATTCTCTAATAAGCACCTACATACTTGCTTTAGTGTCTCTACACAAATGATTATGAGATTAATCATTCTCTTCATAAGAGCAAGAATAGTATGTACTAATCTATCCGGATTCACTAATCCCCATTTTAGTGATCCAACGATTAGGAACAATTTTAGTTTTGAGCTATCTTGAATTTAGATCTCATTAGCATGATCCTCATCATGGTTCTAAAAGCATTGCTCGAAAACTATGGGTTTATTCATTTGATTAATTCAAGTAATTAATCATGAATAAAGAAATGTCTTGATACTTTTATTAATAAACGAACAAGATTACAAAGTATATGCTTATCACATTAAATGTGATTGGCTTGAGGGCGTACTACTTTCAATCTCCCACTTGCACTAATGCCAATCGCCCTTTGGTATCCCTATACCATTCTTCTCTAAGTGGCGTACAAATTGCTTAGTAAATGCTTTAGTTAATGGATCTGTAATGCTGTTTTAAGAGCTTGTCATCTTTATGGTGTCGTCTCCTTTTCAATGATTCTTCTAATCATATAAAAGTGCTGCAACACATGTTTGGATTTCAGATGAGACCTGGGTTCTTTGGCAAATTAAATTCCTTTAATGCTAGGAACCATTATAAGTTCTGTAATGAACTTGTTGAACCAAACAATCAACTTTGCAGCTTCACTTATAGTTATTTACTATGTCTTTGTCAATAAATCAGCAACTCCTTGCTGTTTGGAACTTTTCCAACTCACTGCAGCACCGTTCAAGGTAATCATATTACCTTAAACGGATATGTTGTTATCTTGGTTAGTCTAAACAAACTTGAGTTTGTTAAACCCTCTAGTTTTATATCAGACTCATCATTAGAAACTCTTTTCTAATATTCTTCTCCAGAAATGAACTGATATCTGCTTATCATGCATAAGCAATATTAGGTCAAGTAAATATCATCCCGTATATGATAGATCCTATTGCTGAGACATAAGGAGTCTTACTTATACGGACTCTCTCTCTTCAGGTATCTTTGGGGCCTGCTTCTTTGAGAGATGTATTCCAGGACCCATCGGCATGAGCCCTTTCTTGGAATCTTTCATGCTAAACTTCTTTAGCATCAATGTACGTTCTTTGGGACAAGCCAATCATCCTTTTAGATCTATCTCTATAGATCTTTATCCCCAAAATATAAGATGCTTCTCCCAAGTCCTTCACGGAGAAGTGTTTAGATAACCACATCTTTATCTGATTATAGCATCAGTATGTCATTCCTTATCAGTATTATATCACCATATAATACTATGAATGTCACAGTGCTCCCACTAACCTTTGTACACACTTGGTTCATCATCGTCTTTGATAAAATCAAACTCCTTTGATTGTCTCATCAAAACGGATGTTCCATCTTTGAGAAATTTGCTCCAATCCATAATTGGATTGTTGTAACTTACATACTTGATTTACTCCATCTATATAGAGATAAATCATCTTGGTTGTATCATACATATATCCTTTTGTATAGTAAGCTATAATTGCAAATAAAATCCGAATTTATATATGCATTTTCACTAGTGAAAAATTTCATTTTAGTCAACTCATTGACTTTATTTGAAATCTTTTTACCACTAGTCAGGTCTTATAGGTCTCCACCTTGCCATCTGCATTTAGTCTTTCTCCAAATACCCATTTCGAATTTTATGATTATCAGTCATTTCTCTTGAGTATCTAATACTCATACCTCATCGTATGTAACTAGATCATCATTCACTATGATGCGTACCTCATCACCATCATCTATGATGAATCCATACCATGCAGGTATCTTTGGTACTAAACCAGATTTACGACTTGGTTGTGGTACAATAGGTTTATTTACTTATACAGATTCTTTCACCTAATCTGTAGTGTTTTGTGGTTCTTGGACTTCTTCAAGATCTATTTTACTCTCACTAACCCTTTAAGGAAAAACTTCTTTTCCTATAAGGCAACGTGTTTCAACAAACACCTTTTAGTTAGTTGGATTATAGAAGTGATACCCTAAACTTTCTTTAGGATATCCCACAAGTTTACACTTATCAGATCTTGTCTTAAGCTTATCACTGTCAAACCTTTTGACATAAGCTGGACAATTCAAATCTTAACATACTTAAGACTTGGTTTCCTCCCTATCCATGACTCATATGAAGTCTTGAGGAGGAAATAATAAGGTATCTGATTTAGTAGATATGCGATCGTTTTTAAGAGATAACCCTAGAAGGATACTGGAAGATTGATATAACTCATCATGGATCATCACCATGTCCATTGTGTGAGAATACCATTTCGCTTAAGATGATTTAGAAACTTATTACTTAAGTATTCCCTTTTCGATCTAATCGAAGAACTTTAATACTTTTGGCCTTTAGTTTCTATACTTCACTTTTGAATTCTTTGAACGTTTCAAACGATTTGGATTTGTATTTCATCAAATACATATATCAAAATATAGAATCATCAGTGAAAGTAATGAATGAATACCCTCCTCTTGCATTTGTTGTCATAGGTCCCACACATGACTGTGTGTACCATCTTTAACAACTCCGTAACTCGCTCTCCATGTCCACTAAATGAAGATTTAGTCATACTTTCCATGATACAAGATTCACAAGTTGTATTTGATTTATAATCAAAAGGCTCTAAAAACCTATCTTTATACAACTTGTTTAGTCTTGTTTCATTAACATGACCGAGTTAACAGTATTGCATGAAGGTATGATCCATATCATCTCTTTGCCTTTAGTTTGTTCAATTTTGAAATATTTTCATGTAAGTCAAGCTTACAAAATCCATCAAGTAATCAACATAGTAACATCTTACTAACTAAATGGATTTGCCCGTAGGCAATGCTAAACTGTAAGTTCCTGTGATTAATGTAGCAACCTTTTGTTCCATTTTCCACACACATGATTACTTATCTTTAGTTCAGCCTTCTACTTCTGCCTAGTCTCTGCAACGGTTTGCATATTCAAGACCACCAGCCGGTATCTAATACCCAAGTAGAACTTGACTTATATAGAAAGTTCTATTTTATTATGAACAAATCTATATCTGCAGTTGAAGCTTCACTAAGCTTCTTCTGCTTAACTACTACAAGATATTCCTTGCAGTTCCTCTTCCAGTGTCCCAGCTTATCGCAATGAAAGCAAACTCCTTTGCCCTCGGGATCACTTTTATTTATGTCATTTGTTTAGCCTTTCTTTTGCCTTCTATCTTTTCTGACTCCTCAGAAACACCTTTGGCCATCTTCTTCAACTTAGAAGATTCATCTACTAGTAAGACTTGGTCTTTCTTGGAAGGAAAGTGACTCTCAACTTATTCAACATATTTAAGCAAATCAGGTAAACTGACTTCAAGCTTATTAATGTTAAAGTTCACAACAATTTGTGAAAGGGAGTCAGCGAGTGACTGCAAGATCGAATCTTGACTCAACTCTCCATCTTTGACAAAGCCTAGGTGTCCTAATTAATCAATCAGATTAATCATCTTTAGAACACGTGTCTTTACTGTAGTGCCATAGGTTATTATAGATTGGAAGAGCTCATTAGATATCTTATATCTAGTTGACCTACTTTGCTCACCAAACAACTATTGAATGTGCAACAATATAGTAGGTGCATCCATTTTCTCGCGTTGACGCTGTAACTCGATACTTATGGATGCAAGCATGATGCATTGAGCCACCTTTGCATCATCTTGCTATTTCTTAAAATAACAATATCTTCCCCATAGGCTTAGTCTGCAACGTTTGTAGGGATAGACAAGTTTAGGACATTTTGCTAGTTTTTCAGCATTGAGAACTATTCTCAAATTCGTTTAATCAATCCGAACAATTCGTTTCGATTAATTGTTAGCGTCTAATATGCTATGCAGTATTAGTGAATTAAACATAGCAATATTCTTTAAGTGAATTAATAACAACATTAACATGCATTCATTTTATTAATCACCATGTTAATTAGGTCTTTATTTAAAATGGTGTCTCCCACTATTTTCATCAAACTATATTACCCTCCTTATATAGTTCGGCAAATTTAATTAAAGACTTGCTAGTGAGATTAAGGATCCTATTTCAAATGTATGTAGCCTTGTGTGTGCACAACAAACTATATATAAATAAATAGGTAGACAACTTTTGTCAATTACATCAACATGTAACTCTTTGTATTTTGCCTCTTAGATTATTATGATCATGTGTGTGCACATCCAAATCAAAATTATCTAAGTTAAGTCCGACCTAGCACTTCCATATAAGTGAAGAGAAAAATACCGTCCTTGTGTGTGCACAACAAAACAGTAATGTTCAATTCTTTTATAAGCATCAAATGTGATAAAACAACATCTCAAATGATCGATATAAGCCTTGTGTGTGCACAACAAACGTATATTGATTATTTGATACTCTATCGTTTTATCATGCTAGAAGGCGACATTCGATATTCCAAATATCTTTGAACGTTACAACTTAATATTTTAGTAGTAGAATAAATAAATTAGAACCATTCTAATTTTATTTAATTGAATTAAACTCTTTTAATTCATGAATTAAACTCTTTTAATTCATGAATTAAACATTTTAATTCATTTTATAAATAATATTTATTCTACATCTTGAGGGGTTTGTTAATATTAATTATCTCATCTTGTTTAGCGCACATGCACATATATATATAAAATACGCGTCATATTATTTAACATGCGAAGCATGTTTGGATAATATATAATATATATAATTAACATGCACATATAGAATACTATATTCTACTTGGATTGATTATGGACTTTTATTCTAGTTTGGTTCAGTAGAGCCACCAAGTGAACCAAAAGGTCAAACCTAGGGTGCAAGAATAAATTAAATTATATGTAACTATTACATTTAAATTCGAGCTCCATTACAAACGGGTCTTCATGCGCTCCTTGTTCCTTGACTCCAATTCTTCAAAATAATTCTAACTAATCCTATTACAAATTATTTATAATAAATAAGAAACCTTGATCAACAGTCAATGGGAAGTACATAGGAGGGAGATAGAATTATACATAAGAAAAATTAGAAAGACGAGGTACGCAGACCCCATTTATAAAATACATTCATTCATGCATCCATTTAAAATTAAATCCAATCATATTGGTTAATAGTCCATAATCAATCTCATTTATTATCATATATATCAACATATATATCAATAAATAATATTCATCGCATGAATTAAATAAAACATTCCATATATGTATTGGTATCATTTAATGGACAGTTAAAGTTGCATGAAATTCAATTTCATGTTTAAAATAAACCTTTTATTTTAATTATAAAATTATTTAAAAATAAACTATTTATTTTTATTATTTTAAAATTACCCAAAATAAACTCTTTTATTTTAAAATTTTAAAATCTGCACAAAATTATCAAACTATTTGGCTAATTAATATATATATTATAAATATATCATATATATTAATAATATATATATTAATAATCGGTTGTACTATATATAATACACGGCTGCGTTATTTATATATATATATATATATATATATATATATATATATACTAAATCCTTGACAACCTTTTGTTTGGTAATGTGACCATAATTCCGGGACGAGACTATGTCAAAACAGTAGCAGTAGCATATATATATATATATATATTACATGCAACAACACTTGAGTAACCGGTTGTATATATATATATAATTAACCAAAACCGAGGCTTACATTAATTATCTCAAACATGGAATGCTTTTCGGTAAAGTGACTATAATATCGGGACAAGCTAATCAATTTTAGATCAAATCCGAAAATGGCATGGCTTTATCTATATAATATATATATAATTCCAAAACCGAAACAGTGAGCTTTTGTTGCTTAACAAATTCATATTACCGAAAACATGCTGCTTTGATTTTTCAAAACCGAGACTGCAGGAAGCTTTTCATATATATATATATAACATATCCGGAAACCTTGTATGGCCAGAAACCGTGCGCCTTAGGGGAAAAAAAAACAGAACAATGCTTTACCGAAATCTTTGAATTATTTTTCAAAATTAATTTCGGTATTAAAAATAATAATTTTATACAACAAATTATGCCCAATAAATTATTTTAAACATATACCCATACATATATGAAATTAAAACAATTAATAATTCGCATCAAGTTTGACTCTGATGCCACTGTTGGTTTGTAATATTCATAGACGCAATCGAATTGCACAAAATAGCGGAAGCATGGTAAAATTAAATTTTAAAAAATTTACAAACCATAATCCAGGATCGACCTTTATGCGCAATTATTAATTAATAAAGAAGAAGTTAGAGATATACCCTTGTAGAACTCAAAGCTTCAACGGGTACAAGTTCACCTCCAAATCCTTCACGATCTCCTTGAATTTCACCGATTGGATTCCAATGATCAACGTTAGCCACCCAAGTGTTTGGCCTCTAGAGGTGATCCACCAAGGAATAATAATAATTCAAGAAGTGGGTTATGGCAAACCCTAGTTTTTCTCTCTCTAGAGCATATGTGAGTACTCTCCAAAAAACTTATGGAAGTATATGTGTGTAACCTTAATCCATAATAAGACTTCTCTTATTTATAGATTTAGTAAACCCTTCTAACACCTTTAGGAATAGGGTTTTTAATTAAACTCCTAATCTAATTAGGAACTTAATTGATTTAATATAATAATTATAATTCCTAAACTATTTAAGAACTTAATTATTAATTATGAGAGTACTCTTATTAATTAATTCCTAAATCATTTAGGAACTAAATAATAATGATAATAGTAATAATAATAATAAGACTCCTCTTATTAATTTATAATTAGTATTTCCAAAATACTAAATAATAAATATTAGGCTATTTAATTTATTTTATCCACATAGTATAAATTAAATATACTTAATTCATTATTACAATTATGTCATTTACTTCTTAAATAATTATTTTTCTTTTGCGGTGTGACCCTTTAGGTTCTCCATATTAAACTGGTTATAGAATAAATTAATTAGAACTATTCTAATCTTATTTATATAAATAAATTAAACTATTTAATTCATTTAAATAAATAATATTTATTCCATAATAAGGGTAAGCCCCCTTAGCGATCAACGACTTTCTAGATAATATAGATTTCAACATTTAATCACAAAAGAACCTATTCAGCGAATAGTTACCGTACAATTCAATCCTTCTACCTCACAACGTTCCAATCAAATATAAGACATGGTATAACTGTCAATTCTTATTTTATTTGATTATATGCATTTCGATCCTTAAATGAATAACTCTAATTAATGTAAATTAGAAACTACTTTCTAATTTTCATTCTGCCTTGGCCAAGGACTACTGAGTTGTCATTTATCGAATCGCATAAGACATTCTCTTCTTTTACTAGAAGTGGTAGATTCTTTGTTGATCATTCACCTATCTCCATGTATAACTTATTATATCCGATCATACCCTTTGATACACCTTAAAGGTTTTAAGGAATATGTCAAAACATAATTCATCATACACAAGATACTATGATGATCTCAAGTCCAAAGATCACTTGTACTACTATCACAAAAGGAACTCCTATTGACAGGCAAGTAAGACTCCATTAGGTGTTCCTTGAGCGAGTCACGTTCAGTGAACTTATTCTCTAATAAGCACCTACATACTTGCTTTAGTGTCTCTACACAAATGATTATGAGATCAATCATTCTCTTCATAAGAGCAAGCATAGTATGTACTAATCTATCCGGATTCACTAATCCCCATTTTAGTGATCCAACGATTAGGAACAAATTTAGTTTTGAGCTATCTTGAATTTAGATCTCATTAGCATGATCCTCATCATGGTTCTAAAAGCATTGCTCGAAAACTATGGGTTTATCCATTTGATTAATTCAAGTAATTAATCATGAATAAAGAAATGCCTTAATACTTTTATTAATAAACGAACAAAATTACAAAAGTATATGCTTATCACATTAAATGTGATTGGCTTGAGGGCGTACTACTTTCAATACCAACCACCAAACCAAGCAAACTATTTTCTTCTCTTCCTTCACCGCCGTCCGCCACCACCGAGCACCAACACCACCATTACTAAGAAATATTTGAAGGCTACAAAGTGCATAATAAGCATACAATGAAGGATATCAGGCTTTTGGGAAGGTATAAAATAAATTATTTGGGTTATTTTTGTATTTTTGGTAATAAAATAATTGTGTGAAAAATTAGTAAATAATTATATAGTTGTTATATATATAATTTTGGATGTGTATCTATGAATTTTATGATGTTTAGTGTAATTATATGGAAGAAATAACGACAAAAAATGGTGGAAAATATTTTAGGCTGGCTACTGTTAATGCAGGAAGAAGGAAAACAAAATTTAAGGCCGCCCGCGTATTGCGCGGGGGCCTATTTTTTTTCCGGAACCAGCATATAAACGACGCCGTTTTGGGGCGTAAGGCAGGGTCGCGCCATGCGCGGCTGCCAGTCTTCAGGTGCAGGGCCGAACGACGTCGTTTGGATTGTCAGGGGAGGCGCGCGGGCCATGCGCGACAGACCGATTTTTCCGCGAAATTACGGTTATGCCCCCAGTTCCAATTTTCAGAAAAATTACAGGATTGCCATTGGAATTGAATTTAATTAAAATAAATGTTTAAAAATTGATAAAAATTATATTAAAATTTTATAAAATCAGAAAAATATATAAAAATATTTTATAAATTAAATTTAACAATTTTCCAATTTTGAGGAATAATTCCAATTAATTATTAAGTGATTAATAATGAGAATTAAAAGAGTATAATAAGATTTAATAACCAAATTAGGTTATAATTAATTGTAAACACCCATATAGGTCCGATGGGTAGAATAATTATGCTATGAGTAATATTAATTATGTAAATTAATATCGTGGGTTACTAAGTTATTATTATTTGATTATGTTATTATTATAGGTTGTCCAAGAAAAGCTAGTTAGCCGTTAATTTAATAATCGGACAGCGAGGCAAGTTTCTAAACCATATTTTTGATCCGTTAATCATATGTTGGATGTTAAAATCCTAATTGAGTTCCATTTCCTAAATTTTATTATTATTCCACTCTTTTGCATATTAATGTCGATCGATGTTGTACAGTATTCAGTTAAAATTGAATATTACTGTTGTTATTCACATTTATTCTTAAATGCAAATCATAACGAATCATAATGATTGGTCTATGCCAATTGTCCGACTAGACTTTTGATACAATTAAATCCCAAATTACTCTTTGTTGTAAGTGCTGAGCCAAACCAAATTGTTTTGGTGCGGACTCCTAGAAATTGAGATGAACAACCCTATCTCAGGGGATACAGCTTGTCGAATGCTTTAAATTCCGACCCTCCGTGATATACGGTAATATGATGTGCACAATCATAGGTACGAGAGGTCGATCACCTCGAGTACAGAATTAAGGTTTTATGGTCTTTATGACACCTATAGGTTATCAATATTAAAATTGAATAACCTATGTTCAATGGTCTTGTGACCCTCAGTACTGTTCATATTCATCATGTCTCAAAAGACAATACTTGCAGTTATTTTCCTTCGTTTAAATAAATTGATGTTACATAGCTTATATAAATTCTGATCCTCATAATGCATTGTTATTCATTTCATTATACTTTCTGAGCACTTTAGTTACTCACTTTTACTTGCTTAAAATGTCACAGACAAAGATGTTAAACCCGAGGGTCTAGATAAGAAAGACAAAGGCAAGGGAAAAATATCAGAATGAAGAAATTACTGAAGTATCCTCAGCTGGTAGTCTTAAATTCGTGTTGTGTCTTTAGATAGGGAATGTTATATGTATATGGAGGTTGATAATCCTGGGAATGTGATAGTTGTATTTTGTATTATGTTGGATATTAACATATGTAATGTATATTAATGGTAATTCTGGGTAGTGATTAATGTATGTGATATTTATGAATAGTGAACACCAAATTCGAGGTTCTAGGAACCTGAATTTGGGGGCGTCACATTGGTTCTAATAGGCATAAGTCAAGAAGCTTGCAAATTTTACAGATAGTGTAACGCGACAATTGATGTTTACTTTTTTTTTTAACTAGCATATATGATTAAAAGTAGGGGTGTTCAAACTGTAAAAATCGAACCAGACTGAACCGGTACTGAAATTAGCCAAATTCCCATACCGGTACTGGAACCGGTTGGTTCGGTTCAGTTTCAATTTTATCAAAAATTATTATTATTATTATTATTATTATTATTATTATTATTATCATTATTATTATTATTATTATTATTATTATTATTATTATTATTATTATTAATAATAAAATAAGAAAACTGGTACATACCGAACCATAAAATAACGAACCGATACCAGAACCGGTACCGAATCTATACCGGAACTAGTACCAAATCGGTCTATTTTATATCGAATCGACCGGTTTGGACCGGTTCGATTAACTCAAAAGATCAAAAAAAAATTGAACATCCCTAATTAAAAGTCATTCACGACTGAACCAATGAAATACATGTGGTTCTTCCATTAGACCCACTAACATCAAGCTATAAATTGAAATATAGATTATTACTTTCATAATATAATTTTAAGTAAATTTATTAATTGATTAATTCTTACAAAAAAATTTCTTCCTCCTTAGCAATCAAAGTTCCTCCGTTCCTTACTTTACTGGCGGCTACTCTTTTTTTTCTTTTAAACTGATAAATAGGAGTAATATACTTCTTTTGCCCTAGAAGTAAATATACTCTAACTAAAATTGGGCTTGGACTTTAAAAGGCCCAAACTACAATTAACTAATATTATCCAATATTCATTATAGCCCACATAAAATTGACCCAAATATAATATAAAAATTCAAATAAAATGTTTTAAAATCAATTTTATTATTATTATATTATTTTTTTTTCTGGGTATTATAAGTTTGCTTACATAATCCACATATGAGTGACGGATGAGGGAGCCCACCCGCAGTACTCCCTTTTAAATTCCGCCTAATGAAAGCCTGAATGATGTCACCTACATCGATGGTCTTCCCCGTCATAATAGAATAAAGAAGTACGGTCATATCCATCTTGATATCACTCACATGTGTGGTTGGCATGAACTTCACAAGTATATATGATCAACAAGTAATATTGTGATAAATACGATATCGAACCCACAGAGAACTAACACTAATGATGTGACGCCCCCAAATCTGAGCCCACACAGCCCAAACTTGAGTCGTCAAAAGACTACAACAAAATTATTACAATGAAATACAACGTACAACAATACAGTGGATAATACAACACAACTAAGTCTTCATTATTATTGCCACACTATTTTATAACACGTGAAGACTATGATAGCTATCCCCGCACTCTCACTCCATTCCCCGGCTAGACCCCGTTACGTTCTCATCTCCTGTTGAAAAACAATGGAACGAAAAGAAAGGGTGAGCTCAAATAGCCCAGTAAGAAATATCATGACTAAGATAATGACGAATAAATTATCATTAGCCTTCAACAGTTGAGTTCTTGATAGAATACAATAGACTACAAGGTTTATATCAAAAACTGTAGTTAAATTCTTAAACAACGTTCAGATCAATAATAGCAGCGGAATGAGCAATCTATTAGAAGAATAATGCAGACTATAATGTCCACTCGCTTCTCTTTTTTGTAAAAATATCATCAACTTTTATCATCTGAAATACCATTAGTCATGATAATAAAAATTCACAGTTCCTGATCATAATCATGCAGATCAACAGTTCATATTTGCACTACGGGCCAAAGACATTTAATATAACACCAACGGTCATGATTATACCAGATTCAGCCTTTGGTAATAATCATACCAATCAACAGTTCATCTTTGCACTACGGGCCAAAGATATTCAATAAAGCACCAACGGTCATGATTATACCAGATTCAGCCTTTGGTCATAATCATACCAACCAACAGTTCATCTTTGCACTACGGGCCAAAGAGAACATTCACCACGTGCCATAAAAGACACCGAACAGATGTATCGCCTTTAACCTAGTATATCGCCTTTAACCTATCATCTGTTCAACAATTATATCACATCTGTGCCCCCGGCCACAGATATTCACAACAGCTTGATTCTTGATGATTAATACAAATAACAGTGATACAAATGATGAACAGAAGAACAGGATAAACAATAAGTATCAGAAGTTTACTTTGTGCATATTCAAATAATGTCCAAATTGCCAACATGATGTGGAGTGAAATTTAAAAATGATATTCAAGATCCACAGTTCAGAATAACGGTTACAGCTCAATAGAAAGGTTCACGTAAATAGGAAGGTTCAGTTGAAATAATGAAGTTCAACTATTATGGAACATATAATATTTTCAGGAATTATAGAAGCAATAGTTCCATAATAAGTTTCGATTTAGGAGTATGAAAGAAAATAATATCCCTTACCGTAGCAGGTTTGATTAACAAACGGTGAAGGAAATTAATATCCCTTACCATAGTAAGTTTGAATAATGGAAGATGAAAAAGATGGTATCCCTTATGAGTATAAAGGAAAATGATATCACTTACGAATATGGAATAAAAGTGTCATGTGATAATTCGTGTAGACAAATTATTTCCACACGAGACAAATAAAAAGGGTTATTCACCAACAGGCGATAATCCGCACCGTAAGGTTATTCCCATCAATTTGAATACGAATAGTTATTCACCAAACAGGCGATAATCCGCGCCGTAAGGTTATTCCCATCAATTTGAATACGAAGAGTTATTCACCAAACAGGCGATAATCCGCACCGTAAGGTTATTCTCAAAGATTAATAAGGAATGAATACAAAAGGTTATTCACCAACAGGCGGTAAACCGCGCCGTAAGGTTATTCCCACAATTTAATACATGGAAGTAAATGGCACAAGAAAGAAACGATATTATTTTCGAGAATCAAAGAATGATAATCCCTTCAAGTAAGAAAGAAAATAATATCCATTTATGATGATGAAAAGAATGATACCCCTTACCTTAACACGTGACTGGATATTGATTTAAATGAGGTTGATCAACCTATATTTTTATAATAAAATTAGTAATTTCCACATATAAATTTCAAAGTGTATGATAACTCGTATAATATGAATTATCAAAATTATATATATTTAACATAATTTTTGTAGTATAATATAACTACTTTTAAATAGTTTTAAAAATAATATTCCAAAATAAATCTTCCAAAGAAAGCTTTTAAAAATGAATCTTCTTAAAGAAGAGTCTTCTAAAGGAAGATTTGTGAATACCGTGAAAAATAGGAATTTATAAAATTACTACTCTTTAATAAAAGACTTACTTGAAAAATTCCTGCACTCCTTTTGGCTTTCAAACTCTCAAAATAACCTTACTATTCTCAGAGAAAACTCATAAAATTCTTATAGAAAAATTTTATGTTTTAGGTGTGATTTTTCTATTCAGCTGAACAAGCTATTTATAGGAGAAAATAAGGCACTGTGCGTGGTAGGTGAACAGAAAAAAAAATTCAGCAGAGGCTGCTGCGCAGCCTCCACCAACCCATTCCCAGCAAACACATTTCTCACATTTCGTGTGGGCCCCACAGTGGGTCCCACATGTTTCTTACTATTCACTTACTATTCACGTTACTATTCACGTCACTATTCACGTTACTATTTCAAATAGTAAAATTAATTATTTTATTTTTTTATTTATTTATTTATTCTTCTTGTGAGTCCAACATATAAAATAATGTTACCATAATAATGTAAGAAACACGTTACATATTTTTATTAATTTAATAATATAAATTACAGTATATTTGCTACTGTGACAATTATTAGATTCAATAATTTTAAACTACAGTGCACCAACAATTATTGACTCGATGATATGAAATACAGTGTAATGACAATTATTGAATCAATAATGCAAAATACTGTGTAGCAACAATAATTGAATTGATAATATAAAATATTATGCAGTGACAATTATTGATGAAATGATGCGTAACAGTTACGGTGTCAATAATATGAGACACTGTGCAATACCGTGTGCTACTGTAGAATACCGTGTGCCACAATAAAATACCATAAATTACCGTATGCTACTATTCTTTTATCACCGGTATTTTAACAGTTAACACCGTTGACTATTTTTATTTAAAAAGGTTACTTCTGTCGTTTTCTATATCCGACAATTATTCCGTTGTGGGCTCCACCAATAATTAGTTATTTCGGCGCCGTCGTACGACCCGAATATTCCCCGACAAAACGAATATTCCCCGACAAAAAGAATATTGTCCGACAAAATAAAATTTACACATAACATCCTTAACTTTCAATTTTGTCAATTTAACCATTTACTGTTTCAGGAAAAATATATATGAAGAAAAATTAAATTTTGTATTTCATAAATTCGGGGTCTTACAACCTCCCCTCCTTATGAAATTTCGTCCCCGAAATTGACGTACCTGGCATTTCGAAGAGGTATGAATACCTAGACTTCATCTCAGATTCTAGCTCCCAGGTCATTTCCTCAATATCTTGGTTCCTCCATAAAACCTTAACTTGAGGTATAACCTTTGAGCGTAAGATCTGCTCCTTCTTATCTAGGATCTTAACAGGTACCTCCTCATACGTTAAATCTTCTGCTATAACGTCTGGTTCTAACTCAATGACGTGGTTTGGGTCCTTCACATATTTACGTAACATAGATATGTGAAAAACGTTATGGATGCGAGACATACTTGGTGGTAGGGCTAGTCTGTAGGCTACGGATCCTACTCGATCGAGGATTTCAAATGGGCCAATAAATCGAGGGTTGAGCTTTCCTCTCTTTCCGAATCTCGTAACTCCTTTCCATGGAGAAACACGTAAGAATACATGATCTCCGACGTTGAATCTCTCATCTCTCCGATGAAGATCGGCATAACTCTTTTGTCGTTCTTGTGCTGTCTGTATTCGTTGTCGGATCATTTGGATCTTTTCGGTCGTCAAGCGTACCAACTCGGGTCCCAACAGTTTTGCTTCTCCTACCTCATTCCAACATACTGGAGAGCGACACTTGCGTCCATATAAAGCCTCGAATGGAGCCATACCTATACTTGATTGGTAACTGTTGTTGTAGGAAAATTCCACCAATGGCAAGTACTTATCCCAACTTCCTTTGAAATCTAGTACGCAAAGTCTCAAAAGATCTTCGAGGGTCTGGATCGTCCTTTCCGATTGTCCGTCCGTTTGAGGATGGTATGCAGAACTAAAACGTAGTTCAGTGCCCATAGCTTTTTGTAGACTGATCCAAAAGCGTGAAGTGAATCTAGGATCTCGATCAGAAACTATGGAAACTGGCATGCCATGCAGTCTCACGATTTCATTTATGTACATACCGGCAAGACGTTCAAGTGAAAAGTTTTCTCGTATAGGCAAGAAATGAGCGGATTTGGTCAATCTATCTACGATGACCCAAATTGCATCTAAGCCTTGAGAAACTTTGGGAAGACCCGTCACGAAATCCATATTGATGTGTTCCCACTTCCATTCGGGAACCTCAAGTGGTTGTAATGGACCCTTAGGTACTTGATGCTCTGCCTTGACACGTTGACAAGTTAGGCACCTTGAGATAAACTCTGCAATCTCCCTTTTCATATTGTTCCACCAAAATGTATGTCGAAGATCTCGATACATCTTGGTACCTCCTGGGTGGATTGCAAACGGCGTGTTGTGTGCCTCCATCATGATTTTATGCTTTAATTCAGGATCGTTAGGAACACAGAGTCGAGAGTTGACTCGAAGTATTCCTTTCTCGTCGATTTTTGCTTCGGGAATGGTACCTTCTTGTACTTTTTTTTATCATGTTTATCAGTTCCGGATCGGTAGCTTGAGCAGCTTTAATTTTATCGATTAACGCTGGTTCTACTCGCACGTGAGCAATCTTCGAGTGGGTCCCTGGTGTCTTTAGCTCTATCTCCATCTTTTGCAAGTCGTACAAAATACGCTTTTGTGTTGTCAGCAGTGCACTTGTACTCGCATAAGATTTTCTGCTCAAAGCGTCAGCTACAACGTTCGCCTTTCCCGGGTGATACTGGATTGTGTGATCATAATCCTTCAACAGCTCAAGCCAACGTCGTTGTCGCATGTTGAGTTCCTTCTGGGTGAAGAAATACTTGAGACTTTTATGATCCGTATAGATATCCACTTTCTCTCCGTACAAGTAGTGTCTCCATATCTTCAACGCGAAAACGACTGCTGCCAACTCTAGATCATGAGTAAGGTAATTTTTCTCATAATCTTTGAGTTGTCGAGAGGCATAGGCTATAACATTTCCATGTTGCATAAGGACACAGCCTAGACCTTTGCCTGAAGCATCGCTGTATATGACAAATTCTCCCGATCCTGATGGAATGGTCAGAACAGGAGCTGAAACAAGTCTCCTCTTAAGCTCTTGAAAACTTTTCTCGCATTGCTCGCTCCATATGAATTTTGTGCTTTTCCGAGTAAGCTGAGTTAATGGAGTGGCGATTCGAGAAAATCCTTCTACGAATCTCCGATAATAACCAGCTAGGCCCAGAAAACTTCGGACTTCGGTTACTGTCTTGGGTTGTTCCCAATTTAGTACCGTTTCAATCTTCGCAGGATCGACTGATATTCCTTGACTAGAAATCACATGCCCAAGAAACGTGACCTCCTCAAGCCAGAACTCACATTTCTTCAACTTGGCATATAATTTGTTCTCACGGAGCTTCTGGAGTATCAATCTCAGGTGTTGTTCATGATCCTCACGACTTTTGGAGTATATGAGGATGTCATCAATAAAGACAACCACAAAATGATCCAAATATTCCTTGAATATTCGGTTCATCATGTCCATGAAAGCTGCAGGAGCATTGGTTAGTCCAAAAGGCATGACTAAAAACTCATAATGTCCATAACGAGTTCTGAAAGCAGTCTTTGGAATGTCCTCAGCTTTAACCTTTAACTGATGATATCTAGAACGGAGATCAATCTTTGAGAAATGTTGAGCACCTTGTAATTGATCAAACATGTCATCAATTCGAGGTAACGGATACCTGTTTTTGATGGTGACATGGTTCAATTCTCGGTAGTCAATGCACAATCTCATACTCCCGTCTTTCTTCTTCACAAATAGAACAGGAGCACCCCAAGGTGATGCACTCGGACGAATGAAACCAGTATCCAACAATTCCTGTAGTTGGACTTTTAACTCTTGAAGTTCAATGGGAGCCATTCGGTATGGAGTTTTGGAAATGGGCTTAGTACCGGGTTCAAGATCGATACAGAATTCAATTTCTCGGTTTGGGGGTAAGCCAGGAAGTTCCTCCGGAAAAACGTCAGGAAACTCATTAACAATGGGAATATCATTCAAGTTTGACGTATTTTTGTTCAAATCAGTGACATGAGCTAAAAAGGCTTGACATCCGTTTTTCAATAAACGAATGGCTTTATGGCTAGAAATAACAGTTATAGATTTCAATGGTTTAGTTGCTTGAATTTGCATGACAGGTTGATTAGGAATATGAAAACTAATAATCTTATGAAAACAATCAATTTTAGCATGATGGGTAGTCAACCAATCAATTCCTAAAATCACATCAAATTCATGCATCTCCAAAGAAATAAGGTCAACAGGTAATGTGAGGTTGTTGATTTGAACTAGGCAAGATTTATAGACAGTAGATGTAATGGTCATTTCTCCTAATGGGGTTTCAACTGATAAGTCAAAGTCCAAATTTTCAGGAGTTAAGTTTAAACGCTGAGCACATGCAGGTGAGATAAAAGAATGGGTAGAGCCAGTATCTAACAAAGCGTAGACTTCACGAGAATTTATGAATAGCTTACCGGTTATCACCTCGTTCGAGTTTCGTGCCATTTGGGATGTCACAACAAAAGCTCTCCCTTGAACTACAGATTTTCCCTTATCCGCACTAGCTTTTGGTATCATCATTGCAGCTGGACTCGATTTTGTGGCAGGACAAAATCGCGCAAGATGACCCTCTTTCCCACAACTGTAGCACTTTTTGGACTGCAGTGTACAGTTTGGGCTGATGTGACCTTCCTGACCACACCTATAGCATCTCACTGGTGGTCGATCTTCTCCCCTTGAAACTGGGGTCGGTGCTGGTGCTGGTACTGGTGCTGGTGCCCTTCCATAATTATTATGGAATCTCTTTCTTTTGAAATTGTTCCCACTGGATTATCCTCTTCTGTTATTTGATGTGGAATTACCACCGAAGTGTTGGTTACCTCCCCGATGGTTCTCGTTCCTGTGGTTGTTGTCATTCCTTTCTCTATGCTGATCATTAAGTCTTGGCTGCAATGTTTCATCTGTTTGCTCCACCCTTTGAGCCCTATCCACAACATCTGAATACAAACTGAATTTATGAGAGCTAAGTTGTTGACGAATTTTGAGTCTCAAACCTCTTAGGAACATCCGACTCATTCGTGCTTCGTCATCCACTAGATGGGTGGCAAAACGAGATAACTCGGCGAACTTAGCTTCATATTGGGAAACTGTCATGTTTCCCTGCTCCAGCTTAATGAATTCCACCTCTTTCATATGGCGGATGCTTTCTGGGAAATACTTCTCGTTAAACAGTTCTTCGAATTCTGTCCAAGACATTTCGAGTGCTGAAGGTTGGATACGTTTTACCGCTTCCCACCAATGGTCCGCCTCACCTCGTAACATAAAAGTGGCAAATGGCACCTTTTGATCATCAGCGCATTGTAAGACATCAAGTATTTTTGTCGTCTGCTTCAGCCATGCCTCCGCTTTGAGTGGGTCAGGCTTCCCGTGGAATTCAGGTGGTCCCAATTCTTTAAATTGCTTGACAGTGACCATCCTCAAATTACCAGCGTTTCTACCGTTATTATTGACTGGATTTCCTCTTGCTTGATTCTGTATGAACTGCATGAAATTCCTAAAGAATCCATCGTTCATCATGTTATCAGGAACATTATTTCCTGAGTTGGCAGGAGGATTTTTTGGGGCCTCCTGATTCTCGGCTACATTTGCTTCGGGTATTCCATAGTTAACCTCTTGATTTCCAGATGCCATACTAAACTGTGGTCACAAAATAAATGTTAGTTCAAATAAACTGACTCATCACTTCATGTCCCTATATTCAAATCAACTCATTAGATAATAAAATCTAATTTAGGTAGGACATACTAGTGACTGATTCTATTCGTCTCTCCCCTCCTAGTTCTAACCCCAGATCTCCATTAAAGACCATATCCCTAAGCTCTGATGCCAACTGTGACGCCCCCAAATCTGAGCCCACACAGCCCAAACTTGAGTCGTCAAAAGACTACAACAAAATTATTACAATGAAATACAACGTACAACAATACAGTGGATAATACAACACAACTAAGTCTTCATTATTATTGTCACACTATTTTATAACACGTGAAGACTATGATAGCTATCCCCGCACTCTCACTCCATTCCCCGGCTAGACCCCGTTACGTTCTCATCTCCTGTTGAAAAACAATGGAACGAAAAGAAAGGGTGAGCTCAAATAGCCCAGTAAGAAATATCATGACTAAGATAATGACGAATAAATTATCATTAGCCTTCAACAGTTGAGTTCTTGATAGAATACAATAGACTACAAGGTTTATATCAAAAACTGTAGTTAAATTCTTAAACAACGTTCAGATCAATAATAGCAGCGGAATGAGCAATCTATTAGAAGAATAATGCAGACTATAATGTCCACTCGCTTCTCTTTTTTGTAAAAATATCATCAACTTTTATCATCTGAAATACCATTAGTCATGATAATAAAAATTCACAGTTCCTGATCATAATTATGCAGATCAACAGTTCATATTTGCACTACGGGCCAAAGACATTTAATATAACACCAACGGTCATGATTATACCAGATTCAGCCTTTGGTAATAATCATACCAATCAACAGTTCATCTTTGCACTACGGGCCAAAGATATTCAATAAAGCACCAACGGTCATGATTATACCAGATTCAGCCTTTGGACATAATCATACCAACCAACAGTTCATCTTTGCACTACGGGCCAAAGAGAACATTCACCACGTGCCATAAAAGACACCGAACAGATGTATCGCCTTTAACCTAGTATATCGCCTTTAACCTATCATCTGTTCAACAATTATATCACATCTGTGCCCCCGGCCACAGATATTCACAACAGCTTGATTCTTGATGATTAATACAAATAACAGTGATACAAATGATGAACAGAAGAACAGGATAAACAATAAGTATCAGAAGTTTACTTTGTGCAGATTCAAATAATGTCCAAATTGCCAACATGATGTGGAGTGAAATTTAAAAATGATATTCAAGATCCACAGTTCAGAATAACGGTTACAGCTCAATAGAAAGGTTCACGTAAATAGGAAGGTTCAGTTGAAATAATGAAGTTCAACTATTATGGAACATATAATATTTTCAGGAATTATAGAAGCAATAGTTCCATAATAAGTTTCGATTTAGGAGTATGAAAGAAAATAATATCCCTTACCGTAGCAGGTTTGATTAACAAACGGTGAAGGAAATTAATATCCCTTACCATAGTAAGTTTGAATAATGGAAGATGAAAAAGATGGTATCCCTTATGAGTATAAAGGAAAATGATATCACTTACGAATATGGAATAAAAGTGTCATGTGATAATTCGTGTAGACAAATTATTTCCACACGAGACAAATAAAAAGGGTTATTCACCAACAGGCGATAATCCGCACCGTAAGGTTATTCCCATCAATTTGAATACGAATAGTTATTCACCAAACAGGCGATAATCCGCGCCGTAAGGTTATTCCCATCAATTTGAATACGAAGAGTTATTCACCAAACAGGCGATAATCCGCACCGTAAGGTTATTCTCAAAGATTAATAAGGAATGAATACAAAAGGTTATTCACCAACAGGCGGTAAACCGCGCCGTAAGGTTATTCCCACAATTTAATACATGGAAGTAAATGGCACAAGAAAGAAACGATATTATTTTCGAGAATCAAAGAATGATAATCCCTTCAAGTAAGAAAGAAAATAATATCCATTTATGATGATGAAAAGAATGATACCCCTTACCTTAACACGTGACTGGATATTGATTTAAATGAGGTTGATCAACCTATATTTTTATAATAAAATTAGTAATTTCCACATATAAATTTCAAAGTGTATGATAACTCGTATAATATGAATTATCAAAATTATATATATTTAACATAATTTTTGTAGTATAATATAACTACTTTTAAATAGTTTTAAAAATAATATTCCAAAATAAATCTTCCAAAGAAAGCTTTTAAAAATGAATCTTCTTAAAGAAGAGTCTTCTAAAGGAAGATTTGTGAATACCGTGAAAAATAGGAATTTATAAAATTACTACTCTTTAATAAAAGACTTACTTGAAAAATTCCTGCACTCCTTTTGGCTTTCAAACTCTCAAAATAACCTTACTATTCTCAGAGAAAACTCATAAAATTCTTATAGAAAAATTTTATGTTTTAGGTGTGATTTTTCTATTCAGCTGAACAAGCTATTTATAGGAGAAAATAAGGCACTGTGCGTGGTAGGTGAACAGAAAAAAAAATTCAGCAGAGGCTGCTGCGCAGCCTCCACCAACCCATTCCCAGCAAACACATTTCTCACATTTCGTGTGGGCCCCACAGTGGGTCCCACATGTTTCTTACTATTCACTTACTATTCACGTTACTATTCACGTCACTATTCACGTTACTATTTCAAATAGTAAAATTAATTATTTTATTTTTTTATTTATTTATTTATTCTTCCTGTGAGTCCAACATATAAAATAATGTTACCATAATAATGTAAGAAACACGTTACATATTTTTATTAATTTAATAATATAAATTACAGTATATTTGCTACTGTGACAATTATTAGATTCAATAATTTTAAACTACAGTGCACCAACAATTATTGACTCGATGATATGAAATACAGTGTAATGACAATTATTGAATCAATAATGCAAAATACTGTGTAGCAACAATAATTGAATTGATAATATAAAATATTATGCAGTGACAATTATTGATGAAATGATGCGTAACAGTTACGGTGTCAATAATATGAGACACTGTGCAATACCGTGTGCTACTGTAGAATACCGTGTGCCACAATAAAATACCATAAATTACCGTATGCTACTATTCTTTTATCACCGGTATTTTAACAGTTAACATCGTTGACTATTTTTATTTAAAAAGGTTACTTCTGTCGTTTTCTATATCCGACAATTATTCCGTTGTGGGCTCCACCAATAATTAGTTATTTCGGCGCCGTCGTACGGCCCGAATATTCCCCGACAAAACGAATATTCCCCGACAAAAAGAATATTATCCGACAAAATAAAATTTACACATAACATCCTTAACTTTCAATTTTGTCAATTTAACCATTTACTGTTTCAGGAAAAATATATATGAAGAAAAATTAAATTTTGTATTTCATAAATTCGGGGTCTTACAAATGACCTTCCAATTACCAATTTTATGTCAATCCATTTTAATTTAAACAATTGAAATTTTGGCTAAGTAAATTATTAAACTAAATTTAAAATTAAAACTCACTAACAAGAATTAATTACTAAATGATAAATAAAAAAAATTAATATTGTAATTTTTCCTAATGCATCACAGAAATCTCTTCACCCTATTTCCAATTAATCAATCACATCGAATTGTTAACTAATATTTATTAACTTTTTATTAACATTTTTCAATGATTAATAAAAAGATCTATCCTAATTAAATTGCTATATTAGTATGCAAGATAAATTGAAATAAACTCATTAAAATTAAACTATCATAAAGTTAAATGTGGCACACAAGTATTTTCATCCTATGCACTATTATATTACTCTTCCTAAAAAGAATCAATAAATTCACGTGTTACCATTTCCAAATCTATTCTTAGACTTCATCTTTCAATTCTATCTAAGATATCAATTTAATTGATGACCACACAATTATAATTAAGCACAAGATATGATAAACTACTCAAATAAGATTAATCAAGTGAAAATATGAGTGATTTAATTAATGTTAAGCAAAAGGTTCCATTGTAATCTTAAATAAAAAATTAGTTCATAATTGTATTGAAGCCCATCATCATTAAAATAAAGAATATCTCAAAGTTTCAAAGATGAAAATAAAGAGAAAAGAAGAAACTCTGTCGAATTCTCTAAATTTCCTTAGCCTTCACTCTTGACCTTTTTGTGTTGCTTTTCTTTTCTTGAATCTTCTTATCGCCAAGTTTTTCTTCAATTATTGCTTCTTCTTTCTCTTGAAAACCTCAAGCCTTCTATTTATATTGCTCCTATAATATTAGGCTTTACAAAGTTAGAATCCAAGTAGGAGTCATAAAATTGCACACAAAAATTCGTCAAAAAGCCTGAATTGCCCTTGGTTTTTGGCCTCGGCCAATTTTTGTTGGTCAAAATTACAAAAATGCCACTGTAACTCCAAAAATGCCTATTTCGTCCCTTCTTTGCCTTTCCTACAAAATAAACATAAAAAGACATAAAAAGCAACTAAACATACCCAAAGATATAAGAAATTATTAAGATTAGAATACCAATTCGTAGGTGTGACACCCCCAAATTCAGGTACCACTACCTCGAATTTGGTGTTCACGCAGTACTATAAACTATCACTGTTAAACAACATTTAATACTAATGCGAAAAATAAATAAATATATATTATCTATTACAATGGCTTTCTAATCCCAAGGTTTACAACCTTTACCGAAATAAACATCACAAACTATAAAATAATATCAGTGTTTGCTTTATAACCTTATAAGTACTAAACAAAATATAAATAGACTAACAACTATCTAGATAATTAAGATTTCGCTTTTTCTTTGCCTTTATCTTTACCTGATCCTTCAGGTTTAGCTGTAAAATATTTTATGACATAGCAAGTATGAGCAACTAGCTTGCTCAGTAATTTAAATGAATAACAATAATTATGTCATAAATGAATAGGAATATCAACTGAATGATTTAATAAAATGAGTTTAACAATGACCAATAGAATCAATGCGTAATATAAAGAAGTGACAATTGATTATTTTACTGTTGAGTGGTCAAATGAACCATGAACTACTATTGAGGAAATCAGTCACTTGATTGACCCTCTTAGGTTACTTTGTCAGAATTGTACTTGAGGAGATCAGCCTCTCGTACCACATGTATATGCATAACATTTATTCTATTTGTATCGTTTGTTCGATACTTAGGTTATTTTCCATTATGAGTTGTTCTTCTCAGTCTAAGAATCCGTACCACTATGCTTTGGATAGCTTTCAAAATAAATTTCACATAAGTTTAGCCAAACAATGGCTTAGACTTCTTCTTTAATTAATTCATAATTTGAGAATGGATTATGAATTCAAATAATATATACGATTTTCAATAATATTATTGTGGAATAACTTGCGATATAATATAAGCTCAAGATTTAAGAATTAACACAATAATATTTAGTAAAGTTAGGAAGTTTGCTCAATACAAATTTGAATAAGGTTAAAGAACTTGCATGTCCGTTGACTTACGGCTAATTCGCTTAATTTAAACTCCTCTTGATAACTTAACATTAATAACGTTGGCCTATCAATTAGTACAACATATAATCGTGCACTTTAAACACTTACCTATGCTAAATAATTAATCACATAACACATATAATTTATTTTATTTTATTAACTATATCTTCATTTAATTACTATTTAATATTAGTTAAAGAATAATTAATTAATTACATTTAGTCATTATTTAATAATAGATAATCACTAATTATGTTTATTTATTATTTAAAGTTAATTAAATAATAAAT
Source organism: Hedera helix (assembly GCA_947179155.2). Lineage (NCBI taxonomy): Eukaryota > Viridiplantae > Streptophyta > Magnoliopsida > Apiales > Araliaceae > Hedera > Hedera helix. The sequence goes on from OX359265.1 coordinate 13,641,146, forward strand.
AATTGAAGTATTAATCTTAATTGCCTTATTATTTAATATTAATTAAATAATAATTAACTTATTAATAATCCTCATTTATTATTATTTAATAATAAATAATTAGTTTATTAACTTTAATTATTATTTAATGTTAAATAATAATTAATTAATTAATTATACTTACTTACTTATTATTTAATCTTAATTAAATAATAAATAATTAGTTTATTAATTTATTCTTCATTTAATTATTATTTAATTAATATTAAATAATAATTAATTAATCAATTACCCTTACTTATTATTTAATCTTAATTAAATAATAAATAATTAATCCTTCTTTAATTATTATTTAAGCTTAATTAAATAATAATTAATTTCTTAATTATCTTTATTTATTATTTAAATAATAAATAATTAATTTATAAATTTTATCTCTCTATAATTATTATTTAATATTAATTAAATAATAATTAGTTAATTACTTATCTTTATTTACTATTTAATTATCAATTAAATAATAAATAAATAATTTATTTACTTTATCTTTCTTATATTATTATTAAATACTTAAATCACATATTTAATATTTAATAATAATTTGTTAGTAATTTTATCTAATTACTAACTAATTAATAGCTAATTAGTGTACTATTTACACCTTAAATACTATTAAAAATAATTAATTTCTTAATTAATCTTACTTATTATTTAATATTACTTAAATAATAAGTAATTATCAGTTTTATGATTTTTCAAAAATTATAAATATTAATTAATCATTTTTTTTCTTTAGTTAGTAAGGTTTAATCATACTTTAATTATAGAAATTACCAAATGACCTGCTAAAAATACAAAAATATTTTTATAAAATAGTACACGCGAAACCAAACAACTTCTATCAAGGACCCATCGCCGGAACTGGTCTTAATTCCGATGAACCGGTCGCCGAAAAGTTCCAGCCGGTTCACAAAAAAAAAAACGGCAGAAACATTAATTTTGTTCAGCTTTGGGGTCTTGGGAAAACACCTTAATAACTTGAGTTCTATAACTCTGATGGGGCTCTACTAGGTATTGATGGAATCCTTACTTCCCGAACTATAATTTTCTGGGCTCAAACACCATTTTTGGATAAGGTTCGCTTTCGGAAATTTGGCTTAAAGTGGACTGTTCATGCAAAATCTTGGACAGTGAGGTGTGTTTGTCCAACATGCATAACTTGCTCATTTTAACACATTTTTGGGTGATTCCAAAGGGATTTTGTTCTTAACTTACCTATATATTCCCAATAAACATTAAATCACAAAAATAATTTGTAGATTTCAAAATGTACAATTTATTCGTACAACCTATGTTTTGTTCGTCGGTAAAAATATTTTCAAACATTTTGCTAGATTTTTCTACATAAACCCATACCACTACATATTTAAACCACATGGCATCCTATATAAACATGTCTAGCATGATTCTAAGCACAAAGAGCTCAAAGATAATATTTCAACCATAAAATTTAAAAGAAAACTAAGATTAGGGTTTTTAAAGAATTTTTTTTATACATTTTTGACTTATGAGCTACTTTTCTCTTCTTTCCGAAGTAGATGATGGATTTAGATGACATCCAAGAACACCCCTTGAAGTAGTCTAGCGTGACTAGGTAGTGACTCACTAAAGAAACTCACTGTGACGCCCCCAAATTTGGGTTCCAAATATCCGGATCCGGTCATCACGATCCAATACAAACATTCACCTCTAAACAACATACAATAACTAAATGCGGAATAATAAACATATGTTGTTCTTTCAAAAGGTGTTACTAGTCCCAAGATATGATAACCTTACACAAAAGTACACAAATACCCTTAATAAAGTACTTAGGGTTTATATTATATAACAGTTAATTTAATTAACTACCGGGCTGCATCTTGAAGTCTATTACTTCATCTTTCCTTTACCCTTGTTCTTTCCCGAAGTCTCAGGTTGCACTGCAATAAGGTTTCATGATATAGCAAGAGTGAACAACTAGTTTGCTCAACAAGTTTAAATAACAACAAGGAACAATATATCATGAATGAAAGGGAATAGCTGAACAATTCAATAATGTGAATAACATAAGCAGGAATAATAATTTGCTTTTAAAATTAGGATAGTCAAATAGACTATGAACTATAAATATCCACTGGAGTCAATAGCAGGTTGACCCAATGGTTACTACCAGAAATATGTACCCGAGGAGATCAGCCTCAGTACAATATGTGTATGCATAACATTTAATTTTCGTATTTTTGTACCTGATATTAGATACAGGGTACTCCCCTATAATAAAGGGGTGTTCATAATATTCTAAGAATCCGCATCTTCAATGATTTGAATAGCTTTTAAAATCTTTAACATAAATGTCTAGCCGAACAATGGCTTAGACCTACTTTGAACAGTTCTTTAAACAGTAGAACAGTAATTAAGTACAAGTCAATGACTGTACAATCTCAAGTGCAACAAGTGCGAATAACAATAATATCGATGTGGAATAATTGTAAAGTAATTAAACCACTCAAAGCATGCTTGGAAATAACAGTTCAAGCTTAGATAAATAATTTGCTCAATGAAATGAGTTTAGAGATAAGGAACTTGCCTGTCTGCTCAGCTACAATAAATGTCTAGCTTTAACTAACTGACTTTGAAAAGACCTAACATTAATAAAGTTGGTCTAATAATTAGTACGGCGTATTTGCACAACTATACACTCACTAAGTAACTTATCTATCACATAAGTACAAACACATAATTTACATTAGTCAAAACAATATTATTAACCTTATAGACCCTCAATCATATTAGGTTAATAATTTAATAAGTTAGAAAATATTTTTCTTAAGTGTTAGACACTTATTAAACCCTTAAACAACTTATTACAATTGTTTAATTAAATTCAAATTATTTTATTGACTAAATCTCTATTTAATTGCTATTTAATCTTGATTAAATAGAAATTGATTAATTAATTTTAGTTATTATTTACAATAAATAATAACTAATTGTACTTACTTATTATTTAATAATAATTAAATAATAAATAAGTATTGATTTAATTTTAATCTTCTTTAATTTAATAATAAACTAATAATTAATTAAGTAATTAACCTTACATCTCTTTCATTGATATTAATTAAATAGTAATTAATTACCTAATTATCCTTATTTATTATTTAATGTAAATAATAAATAATTAAATTATTAACTTTATTTATCTCTAGTTATTATTTATTAAATACATAATAATTAATGATTTCTAAAATCTTATTTTTTTTTCTTTAATTATTATTTACCATTAATTAAATAATAATTATTTATTTATTTATCTTTACTTATTATCTAATGGTAATATGACAATTAATTAAAAGATAAATCTTATTTTTTTTGGATTGTCATTGATAACCAAAATCTAAAGGGGTGAATAGTCACTCAATGATTTGTACAGTTTGCCTTAGCAGAGTTACTTCACGAATCCAATGGTTTGCCTCAGCAACTTAGTCGCCGATCAAAATCAGTTCTACGACCGGAGTGATTTCAACCTACGATCACTCTGTAATGGCCGATACCTGGCCAATGTTACCCTACGATAGCCGAAGGCTTTAGCCGAGGCAAATTTTGCGATAGCCAAAGACTCTGGCTGAAGGCTACTCTACGATAGCCGAAGGCTCTGGCCAAGGCTACTCTACGATAGCCGAAGGCTCTGGCCAAAGGCTACTCTACGATAGCTGAAGGCTCTGGATAGCCGAAGGCTCTGGCCGAAGGCCACTCTACGATAGCCGAAGGCTCTCAGATTTCAGTTTTAAACACAATAATGAACATATTAATCCTTCTAATTCTTTTAGACAGTTTATCCTTACTTGGTGATTCTACTAGTTTCTTTAATAGTTTGACATGAACACAAGCTACTTCACATCCATTATACAGCTTATATATATTGGAATCGTCATGGTTCTTCATAACAAATTCCTCCCAACAGCAAATAACCACAACCACCCATTTTAACATAATATGGAACAATAATTAACTTCCTTAAGATATTAAACAAAATTATTTATACCTTAAAGCTGGTTTGAAACGAAATGGGTTCCTAGTTGTTGTTCTCCTTCTTCTCCCGAATTAGGTGATGTTATCTAAGGACATCTACTTCACCGTTACCACCACTGGATACTTTATTCACAACTTTCCGAGGGCTTCCTTGTTATCTCTCTCACTCACTACACTCCCTCTATACTTCAGAGCTCACAATAACTCTCTTGTATAAATATTGAATAACTCAGCAAGCTTTTCCAAGAGAAAACATGGTCTCTATTTATAGAAAATTATTAGTCGTTGGTTACTGAGGTTTAGGTGAAAACTTTACCAACCCATCTTTCAGTCATACCCAGAAATCACCACTTCAGGTTGTACTCTGCAGAGTATGGTTGTTGACTGAGCTCGGCAGATTATACACACACGCAAAGATAAAATATTAGATTAGTCGTTTAACAGTAAAGGACCCCATGTCGGGTCATCTCTGATTTGGGATAATATACTGACTTAACTGCCCAGCAACCCATACACTCAATTAGCTATTCTCTCTCCTCCTATTCCACGGCAGGTTTATAAATTACACAATTAATTCCAAGGGGACTCATGCTTTGGACTTTATTTAAAATACCAATTGGACTCTTATTCAATTGTTTGGGCTACTAGTTTGCCAAATTTTATTATTCTTCACTTGGGCTATTAATTGATCCATGTTGGGCTAATTCAATACTTTACACATTAATTATTCAATCCATGATTAAATAAATAATTAGATTGAATAAATAATTAAATACTCTAACCCATTAGTATTAAATTACTAAATGGACTAATAAATATTATTATTAATATTTCACATTATTTACATTAATTAATAATCATATTAATTAATTTATTATATTTAATTAACTCATTATATTCAATTTAATTGAATATTTAATTATTAGGAAACTTATCAATTATTCTGATATTAATACCTTAGGGTTTGTTCACTAATTTAAATAACATATTAATGACCTCCTTCAATTAATTCTAGTAATTAATCACATAATTATTTAATTACGTAATTAATTAATCACATAAAAAGATTTAAATAATCTTGTAAACTAACTCGTTGAAAATTAAATTAATAACTAAATTAATAATGACGTGGAAATTCTAGGACATTACACTCACTAACTCACTTTCTTTTTGGTTTAACTCACCAAGTTAACTCACTCTTTACTAACTCACAATAAAAAATCTCTCTAGCAACTTAGCAAACTTTTTCCCAAGTGAGCTAAGTTTCATATTTATAGTAGTAGAAATATATACATATAACCTATATATGTATAAATTGGACTTCAAGCTTTTTCCAAAAATGCTAGCAAATAAGTTGAGTGTTCCACACACTAACCTAAATAAATCAATGAATTAAATCTTTTTCAATTCCGTAGCACTCCTACCCATTCCACCGGCCATGCCTCTATAATTGCTCCATTTTGGATTTATTTTTAATGCACAAATTGGTAAATTCATGCATTTTAGAAGCTTTGACAATTGGACCAAAAATTGGGCTTGCAATTTAATTCATTTGGGCCACTATGATCATAATAATCCACAACATTGGGCTACGAAAATAATTCACCCCCTTCTTAATAAATTGGGCTAGATTAATTAAATAGCAACCCATAAAGCAAATTACACAAGTCTCTCACTTAATTAATTGTTTGCGTTTGTTTAAATAATTATAGGAACACTTTAATAATTAAATTTAATTTAATTTACATAATCCAATTAGACTTGTCATATTCAATATTAATTGAATATTTAATTAGGGTTTAAGAACATATCAATCCCTTGATATTAAAAATATAACCTTAGGTTAGTCCGATAATTAATAACCCTTTATCGAAACTTCCTTTAATTAAATTAATTTAATAGTCAAACATTATCAAACAAAATCAAACCACCTCATTAGGGTTTAAATTAATTCACACCATAATGTAATTAATTAAAAATTAAATTTCTAATTTTATTTATAATGTAACTCGAAACTCTTGGTCCTTACAGTAGGTATAAAACTCACTCATCAGTATTAATGATACTGTAAGTGTTGGTACACATCGGTAGGAGTGCAAAAATTGCTCAAGTTGATCAACTATATAAAAAGTAGAATCTAATCACGTGTTAAGGTAAAAGATATCATCTTCCTTCGTCTCTTAATATTTAAAGTTACTACGGTAAGAAAATATCGTGTTTGTACATTTCATAGTATTAAACGATGGAAATTCCTGAAATAACATTTCATTCAACTTTTTTTAATAGTTTGTGCTTCAACTAATATTTTGACGTAAACCTTCCTATTGAACTTTTACTGTTATATTTGAACTTTGAATTTTTGAACTGTGAATACTTTAGACTTTGAACTATAAATATTTTAGACTGTTAAATATTTTTGACCGCAAACCTTACCGTTGAATTTCCTACATGTGAGCCTAAGACATTACCTTTGAATTTGAACACATTCCAACATTTTGGATATCGTGTTGATAATTTGGAAATCATTGGACTTTGAACAAATTAAATTATTCCTTAACCATAAATAAATTACAAATCTCTAATGTTTATTTTTTATTTTGTTATTAATGTTCATTCTTGTATAATTATTGTGTGTATTAGCCATCAGACTCAAATTGTTGTTAATATCGTTGGCATGTATGCAAAGACAATATGATTGTTGGATGTCTTTAGCTTGTGTGGCAAAAACATGTGGTAAAAGTTCTATTTATCCTAAGTGCAAAGAGGAACTATTGTTTGACATGATCATGACCATTGGTGTTATAGATTATGGAATCTTGATGATAAATTTTAAATTAGAGAAAATATTAGGCATTATTGTCTATTTTACTCTCCTAATTAATTGCGCATTCGACTACAGTTATTTGTTAAAGACTTATGATGTTTAGCATTTTCTAAATCTTTGATTTTATTAAAAACTAAAGATAATTTTATTTTTCATTATCTTAGTTATAATATCTTTTATCGGCCTATTTGAGTTCACTTCTTTGCTTCTTAAATCTTTTTAGGAAATGAGAATATAGTTGAGATTAGCAGGGAGAGCAAGAAAATGGAGTGCTAGTCCGATTTAATAATTGTAGTAGTCCTCCCAAGTTGTAAAATAATGTACTAATAATTGTAGTGAGAACTTAGTGTGTGTTATCGTGTTATGCACGGTATTGTAATAATTATAATTATGATAATTTATATTAGTAGTTGTGTATTTTGGCGACTCAAATCAGGTTTTATTGTGACGACCCCAAATCCGGGTTCCATAACCTCGAGTTTGGTTCTCACTATTCAACACATTACTAACAATTAAATACATACATTGCATTTAAATATCGCGGAATAATACATATTGGTTCCCTTACAAAAAGGTTACAATACCAGGGTCTATTAACCTTAACATAAACAGTTCATATCATAAGGAATTACAAAAGGTTTAACAACAGTAAACACAAATTTAAGCATCTAATTAGCATGCATAAACTACTTAAGCTCTGGCCTTTCCTTTTCCCTTATCCTTCTTTGAGCAATCAGGATTATCTGAAAAATGGTTCATGATATAGCAAGAATGAGCAACTAGTTTGCTCAGCAAGTTTAGAACAATCATAAAGATTTAATATATCATGAATGAATGGGAAATATCATCAATGATTCAACAATAGATATAACAATTGTGAATGAAACAGAATTCAAATTTTAATAAACAGAATATTTGAATCTTAAAATGCTGAGTGGTCACTAAGGACCCTGAACTAACTAGGGTATAATAGAGTTTCCTCTGACCCTTTGAGTTGTTTGGTTTTCAAGGGGATCAGCCTATTCAACCCGCTGTATATGCATTACATTTAGTCACTGGCGCCCAAAGTCGGTTTCCCGACACAAAATCCCCTAATTTAGGGTTGTTCAATTCTCAGACTTAATATAAGAAAATCCGCACCCAACAATGGTTTGGATAAGCTTTTAAAAGTATTCAAGTTATTGAATTTAGAAACGCAATGTCTAGCTGAACTATTAGCTTCAGACATTTTTAATACAGTTCATGAATCAAGAACTAACAAGCTTCAAATGCACTAAGTGCGATTTTATAAACAATATGGATGTGGAATAATTTTAAATAATTAAACCACTTCAAGCTTTAACAATAAATACAAGTATGGAAACTTGTTCAACGATAATAATTGAGTAGGGTTAGAGAACTTGCCTGTTTGCTCAGCTACAATAATTGTCTAGCTTTAACTAACTTGCTTTGAAAGACCTAACATTAATAAAGTCGGTCTAATAATTAGTACGGCGTATTTGCATAACTATACGCTTAATAATGAACTTATTTGCCACACATAAGTATTAACACATAATTTACATTAGTCAAAACAATATTATTAACCTTATAGTCACTTAATCATTTTAGGTTAATAATTTAATAAGTTAGAAAATATTTCTCTTAAGTGTTGGACACTTATTAAACCTTTAAACAACTTATTATAATTGTTTAATTAAATTCAATTTATTTTATTAACTCAATCTCTTTTTAATTACTATTTAATATTGATTAAATAGAAATTAATTAATTAACTCTAGTTATTATTTTAAATAAATAATAACTAATTGTACTTACTTATTATTTAATTATACATAAATAATAAATAATTATTAACTTAGTTTTAACCTTCTTTAATTTAATGTTAATCAACCCATAATTAACTAAGTAATTAACCTTACTTATTATTTAATTAAGGAAATTAAATAATAGTTTACTAATCTTAATCCTCTTTAATTATTATTTAATGTCAATTAAATAATAATTAATTATTTAATTTTAATTATTATTTAAGGTTAAATAATAAATTATTACTCTAATAACTTAATTTCCATTAATCGTTATTTAATGTTAATTAAATAATAATTAATTACTTAATTATCCTTATTTATTATTTAATAATATTTAAATAATAAATAATTAATTTATAAATTTTATCTCTCTTTAAATATTATTTACTAGGCATTAAATAATAATTGCTAATTTATCATCTTTATTTATTATTAACATTTAAAATAATAAATAAATAATAATTTATTTAACTTAACCATGGTTTAGCTAACTAGATTAATATTTAAAATAATTAAATATTAAACTTAATGAAAAATATCCTCCCCAATATTATTTTTGTATTATTATTATTTTTGTTATAATTTTAATTTAATTTTTAAATATTTAAATTAATTAAAATTAACCCGAATGGCATTTTCGTAAATAAGTTGAAAAACCGGACCGATGGCAATTTCGTAAATAATTCGAAAACTGAACCGAGGGCAGAATGGTAATTCTGCCGGAAAAAAACACGGAGTGGCAAACTTGTAATTTCGCCGGAAAATAACTACCGCGCATGGCGCGCGTTATAATATTTTCGGACCAAAACGGCGCCGTTTTTGGCAGGCCGGAAATGGCTTCCGCGCGTAACGCGCGGAGAAATTTTCTGCCGACGCCAAACGACGTCGTTTGGCTCCGCGTCGGTGGGTGAACAGTGCCTCGCGCATTGCGCGGCCAGTGTTAAATTTTTTTCTTCCAAGCAGAATGTGAACAGTGTTTCCGGGTACCCATTTTAAATAAAAATATACCTTCAATAAATCTTTAACTCTTCAATAAAAATCCAAAAAAATTACCAATCATCTTATATTAATTTATAACATGAAAAATTAATTTTTCATGATTTAATATCAATATTTTTTTATAAAAATTTTTACATCACATAAACTACCATAAATCATAACTTTTTGTATATAACTCCATTTTGAGTGATTCAAACTTTGTTTTTCTCATGATTTAATGTTCTATAATATTAGAACATCAAACCTAAGTTTTACAAAAATATTTTTGGTAATATATTTCAAAACTTGTTTACACACTACTAAATACATATTTTAGCATATAAAATATACCAAAATACAAACCAAACATATTAAACCCAAGCATGGCATAAATATTACAACTACACATTAATAACCATATTAACATGTTTATACTAACATGATGATTTATTTTATTTAAAAACAAAACTTTATTTAAAATAACTATTACCTTGATTTAATGGCTATTCTTCTTTTTCTCCCAAAGTATGTTGTGAATCTTGAAGACATACACCAAGAACTCCTTCTCCTCTCTTAGTATTTTGCTCTCACTATTTTCTCACTCTCAAATGCTCTCTAGCTCTCTCTTTAGCTTGAAAAATAATGAAGTATACAAGTCTTACAAATGCAAGTATACTCCTACAAAATATTAGATACACACATTGTATCTATTAATCTAGACCATCATGCATCTATATTGGATACTTACACAAGAAAGCTAACCCATACTAAGTTGGTGAGGATTTTGTGGGAAAAGACTTTCCCAAAAATCAAAACAAGCAACCTAATATTAAATAAATGAAAAATAAAAGAAAATAAAAAAAATCATTTTCTCTCTCCTCACTCACCTACACGGCTGATGGACATTTGATTTGTCCCAAAATCAAGTCACTTTGTTTATTTTAATTAATTAATAAGTTATTTAATTGTTTTTCCAAGTGGGCCAATCATTGGGCTTTAATTTAAAATACCAATTGGGCTTCTATTTAATTGTTTGGGCTACTAAAATGTCAAATTTTATTATTCTCCACTTGGGCCACTAATTTACCCGTGTTGGGCTAATTTAATAATTTACACATTAATTATTCAATCCATGGTTAAATAAATAATTAGATTGAATAAATAATTAAATATTCTAACCCATAGGTATTAAATTACTAAATGGACTAATAAATATTATTATTAATATTTCACATTATTTACATTAATTAATAATCATATTAATTAATTTATTATATTTAATTCACTCATTATATTCAATTTAATTGAATATTTAATTAATAGGAAACTTATCAATTATTTTGATATTAAAACTTTAGGGTTTGTTCACCAATTTAATAACATATTAGTGACCCCCTTTAATTAATTTTAGTAATTAATTACATAATTATTTAATCACATAATTAATTAATCACATAAAAAGATTTAAATAATCTCATAAAACTAACTCGTTGGAAATTAAATTAATAATTTAATAAATAAAGATGTGGAAATTCTAGGACATTACATTTATAAGCCTGAATTTAAGGACATCATTGAATATAATTGATCAATTTAGAATTGATAATTAAGTAAATTTATTTATATTTTTGAACTTTCAAAATTTGGATGTAGTAGTAAATTAAACGTAGTTTCTTTTAGTTATAATCTCTTTACCTATATTTAAAAAAATAATAAATTTTAATTATATAATTGGTCAATTTGACTTCAAAATTTAAACTAAGCCAGTTTTTACAGAACAATAGAGTATGACATTAAGAAACTAATAATTATTATAAAATAACAATTATTATAGTTAGTAAACTTTGTAATATTTGTTATTGATGATCACTTAAAATTATAGAAATTTGTTTAGAGTTGAATATAAAGTTTAGTGGTAGAAAACATATGAATGATAGTATATTTATCTATTATTTAAGTATTCGGCTTGGTTCGATTTGCTCAGTTTAGTTTAATAATTAACCTAGAGCAAATCAATAATGATTGGTTTATAAAAATATGGAACCAAACCAAACCAATTAACTTATATAATACAGTCAAAACTAATTGGTTTGGTTGGGTTGTTCGTTTTGGTATGGGTTATGACACCTCTAATAAATACGATGAAAAAGATAAAATATACTCCATCTGCTTCAAAAAAAATCATCATCATCATCTGTTTGTTGATAGTAACAAAATATGACACATTATTCTTAAGTTTGCAATCATAATATTTATTGTTATGTCACCAATATTAAACTAATAGTTTAACAAGTATAAAGATAAATGACAAACAATAAATTGTCTCAAATTGTCTTTTAAATGATGTGATATTAAATAAAATAAATAATATTTTACGACATGATAAATCGTAAAAATTTATTTAATCAATAAAATGATGTTTTATTATTTGAGATCAGAAACAAAATTTGAGACAACTAAGATAACTTTTGCTAATAGAGCTCCTGTGTACAAGGGTAAAAATAACAAATATTACAATACTACGTGTAAACTTTGATTTCAATAGTGTCACGTTACTCTTTGTTAAAGTGCAAAATTTCCTATATTATAAGATAATAAGATATTGTTATTTTTATTATTTCTTTACAAGATCCCAGCTCACATAAAAGTGTGAAAATATGAACTAATACTCATTTTAGGCACATAAATTATGTACCTCGCTAGAGTTAGGGTTCGTAGTTATGTTGGAGGCGAGAAATCCGCAAAAAATACAGAATCGGTTAAAAGATTTGAGAAGGGAGAAGAACCGGTGAGCAACTACCAAAGTAACACATGGCAGAACTCTCAGGATTATGGCGTAACCGCTGGTGTCTAAGAGTCGTGACAAGTATTTCGAGTGAATTTAAGTTAGGCAAGCCAACACTTTCGTTCACTCGATTCAGAGTCGATCACAAGTTCCCAATTCCTTCCAACTTATTCCTTGTTAAGAGAGAGAGAGAGAGAGAACGTTTAGATGATCAAAGTTCTCAAAGAGTCCAAAAATCCATTCAGTTGTCAAGTGAAGGGATGTTTATAAGCTCCAGGTCATGTGCTAGGCACATGTTAAAAAGGAAAAAGTCCAGAAATACCCTTCCTGATAGGAAAATTTCTAAAATATCTCAAGTTACCCAGATAGTCCCCAAATCATCCAATTCTTCTAGCCACCAATCCAATCCATCAACCAATTCCCAGTACAAGTTGTTCTCATGAGCCTTCTGCCTCGGGACTCATGACAACACCTCTTAAATTATACATTTAAGATTGTATAATGTCTAGAAAGATCGAATAAATCAATTTTATTATCAAATAAATGCATCACATGATGGGAAAAGAACACCCTTAGGGGGTCCACCCTAGGGGGTCTTCATTCCGTCTTCTTCGATCTTCATTCGTTCATTGCCCGTTTGTTCGTTATTTGTTATTTATTTTTTATTTTAGTTCATTCAAAGTGAACCCTAATTTTATTCATGGGTCACATTTGCCCCCTGCACGTGAGTCATAGCTTGGAAGTGACGATCGTGCACAAAATTTTGAGTTTTCGAAGGGTCGAAAGTGTTTTTATCATAACTTTTGACTCGTTTGGAGTTTCAAAGCCTAAAATATGTCGAAACGATCGTATCGACAAGCATTACAAAACTCATTGCCAAAGGTTAAGATGGACACTGTAAAAATTCTAAAAAAAACTCAGAAGCAGATGTTTTGGCCTTTCGAAGTTTTTTCGATTTTTTGGATTTTTTTAGATTTCTTCATATTTTGATTATTCATTTCATATTTAAGCCTTTCAGCTCACTTTTTAGTGTTTAAAATATATTTTCACACATTCTAGGGTTGAACCCTTCGTGAAATTACATATCTCAAGTAGAATTTTTAGGCATCCAAAATTCAAAATTTAAGAAGCAAAATCCTTAGGGCTGAATTTAAGAAGCAAAATCCCTAGGGGGCGAACCTTAGGGTTTATCGCGGTTTGGGATGATTTTTTGAGAGTTATTGTTTCTTTGTTCCTTGCTTCTTTTCGGAAGTTCAAATGAAGTTCACTTGAAACGGGATCGTCGAAATTTTGCCTCAAGGCTGGACCACCTAGAGTGGGTGAACCCTAGGGGTCTTTCCCTTCCTTCGTGAATTTTTTCTTCATTTTTCTTCTTTTCTTGTGTAATTGCATAACTTTTGGTGTTTAAATCTTCTTTTGATGGTTACTTTTTTCTTGTTTCAGGTGTTTTCAATATATTCACAAGGTTTTTCCAAGTCTCTTCATCTTAAAGGGACTTTGACTTTTCAAGGAAGAATTAAATTCTCTGACGTGAGGAAAAAATTTGCTTCAAGTAACCAACACGTCACGGAGGATTTCAAAAGAGGTATGCGTGAAAAACCCCTAGGGAGCGAACCCTAGCTTTTTTTACTTTTTTTTTCACCACCCTAAGGGGGAGAATCCTAAGGGAAAATTTATGTTTTTTGCTCCTTTATTTATTTCTTCGTGTTTCGTTTCGATGGTTCAAATCAAGTTTGCCTTATAAAAAATTGTTAGAACTTTGCATTAAGACGGGACCACCTAGGGTGAGCGAATCCTAGGGGGACAACCCTAGGTTTTCGTCTTTCGATCAAGTTTGTCTGGATTTCTGTCTTTTTTGACTTTTATTTAATTCTTTAGGGTTAACTGTTAACCCTAGTTTAAGCTCACATTTGCCCCCCGTACGTAAGTCATGCTTTAAGTGTGTCGCGTGCGTAATACTTCAAGTCGTTGAGTCCTTAAGATTAAGTGTCTTGGACTCTTTTGAAAAAATATAATTGTTCGGGTCAAAGGCTTAGGGTTAATTACCTCATCACTTTTGAAGTAAAAGTGTAACATTTTACGGGTTTGAAGACTTGGTCAAGTCGTGGTGCCTTAATCACTTTTGAAGTAAAAGTGTAACTCTCTCTTTTCGGGTTCAAGGACTTGGTCAAGTCGGGGTGCCTCGATCACTTTTTGAAGGAAAAATATAACTTTTTTGGTTGAGGGCTTAGGGTCAAACGTCTCATCACTGTTGAAGTAAAAGTGTAACTTTTTTCAGGTTCAAGGACTTGGTCAAGTCAGGATGCCTCGATCACTTTTTAAAGAAAAAGTGTAACTTTTTTTCGAGTTCGAAGACTTGGTCAAGTCGAGGTGCCTCGATCACTTTTGAAGAAAAAAATATAACTTTTATATATATAAATTATTTCGTCACTTTTGAAGTTCAAAGTTTAACTCTTATATATGTAAAATCAAATCGTTTTCTTCACTTTTGAAGTTCAAAGTGTGACTTTGAAGAAATTCTTTGCTTAAGATATAATGCATTTATTTAATAATATCAAGAGACAAATAAAAATGAGAAAGTAACTTATTTGACAATGGCTCGTCTAGTATGCCGCCTCACTGTAGGTGATGGATGACAGTTCCAAATTATTTTTATTCTTTTCCCTCTCATCACCCCTGTGGCTTTAGCTGAGAATCTGGTAAAGCCACAACAACTGTCTTCTTACCCTTCTACTAACGGTCTCGCGGCTCTCAGGTAATAATTTTATTCCTCTTAAATCCTATGCAAGTGCTTTGAAAGAGTCACAAGCCTCGGTAATAAGGTAGGGCTTGAAGGCATCTAAAGCACCATTGTTGCATATGCTGACAAGGTTCTTTTCTTCAATTGGTTCTACACATTTATGTGCTTGAGTTCTGAATCTATTGACATAATCTGATAACCTTTCGCTTGATTTCTGTGTGATTCTCCTCAACTCTACTATGGTCACCTATTTCTACACAGAGAAAAATTTCTTAAAATATTGTAACCTCATGTCATCTCAATCATGAATTGACCCATTTTCCAAAATTGTAGTACCAACTGAAGGTGCCACATGTCAGCATTTTGTTGAACTCCCTCAATAGGATATTATGATTACCGACTTTATCATGAACCAACCATGGGGACATTGATTCCACAAATCGGGCTATATGCTCCCTTGCGTTCCCTTTCTCCCCATCGTATTTCAGGAATTGTAGAGGTTATTCAATATAACCTGTCAGATAAGGTTGTCTACGAACATGTGCCGGATAAGGAAGAGTGAAGTCCAGTTCTGCGGGCCTGGTTGTTTGTTTGTGAAGTTGGTTGATCACATCTATCATGTCGTTTTTGGTTACATACTGACTTAACGTATGAACCACTCGGGGAGGTGTGGCCATCAGAGTTTGTATTTGTGAAAATGGTGACATAGTGGTTGGAATTATTACTGGTCAAGGCTTATTTGTTTCTATTTAGGATAGTGGTATATCACCACTATTCTGGGGCTCTAAAGTGATGGTTGGAATTTATTGGGTTTTCGTTATTTGAGGTGCATTTTAGGTGTCGTCATTGTTGTTTCCCACTCCTGCTCGCATTCCTTGCGAACTTTATGGAAACATAGCTCTAAAGGTCAGGATTTGAATAACCTGTTAGCGAAAACTCATCATCTCCTCCTGTTGTTTTTGCATTTCTAGAATTATGGACATCATCACTTCTTGCCCTTCTCGAGTCTCCTTAAATAAATCTTTCATCATCTCCCGCTGCATGGCCTCCATGATATTTTGCTCTCTTATTGCTTCCTCGCTTTGTACTCCCGTGTTTACTGTTATGGCACTCGTGAGTTGTTGATCAGCCATTTTGCGATGAAGTGCTGCTTGTAAGCGGTGAATCTCTTCTCGTGGCTCTCCTACTCCGAGTCATGGATATACCCTTCATAAATTCTCACCTCCCCAGCAGAGTCACCAAAATAATGTAGGCACAGAAATTATGTACCTTGTTAGGATTAGGGTTCATAGTTATAATGGAAACGAGAAATTCGCAAAAGATATAGAGTCCGTTGAAAAATTGGAGAAGGGAGAAGAACCGGTGAGCAACTACCAAAGTAACACGTGGCAAAACTCTCAGGATCACGGCGTAACCGCTGGTGTTCGAGAGTCGTGACAAGTGTTTCGAGTGAATTAAAGATAAGCAAGCCAACATTGTCGTTCACTCAATTCAGAGTCGATCACAAGTTCACAATTCCTTCCAACGTATTCCTTGTTTCGGGAGAAAGAGAGCATTTAGATGGTCAAAGTTCTCAAAGTGTCCAAAAATCCATTCACTTGTAAAGTGAAAGGAAAGATATTTATAGACTCTAGGTCATATGCCAGGCACATGTCAAAAAGGAGAAGTTTCAAAAATACCCTTACTGATAGGGAATTTTCTAGAATACCCCAGGTAATGCCCAAATCATCCACTTCTTCTAAACACCAATTCAATCCCTCAACCGATTCCCAGTACTAGTTGTTCTCATGAGCCATTTACCTCGGGACTCATGACAACGCCTCATAAATTATACATTTAAGATTGTATAATGTCTAGAAAGATCGAATAAATCAATTTTATTATCAAAAAAATGCATCACGGGACGGGAAAAGAACACCTCAAGGGGGTCCACCCTAGGCGGGCTTCATTCCGTCTTTTTAGGTCTTCATTCGTTCATTTTTCGTTTCTTCGTTATTTGTTATTTATTTGTTTTAGTTCATTCAATGTGAACCCTAATTTTATTCATGGGCTCACACTCATCAAATATATAATAACTTAAACTAATATGTTTAATATATAGTTAATTAGTTTAAGTTAGAGAGTTTGATATCTTTATATATTAAACTTGAGTCATTTTATAAATCTAACATGATATTATAGTCAGTTTTTCTTTGGGCTACCAAAATACTCTTCTTGTCTTCTATTTTTACCCCACTTGTAGTCCACTTTTTAAGGATCAAAGTAGAACTATAAATGATAACCGAAAATTTTATATTCGGCTGTATCCGAACTAAAATTTTTTTTGGATATTATTCATACTCGAAAGAAAATAGATATATCCGTATTCGATTTTAAGGTATTCGTAAATAAACGGATACAAATTTGGATATAGACGTATTTGTATTCGTTTAATATCCATCCGTAAATATATCTTGCGGATATCTGATATTCGTATTCAAAATTCATATTCGTATCCGAAATTTGTATCCAAATAATTTGTGTGTGTGTGTGTGTGTGTGTGTGTGTGTGTAAATAAACATATTTTTTTTTTCAAATAACACTCCTTACATATATAATAATTAATTTTTATTATCATAAGAAAATTAGTTTTAAAATACGTCATCTCACTTTTAGAAAATAGAAAATAACACGTTTAAATGTAATATTAAAAACTAAAATAAATTCATTTAATTTTAATTAATGTATTTTTACTATTGTAAAGTGTAAAATATATAAAATGTATAATTTAACGAGAAAATTATATACTATAAGAACAAAATTATAGTTATTAGTTAGTTACAAATATTTTATTTTTAAAACTTACGTGCGAGAACAATAGTGGATGATAAACTTTTATTGAAAATATGATTAATTTGATATTTCTCTAAGATGTTTAAGTTTTGATTGATTTTCATGATCAATGATAGATAATGACATGCTTGACAAACTTAAATGGTGATGAGTAATTATTCAATTTTTTAAAAAACTTTTATAAATAATTTGAATAAATTATTTATTAGGTAATTGATAAATGAATTTGGATACTCGGATATTCGAATAATCTATTCGTTCGAATAAAATAAACAAAAACGGATATTATCCGTGTTCTAATATTATTTCGAATACTGAATAGAGATAGGTTATTAGTTTTTCGAATACGAATATGGATATCACTATATCCGAATTCATATATATCCGTTTATAGTCCTAGGTCAAAGTTACTCATTATTATAGTAGTCACTTCTCAATTGGGCCACGCGTGATTTATTTACTCTTCAAGGCTGTAGTGCTAATTTTTCTTTGGGTTTGTCTTGTTTTGGATTATACATTCTTCATGTACACATGCAACCCACAATACATCGAGTTAGGAGAGTGTTGGAGTATATATATATATATATATATATATATATATATATATATATATATATATATATATAGAGAGAGAGAGAGAGAGAGAGAGAGGAATGATCCATAGCAAATAGTTGTTATGGATAGTATTCCAGCAAATTGATTTTACACAGTCCATTTGGAGATCTAGCGGTGTAAAAGAAAAAAAAAAACATTGTTGGCCCAGTCGCTACTCTTAGTAGCGACTAGGCCAACAGCGTCGTTTTATTTTTGGCCCAACAACTACTAAGAGTAATGGCTAAGCAAAAAAAAAAAATCGATCTCCCTTTCCGCTACTGTGCTTCCCTTGCCTCACCCCCGCCATCAAACGCGTTATTTTTTCCAAATGAGCCAAAACTTATCCTTGAATCAAGCTTTAGCCAATTGAATATTTTCATCACAAGCTTGTTTGCTATATTGACTATAATTCACCTATGTGTAATGCTCAATGTAGAAGTAAGTTTTTTTCTTTTCATATTTCATGACTTTACATTCCCCTTTCTATATTGTTCCGAGACATTAACATGTTCTAATGACCAATAGACCGAAAACCAAATTACAATGGCCATGGAGCAGCATGCTTAGATCCACGCTTCATTGGTGGAGATGGGATTGTTTCCTACTTTCATGGCAAGAGCAATAAACATTTTAGTCTAGTTTTTGATCCCAATCTTCACAACAATGCACAATTCATCGGGCTAAGGCCAGATGGTCGAAAAAAGGATTACAAATAAATGCAGGGTTAATGAATGTTCTATAACTTGGAAGACTTGGAAGTATGATGGTGGTGGCCAGGCAAGGGAAGCCACTGGAAAGAAAAAAAAAAAAAAAAAAGAAATTTGCCCAACCACTACTTTTAGTAGCTGCAAGGCTAAAAATAAACAATGTCATTGCCCCAGTCGTTACTAAGAGTAGCAGTTGGGCTAACATCGTTTTTTTTTCTTTTTTTTGTACCGTTATATCTCTAAATAGATAGTGTAAGATCAGTTTGCTGGAATAGTGTCCATAGCAACTATTTGCTATGAATTATTTTCCACCACACACACACACACACACACACACACACACACACACACACACACACACACACACACACACACATATATATATATATATATATATATATATATATATATATATATATATATATATGTTGGCCCAAATTGAATACCTTGAACTAGTATGTCTATTATACAATTAGTCGATTTTTCTTACAGTCAATTAATTTTGAGTTAGAGAATTTAATGCTTTTATCTATTAGACTTGGTTCTATTTTATAAATTAAACAGAGTGGAGTTTTACCTTTGAAGAAAATTACATACTATTTTTTTTTCCTTTGAAGCAAAGTTGATTAGACCGTCTTCTAAAAAAACAAGAAGGTAATTATACTATGATCACTGATTTGTGCACGTACCCTTAAAAATTAGAATTTATAACAAACTTAATGTTTTTTAACTTACTATACGTTATTGTATAGGAATTTGCTGCATTTTCAATGCTAGAAGAATTGCAACAGATGCAACTCTTTATATTAAAAAATAAGAATGCCACAAATTCTTATAACCTAGATCTATAAGTTGCAGACAATTCATAAAATATGGATTTATAAATATAAGATCAAATTTGAGTTTTGAAAATTTGAAGTATTCTTAAATTTAAAATTAATGTATCAACTATATAATTAAAAGTACAAACTTCATTTCACTAATTTTTTATTTCACTTTTTCTTGGTTTCACAAATTTTTTGTTTAGTTTTTATATTCATATTAGCATAACTACTATTCAAATTTGTATTAATTAAATTTAAAAATATTTATATCTCTAATAAGAATAGAAAAAAGGATGATCTTTTTTTTTCCTATTCAAATTAGTATAAATTACTATACAAATTTATAATAATTAAATATATACCATCCAAATTTGTAAGGTATTCAAAAAAAAACTCAACCAATCTCTAATAGAAAATTTATTTTCTAAAAGATTTTTTTATTTGTTTTTACCAAAATAATTACAATTTTTTTAATCAAAATTTTATGTAATTAATTAAGACAATATAACATTATACTATATATTATCAAAATTTATTAAAACTTGAAATTATACCAAATCACACGATTAATTGTATTAATGTATGTTAATTATTTTAAAACATAATAATTGCATAATTAGTTAAAAAAAATATATAGTGAATTCATTATTAAATATTTGTCATAATTAAATTAAAATTTCTTAGAGGAGTTTTATACTTCTATTCTATTCAGATTAAATTTCAAGTAAATTTTGCCAATATAAATACTAATATAGAATTATGTTACAAACTTAAATGAGATTAAAAAAACATCTTAGTAGCCAGAAGAAAATAAAGCAAAAGTGATTCCTATAGTAGGGTCAAGTAAAATGGGAGCAGCCTAAACCATGAAAACGGGTGTCTCATTATCATAATTAAATAAATATGCATTTCATTCAAATGTTTAGCTTAATAATCGATCGAAGTAACTTATAATATATAATTCAATATTTATTATTTAAATAAATATTTAATAATCTAATAACTACAATTATCTTCTCAAAGTCCTAATTAATATTTATCTATTTAATAATATAATAAACCATTATCTATAGTGTCCATACTTCGCACACGGCTGATGAGCTTGTTTCGTTGAAATTCTAAAACTAATTAATTTTATACTCAACGGTACTTTGTAATATTTTACAACACTCAAAATTAAATAAATTTACATCAAATTTAACTTTGAAAATACTGTAATTAAAATATCCTATATTAGCTTCAAAAATCACTATTGATCATATATTTTTTGGAAGGAGTTGTATATTGGAAGAAACTACCAAACAAGCATATGCAAGTATAATTATAAGTTGATTTTTGAAATACAATTCATAAAATACGAATTTCCAAATATAAGATGAAATTTGATTTTTGAAATATTCTTAAATTTAAAATTAACGTATTTCATTGAAGTTCTGAAGCCAATAAATTTTATAATCAACAGTACTTTGTAAATATTTTACAAAATTCAAAATTATATTTTTAAATTAAATAAATTTACATCAATTTTAACTTTGAAAATACCGTAAATAAAATATCCTATATTAGCTTCAAAAATCAATATTGTTCATCTCTATTTTGGAAGGAGATGTATATTTGAAGAAATTACCAAACAAGTAGATACAAGTATAATTATAATTATAGTTGCAGGGGGCGTATTTACTGCCTAACATTATGCTCTGACTTGTAGTATTAAGGGGCTATAATCATTCCATTCCATGCTTTGAGCATAATACAAACTTACTCTTCACAATTCCTTTCATTTATATTCGGATCACCATACAACCATTTCCTTCCCATTAGCCTATATACCCAAAAAGACTGAAATTTTTATTTTTCTTCTTCTTTTAGCATTCATGATCATGCTCATGTTAGTTATGGATTATTTGGTATAACTTATCATTTTTTATGTGATACTTTTCACTCTTCAGGTATCTTTTTCACCAACTCTTTTCAATATATTTATGTTTTTCTGCTTTGTTCTACTTTGTATTTTGTCTTTAGTATGTATGAATGTGTGTACCATGTATATGGGGGCTGATCCGTAACTAGCGTTGGCTATTGAATTTTTTCTAGTCATTGCGTTCATTCAAGAATGAAAAGGGTAGATTCAAAATAAGCCCTCTTGTTCGTTGTGAAGGTCCATAGCCAACGCTAACTCTCTAACTGTGAATCAAATATGTTAAGGATGATAGTGGTCATCACAATCATATCTAGCTTTACTAGTCTAGGGACAACTATATCATCAACTCAATTTCATTAATAGCATTATTATTATTATTTTATTAATTTTTAAATCAGAATTACATCGTTTTGAGATAATTGTCACTTTCTAATAGTTGTGACAACCGCGACTATATTTTTGCATATAAAGTCGTCTCATTTATTGCAGCACACATTTTAGTGTGTATGCCACATAATTTAAGATGTACTACAAACATATTCAAATAGTACATACATGTGTGTGTATATATATATATATTATTTTGGTATATTCAATGTTATAATATTAACTATATTTCTATTGTTAGAATATCTAATAGTTAAATGTCTTTAAGGCGTCTAAAATCTACAAAATGCATTGATGATTTGTGCAGGTGTTTGGGAATTGGAATTCTTTGGTAGAAAATGGAGGTAGGGTCGGAGACAATACCAACCACATCAAGGGAACCGGAGGAGGCGTCTGACTCAGAGGGTACATTAAGCAGACAGCCCAGTGAGACCTCTTTGTATGCAACTGAGGATGAAGAGGAAGCCCGGATACAGTTGGGGCCCAAAATGAGCATCAAGCAACATCTTGAGAAAGACAAGGTTAATTATTTATTAAATTACATAAGCATTATAATGTGCCTCAATCATTGAATACAAAATGTTTTGATCATTGAATTTTGATCTTGTATCTTTATGTCTTTTTTTTTTCCTTTGGTTTTTGTTTGGGATTTGGTTTAGGATGATGAGAGCTTGAGGAGGTGGAAAGAACAACTTCTTGGGAGTGTAGATGAAAGTGCTGTTGAAGGTATTTTATTTTAGCAAAAGGCAAAATATTTTTTTTTATTACTGAAAATACAAAATTCAATGAGGCTTGGATTTTGAAAAAATAAAGTCATTCATCCTGATTTACATGAACTCTCCTTACAAAAATGAGTACACTAAAAACTTTTAATTTTACTAGATGCAGCATACATTTTTTATTAATAAATTTAGTCTTTAAATTTAGCGTTCAAAACAATTATACCCAAGTTAAAAAAATTGTCAATAAAAAAAAAACACAAAACCAGTTTTTCATTTCCAAATGGAGGAAATACCAATAAGGAATAAATTATATAAGAACCATATGCGAATTAGTGATTTTACACTAATCAATCGAGACCTATTTAAATCTATTTCATAATGCTAAACAATATTACATAATCTTCTTACACAGTCAAAATTCCTTAATTTTTTTTAAATAAAATACATATTTGTCAAATTCTTATTATATACGGTAACGCCACTAGTTTACTTTCTATATATAGAATTGATTCTCATAAAAATAATACAATTTTGTTTGATCAAACTGTAAATACTTGCATAAAAAGAAATTGGTATGGTGCCCTAGGCATTTACCCATTCTTGTTTATTGTTAAAATTTAAGGTCGTTTTTGAAAGTCTCTATGAAGTTACCGACCCCCTATAAACTTTTATACAGACGTAGTAAGTAACTTATTCCTGTTTCATATGCAATATATAGTTGATGGGGATAATATCTTCTTTAGTCCCGAAATTATAGCTAGGTTTATTCTCTTAATTATTATTTTTTTTTGTATTGTATCCTCACATTATATGTTTCTTTTAGGTTAGTTTCCAAAATATAGTAACTTTTCATATTTAATCTTTAAACTATAGTTATTTTTATGTTTAATCCCCTAATTATTTTTTTTGTATTTTGTCCTCAAATTATATGTTTCTCTTATGTTAGTCCCAAAATATAGCAACTTTTTCACGTTTAATCTCCAAAATCATAGTTTTTACACGTTTAGTCATCAATCTATAGTTATTTTTCATATTTAGTCCCTTTTAATTGCTTTGGTTTTGTAAGGTTGGACAGAGACTGTAAAAATTATAAAATCTAAAGATGAAATACTAAAAAAATAGTTAAGGAACTAAACGTAAAAACCCTCTATAGTTAACGAAGTGGCTATCCCTATTTGATGTGTTTCGTTGTGAATTGTTTATTTTTCTTTATTTTATTTTATTTTTGGTTTTTGCAGAAATTCAAGAACCTGATGTCAAAATCTTAAGCCTCACAATCATTATATTTATTTTTTGTAGAAATTGATCTCAAAGTGAAATTTTATTTGTAATTATTTTTTTTTGTAGAAATTCAAGTGCCGGATGTCAAAATTTTAAGCCTCACAATAATTTCAGCTGGTAGACCTGATATTGTTCTTGAAATTCCTGATTCTGGGAACACAAATGGCTTGTGGTTTACCTTGAAAGAAGGTAGCAAATACAATCTGAGATTTTCCATAAAGGTCAGCAATGACATTGTTTGTGGCCTCAGATATACCAACACTGTTTGGAAAACTGGTATCAAGGGTAATTTTTATTTTCCCACCTCGAAAAAATGCTCAATATTTTTATTATTTATCCATTATACTAATAAATTAATAATTTACAATTATTGTCTTTTAGTGGACAGCTCAAAGGAAATGCTTGGAACTTTCAGTCCTCAAGCAGAGCCTTACACACATGAGATGCCAGAAGAGACTACCCCATCTGGTTATTTTGCCAGGGGATCGTATACAGCAAAAACCAAGGTAATTCTAAGTATCCGGGCTGGGTGAAGGTTATATTTATATAGCACATAGTTGCATTTTCTTTAAATTATTTCGCATCACTCTCTCGTATAGGGGTTGATCCACAGGTAGTGTTAAATGACATTTAACTTCCCGGTGCAAAACACTTTTCGGGACTCTTTCCCCGAAAATGTAGTGTAAAACACCTTTCGAGACTCTTATCCTTTGAAATTAGATGACATTTAATGTTACTTGTAAATATATATATATATATATATATATATAAAAGATGGATCTAAAATATACTTTTATTAAAATTATATCGTTTTGGAGATTTTTTAATAAATAAGTGGAGCCGCGAGTGTATTTTTGTAAATAAAAGAAAAGCAAGCAAGTGAGACCACTCTCTTTTAATATTATTTTATTTTTTAAAAAATATTTTAAAACGACGTAATTTTAATAAAGGTATGATATTTAAAAGATATGTTTTAGGTCCTTCATCTCTCTCTCCATGTGTGTGTGTGTATATATATATATGCATTTTCAAACATATTCTTAATATTTGCTACAAATGTAGAGGGATGCATAATTGTATTTAATCTACTTAGAATATAAGTAATTATCTGTTAAGAAATTCACGTTATTTTACTCTAAAATTAAAAATGTATATCTAATTTCTTAAAACGGACTAACAAGACAAAATGTATTTCCAACTTTAGAAGGGAGTATTAAAGTTGCAATATAACTGTGTGCTGTACACATGCAACTTGTTCTTGTATTGAACTTTGTCAATTTCACATAGTGACAATTCCCCAAGTCCGGATCCTAATTCTACCTTTGTACAACTCCTTTTTCTTTCTTTGCATGGTTATTTTTTTCTCTCATGCTTTTCACTATACCTCAAATACAATTCGATACAGTTAGTATATAAAGAAAGTTGAATCCAGGGACAAGAATCATTTTATCTACCATACCCCATGTACAAAAATTTTCCCTTTGGAGACGTCAAGAAAAAAGTTTTATCCGAAGCTTTTTTTTACATGCTTTTTCTTCTGGTGCACCAGAAGAAACATTTTCATTTCTATTTGTATTTTGTAACTCATTTGCGTCTAATTTTTTTTTTCACTATCAGTTTATTGACGACGACAACAAATGCCACTTGGAATTGAACTACACCTTTGACATCCAGAAAGATTGGGCATCAAAATAGAGCAAAATTTACCAGCGAATTCTATAACTTGTGATTTAAATTTTGCTGGAATTGTGTTGGCAAACCAGTTGAATTTTAATGGAAGGTTTGACGGAGAAAAAGGCCTTGTAACCGGAGGATACCCTTTTGAAGAAAATAGTTAGTTATTTATGTTCTACTTTTTTGTTGTTCTCTGCCGGAGGAGGCATCTTTTTCCATAAATGTACAGGGTACAACCTTGTATAGCACTTGACAGATGAGAATCTAAGAGTTTTATGTTCAATGACACTACTGACAGTTTTGTTTTAAATTTAAAATAACACAATTTTAAAACACAAACTCCTATCTTACCATTAAAAAATAAGGTTTGACACGGATTAACATAACTTTAAAACACAAACTCACGTCTTGCCATTAAAAAGTGGGGCTTGAAATAGATTTCCGTTCCAGACCCTACTTTTTAATGATGAGATAAGAGTTTGTGTTTAAATTTATGTTTGGTGTTTGTGTGCGTGGACTTGTCCTTAAATGTATAGTTATGATTTGCAACAGAAATGTGACTTAGTGAGTCTTTGTTTTTATTTAGTAGCTAGTACAATACACTCCATCCGTTTTCACTTTCTGAAAATTAATTTGAAATATTTTTAAATTTAAAATTAATATGATGCATTTAAAATTATAAAATAATAAATTTTATAATTAATAATACTTTTTAGTTCAATTAACTTTTATAAAATTAAATGCATCTATGTCAATTTTAAATTTATGATATAAAATTAAATACATTTATGTCAATTTTGATTAACAAATGTATTCCTTCTATCCTAAAAAAATATATTTTTTTTTGGTAATTTTCAATTAAAATAGTACTGTTTTTCGGAAGATTATATAACTTTTTACTTGGAAGATCGATTCGGATATCGTGCAGGAACATGGATGGAATATGTAGTGACAGGGTAGGTACTCTGGCTAGTAGTGAAGGGAATGCCACTAGACGGGAAAAAAATCTTGGAATATAAGTGAGAAAAAAATATTAATAATTTTTTAAAGTATTACGTATATTGAAATTTAGTCTCAGCATTTTTTTTTTTGAATGTCATAATCTATTACAATAATTTATATAATTTATCCTAACCTTAGGGGAGGGCCTTCTGGACCTATCTTCATACCTGCATCGTTTAACAAGAATCGAACCATCGACCTCTATATTAATAAAAGTAAGGCATATCAATAAATCAAAATGAATTATACCAATAGACCAACTGATCATCGGTAATTTCAGCAATCGTAGCATCTTTGCGGAAGTTTTATGATTTAAATATAGAAAGGGCTTGCAAATATTTCACTAGAACTAGAGAAATTTAATCAATCTACATTTCTGCATGAGTTTTTGTCTTTGTCAAGAATGGAGGTCTACTTACTATTAGTAGATTTTATTTATTTATTTATTGTCTTTTTGTATTTTAAGTTTTTGTACATGGGAAGTCGAGAAGTACTTTTTCTGTTCCAAATTATAAGATTAATATTGATATTCTAAAAATCAATTTAAGATATTTTTAAATTTAAAATTGACATGATTCATTTAGGTTTTGAAAATAATAAATTTTATAACTAGTAATAATTTTTAGGTAATTTATGATATTTATAATTATATTGACAAAAGCTCAATGAATTAATGTCAATTTTGAATTTTAAAATATTTAAATTGACTTCTAAAAAGTTAAGATTGATCTGATAATTTTGAAATAGAGAGAGTATATTGAAACTGAAATATAAAATATACTCTTTAGTTTGTACCGTTTTGCAAATTCCTAACTAAAATATTTTCTTCTTTTTTTACTTCTTTTTTTTCTTCTTTTTTCTCTTCCTTTTTTTTTTTTTCAAACTTCACTCTCCTGCTTGAATAAGTTGGGTAGAAGAGACCAAACCAATTTTTTTATAAAAATAAATAATGGATTTTATTTGATGAAAAATGACCATGTGAGTTTCAGATGATTTAGGGTAAGGGAAATTTTGTTTTTTGCACTTTCTATATAATTTTTATTGACTAATGTTCATTCAAGTGAATATTTTGCCAAAAAAAAAATATTTAAACGACAAATTTCTTTAAAAAAAAAACCTAATGCTCTGTTTTTGAGTTTAAAAATGGACAGAAAAGAAAATAAATTGACGAAAAAATTAAGTTTTCTGTTCAATTTTTGTGTTTCTGAGTTTTTTAATAAACGAAAAAGAAAAAAAAAATTGATAAAAAACTTGGCCACTTTTTCTACTAAAGTTTTTCATCCAAAATTGACCTGATTTGGACAGAAAAGAAAAGTAGATAAGTAATATTTTTATAATTCACATATTATCCTCAATTTGAATATAATAATTTTTTAATTATAACTCACTCATGTCCCCAATTTGTTTATATCTCTCTGAATCATAAATCTACAAATGGGTTGATTTTATTTTAGCCAAAAAAAGGGACGAAGATATGATTTATTTATTTTTTTCAAATCGAAGAAGTTAGCATTCCAGGTGCACTCAGTCACCCCCTTCTCTTGTTATTCCGTTTAATTAAATTTTCACATTGTATACCGTAAAGATTGGTAGTATTTGTCCCTTTTATTGGTTTATATTGATAACATGGAATGGCTAACTAATTTCATAATCTGGGTGTTTGCTAAAATCTTGTTTTGTATAGTTATTTCATACTAATCTTTGTTCTGTTATCCATAGAAGCCATTTGAATTAGTTCAATTTTTACCTTAAATTCTTGAATTGACCCATCTGGAGATCTTATTTAAAGTTCAGTTTACACCACCAGTGATGAAGCTAGGTGCATTAGAGTGGGGTTAATTGACCCTACTGAAAAAAAAATTATTTTATAATGTAGCGTAAATTTTAAAATTTTTAAGTATTATATATAAATTGACCACACTCAAATTTTATAATTTTTTTATTAAACGGGGTCAAATTGAAAATTTATAACTTTCTCAATCAAATTTTAGTCACATGACTCATATATCCTAAATATATGTATCTCTTTCTATAATATTTTTAAACTAAATAATAATCTAATTTATATTATTTTTTAAAATAATTAATGAATTAATTATTTATGAACAATTGTGATTAAAAAAGCCTATTATGAACCAATATAGTGTATATACATCATATATTATTAGTTATTATATTGTTATTGTAATACAGTATATATTATATATATGTGTGTGACCCGAGAGTATAAAAGTATTAACAAAAATTGGCTCGAGAGCGCTGCCCCCAAACCCCCACCAAATTATTTATAACTTAATAACAATTTTGACCCCATTGAGATACATTTCTAGTTTTGCCCCTGTACACCACATCAAAAAGGATCTTTAAACAAATCATCTAAAGGATCAATCATTCCAAAAATGCTTTGATGCTTGCTTGGCCAGGCCCTTTGTTTGCACATAAAGGGTATGTTTGCAGCTCATTTTTTTCCCCTTAGAAATTATAATATTATTTGCTTCAGATTACTAGGGAATACATTGATATATAGAAACTTTTATCGCCTTTATAATTTTCGTGTTGATATTAATCCTAAAGCAGATGCTAATAGTAACTGCTTTCTACAATAAAGTATGTTAGTGATAATATACTTCTTCACTTTAGGTTCTTTTAGAAAAATATTAAACTATTGTTGGCTATTTTGCATCCACATGAAAGAGGAGATGTTTATGTATGAAGATCTTGGTGTTTATTTATGTAGAAGAAGCTTCGAAAATTAGAGTGAATAAGAGTGGTATCTTAAGTGGATGATATTGATGTCAAGTCAATCTCTTAAATAAATAGCAGACGAAGTTAAGGAATCTCAAAACCCAAAATGAAAACTATTCAAGAATACTATACTCCAAATTGCAGCAAGCTATAGTATTGGTAATATTTATATCTATTTAACCGTTCTAGTTTATAGAATTTTTTTGTTGGCTAAATATAAAGTGTATTATATCCAACTAAAACACCACATCTTAGTGAAATTGATACTTGCAGCCTTAAGTTATCATTTAAACATAAATGTACACCTCTTTATACATGTAATTTAATTATATACCGTACAACTAGCTTGTGCTAGAGTGATAAACTTTGTACTAGAATAAAAGAGTGAAGGATAAATTTGTAAAAATAATATTTTTCTTTTCTTTTCATTAGAACTCAAAAACACAAGAAAAGAATTTTTTTAAATTTTTTATTATTTTCTATTAAAAACTCAAAAACAACACAAATAAAAATTTTAAGTTTTCTATTCTTTTCTTTTCTATTCTAATTTAAGTTTTCTATTCTTTTCTTTTCCATCTAAAACTCATAAATAGTGTAAAGTTCTAGAGACTCTATTGAGTCATGAACTTGAGACAGAGGTCGAATTTGGTAGTGAATTGGGGGAGTGTTGGTGGTGGCAGCGGCGGATGCATTTTTTTTCCTTTTTTTTTTTTTGTTTTGATCTTACAAAAAAATATGTGTTTACTTCCATTAGTACTGTGTTTTTTTTTTTACTGAAAAGTTGTTGAGATTTGCAAAAAAATAAATAAAATTTAGAGGAACATTTTTACAAAAAGAGTATAAATTGGAGTATTTATTTTGCATTTTAATTATTAGTCTTATATATATATATATATATATATATATATATATACATGGGACTGATCCATATCTCTACAGTTGTAACTTTAAGATTATCTTTACAACAAATCATGATCGTCCAGTTTCAGATCTAATGGTAAAATTGATCCCATGTGTGTGTTGTAGTTTGGCTTGGGGACACCCGCACAACTAAAATTTGGACTCAAAGATAACCAAACTACCTTCAAGAATACGTACTTTAGTAGTGCAGGTGATAATATTTAATATATTATGTAATACCCAGTTTTTTTTCCTTCTGCTTGTAGTCCCACATCGCCAACATCTTTGAACTCCCCTCCCCACTTAACCTATATATGAAAGACCACCATTTTGTTTTGTTTTACAAAAACATTAAGGTTTTACCCAATGTGAGAAAATCTTTTTGTGTGAGGACCTTTTTAGTAAAGATCTCTCTAGTTAAAATATTTGGTATCGAGGATGTGGACGGACTACGAACCTCATAATTTCGTGTATGTCTCTTTTTCTTTCTTTATGTAATTATTTAATTTTCTGTATCAGTTTTAATTTTATAGTTTTAATTTTTGCATGCTATTTAGTTTGTTAATTTATATATTTTAGTATATATTTGTTAGTAATTAACATTTTAAAATATTAAATTAGTATTTTTGTAACTTTAAAGTTTTGACATATAATAATAATAATAATAATAATAATAATAATAATAATAATAATAATAATAATAATAATAATAATAATAATAATAATAATAATAATAATAATATTTATTTGTAATAGAATTAAAAATGAAAAGAATATTTTTGTGAGTATACGTATATGTATTTCGGAAGGAACAAGAATACTATTATTTATTAATATATATGTTACCATGATTAAAATATTTATGTATGTATAACTTTAGGTAGAATTTTATTTAGAACGGAAGGATTTCAAATTCGCCTAAGAGAAATAAAATGTGTAAAACTTAATCAATTGATTAACTATTTATTTATCAATTTCTTTATTTTGTTAATTAGTTCTGAATGAGGGAATTTAACGAGTCAGTTTTGTAATATAATTTTGAGTATTACATTGCTTATTTCAGGTACGGATTTTGTACTCTTTCAGCGATATTCCTTTGGTTTTAATTTGTTTGTTTTATTCCTCATTAGAATTTGGATATTATTTCGATATATTGTTCATAGATGCATATGATAGTTTTGTTTGATTTTAGATATTCGCAACTTATCTTGTACTCTTTAGACTTATTAAGCATGTATAGTATTTATTTTGATTCTGTAGAAACGTACATACTAGTATATTTGGGAGACTTTGTGTTGATTTATTTTGGTTTAACATGTGCGTATTAGAATCCCTTTTGTGGTATTGTGTTACATTCATTGTGATAAGATATCTTTGTTAGATTATACCGTAGCGTATACCGAGCTATAACCACCCGTGGGGGTACCACAGGCATGTCTCTGGGCACTGAGGCATGACACCTTCCGTGACGGTGTGATCAGTCCATGGCATCTCCATTTTGTGTTTCAGTGGGTATTTGATGTTTTGTTGTGGGAGGCGTATGGGTCGGCCCTAGCATTTTGTTTTTGTCTATTCTGTTCTGTTCGGTGGTCTGGTGTTGTTTGTAATGCCAAGCATACCTTTCCGATTTTGCATACATTTAGATCTGTAGTCCAATGAATGTCTGCTTGTGTGACAGTATTTTGACTTGTCTTTGTGACAAAGTATATTTCTGTTTTATTCTAAGCTCGATATGAAATAAACATAACCATTCAATTCAGCCTTTTATGTTGTTCAGTAAATCAGTTCAGTTTAGTTGATCAGTTTCAGTTCAGTAGATCAGTTCAGTTCAGTAGATTAGTTCAGTTTAGTATATTATGTTATTCAGTTTAGTTCAGTAAGATTATGTTATTCAGTTCAGTTGATTTTGTTAATCTCATCTTAGTTCAATTGATTTTGTTAATCTCATCTTGGTTCAGTTGATTTTGTTATTCAATTTCAATTCTTATTTCTGCACTCTTTATCCGTACTGGACATTTGGCTCATGCTGCGTTTTTCTTCTGGCAGGTTTGCAAGGGGATTCAAAGGCAAGTGTGAGAGAGTTTCCTTTTTGTTTTGATTCTACTTAGAGTTCGTTTGTGCATAGCCTTATTTTTTACTAGTCGGGAATGGGGTGTTACATATTATATGAAAATTATTATAATATTAAAATAATGATATTTTCGTAATATTTCGTCCGTACAACTAAAATGTAGATTGTAAATTTCCCTAACCCGCTTCCGTTATGAAACACATATTTAGTTAATGACAAAATCTATACCTATGGCATTTAAATTTTTTTATCAAGTATTGACAGCCAACGAGCTAGTAAAATATATGGGTCTAGCACGTTTATTGATTAAACTAACCAGTATCTCATTGTGAAGAAGCAAAAACGAACTCAAATACTAAAATTTCAAACTGAATTAAAGTATTCCTTCCATTTTGCAACGTCTATCACATTTTAGTTTTCTTTTTCTTTTTTTCTTGTCTCAAATCAATTGCAAAAGTTTGATTAAAATATGAAATTTTGGACAATATTACAATCAATATAAATCTCTTCTAAGACAAAAAAAAAAATAAGAAGACAATTGCAAAAGTGACATTATTAGCGAAACAGAAGGAGTAATAAACTTTGCTACAAATACAATATGATCAGTATACTGTAATGTCTATGCATAACCAAATGAGACAATCACATAGAAAATTGAATATTAGGCTTAATATTGCATGCTCTAAAGTAATTACAAATTTCAAAGTAAAAGAAATTACTTGGTACTTACTCTTCATTTTGCTTGTGAATTTGGTGACAACAAAGGAAAAAGAACAAGTAATTTTATATATGAAATTAACATCGCTCAAATAGTTGAGGTCTCACCATTCGAAGAATACAATATATTCTCTATATCATTA
Organism: Hedera helix; assembly: GCA_947179155.2. NCBI lineage: Eukaryota > Viridiplantae > Streptophyta > Magnoliopsida > Apiales > Araliaceae > Hedera > Hedera helix. The sequence continues at coordinate 13,674,857 of OX359265.1, forward strand.
ATATTCTTTGGGTGTTATACTCAAACTTCAGATTTTCAGTTAATACGTGTTGATCACCAATTAATAAGTGAGAACTTTAGAAACGTGATCTAGTGTGGATTTATCATTCGCACAACTAAAGTACGAACCAAAATATTATAGAAAAATATCACTGTTTTTAATATTATAATAATTATTTAAATTCACCGTTAGCACTACTAAAGTGCAGATCTTTGAAGGCTTGTTGGTCATTTTTAAGTCCACACTTTAGTTGTGCTGATCACAACTGTAAACTTAAATTTATCCTTATAACAAATCGTGGTTGGTTACAGTTGTAAATTTAAATTTATCCTTATAACAAATCGTGATCGTTCAATTGCAGATCTAACGAATAAAAATACCATCCATCCGCATTTTAGTTTGGGAGAGCCGGCACTTTAGTTGTGTAGATTCAAAAGTTGACCAAAATACCTCTAGGATCCGCGTTTTAGTAGTGCATACAGTTTAAAAAATCCAATACATTATTAAAATATTAAAAAGCGGTGGCATTTTTATAATATTAGCGTCCGTACTTTAGTTGTGCGGATGATAGATACATCATATAAAATCGATCTTTTCTTTCTTTATGCGTAACAAGCTGCTACCACTAAAAGCTCATTCATTCATGCGTAAACTGCAGCTCAAATGCTCAATCAAGTATGGCTTGATTCTTAGCAGCAATCCTTTATGGATAAGAAGTTGTTGAATCACTATCCACTACGGGTTCATCAATTCATATAGTGAAAGCAGTATACATGGCGTCATTGGTTGTCGTAATTATTGACTATAAGCTCAAGTACATGATTATGTTACCAAATTTCGTAAGTTGTTAGCAAATCAATTACAATCTTAAATCAATTTCGCGTATATGAGTCATGAACGATTTGATTTCGTCGTGGATGTTTATGTCAAGGATTCTTCCACGTAAAAAGGTTATTATCTACTATATTTTATATTCTGCTTAAACACATATGGGAGAGGAAGATATTGATTACGATGCACTTCTTACGCATGAATGGATTCTCTTATGCAAAATAAAAACTAAAAAATCTCTTTGTCCACACTTTAATTGTGCAAACAATGAAATTTTTAAAGAAAACAGTATTTTGGTCAGTTCTGAGTATATACTTTAGTAGTGCGGGTACTTCCAAACTAAAGTGCATTTGTGTAATTATTTTCACAGTTAAATTTGTGCAATTGAAAGTACCACAATTTGTTGTAAGAATAGACTTAAATTTACAACTATAAGTATGGATCGGATACACATACACATACATAGGGGTCGCATTCACAGTAAATATTTGTCGAGAGTACCGTTGCATCAACCAAATCAACCAAATACAAGGGGCAAATTGGCGATGAAATTGTTTGCTGCTAGAAACTCTAGCGATATGGCCAATTTTTTTTGGCCCTGCCACTATAGCTTCTAGTGGCAGTATGCTGACAGCAAACATTTGTTGTGGATACCTTACCACACACATACACACATATATATGGGTATTGATCCATAACAAGCATTTGTTATGGGCACTATTCCAATAAACTCATATTTCACTGTTGAATATAAGATCTTGTGGCTAGGAGGAGCACCTGGCTGCACCTTCATCATGTGGCCAGTGCAACTCTCTCATGCAACCAGTGTCAAGTTTGAACTGACCAAGTTGCTCCCTGGCCTCATGAGCCTCGTGCAATCAGTAATTTTTTTTTCTGACCACATTAGGGAGGTGCAGCCAGTGTAAAAAAAATAATTGGCTTACTAAAACGACGTCATTTATCCATAAGAGAGTCACGGTCAGGCATTTTTTTTTCCTTGGCCACATGAGGGAGTCACAGCCAGTGTAAAAATATAATTGGTCTACTAAAACGACATTTTTTATCCATGAACAAATCCCATGATCTTAGGAAAATATTAAAAAGAGATTTAATAAGATAAAACAAAAAAGCGCTTTATCTATTATATCAAAAGACTCTTATTTGATTTTTTAGATAGGAAACTTAAAATCATAGGAATAAAAAGTGTTTTTAAAACAAATAAAGTTTTTAATCTAAAACAACTTTTATAAAATCTAGGCTATCTAAAAAATCAAATAAAAGTCTTTTCCCAACGGAATGCATATTAACTTATTCCTATCTAAGTTGGTTTCATTGATTTGTTTTATCTTATTAAATCTATTTTTAATATTTTTCTAAGATCATGGGATTTTGTTTTAACAACAGATGAACTTTCTAAATATCCTAGACTATTGGATTAAGTTGGTTTACTGTAAAAGAGTTTTTTAAAATCATGGGATATCTTGTAACCTATTTTTAAAAAATGTTACAAAACTTTCTTCATGGATAAACGACGTCGTTTTAGTAAGTCATTTATTTTTTTACATTGGTCGTGACTCCCTCATGCGGCCAGGGAAATAAAAAATTGCCTTATCGTGACTCCCTCATGGATAAACTGCATCGTTTTAGTAGGCCAATTGCTTTTTTACACTGGTCGCACCTTCCTCATGAGGTCAGACAAAAAATAAATAATAAATCATTGGTCGCGTAAGGCTCATGCGCCCAGGGGACAACTTGGTCGTTTCAAACTTGACATTGGCCGCATGAGAAAGTTACACTGGCCGCATGAGAGAGGTGTGACCAAGCCCTCCTCCTAGGCACAATATTTTACATTCAACAATGAAAGATGAGTTTGTCATAGCAAACACTTGTTATGAATCACTACACTATATATATATATATATATATATATATATATATACTAGAGAGAACTCGTGCCTGAAGGCACGATGCAATTAATATAACAATTGAGTACTGTATCAAATATTTCTAGATTGAAAATTTTAAAACTGTTGTGGATTATCAGTTCTATAACAGAACTAAGAGTCCAACCATTAATACAAAAATATTGATACTTAATTCAGTCATAATTTCTTTTTGAGACAAACATTAATATGCTACTTATTCCTAACTTAAAATTAGTTATTGGCAAGTATGAGCAATTAATTGATTGACGATAGCGGGCTCAAATTTGTGTAATATAGTATTTTCAGATATCTCATACACCTTTCATTTATTGACAAAACGGAATGAGAAGTTTGGTAGCATTTATTTGCCTCCAGTATCTCTATCCATCGATCAATATGATCCATGAACAGTATTTCATGTGGAAAAGGGTAATACTGCAAGTCATTTGGTGGGATCCAATGAGGAAAAAAAAAGATTTAAAAATTCAAAAGAAAGACTTTTGCATATATACCCAAAAGTATAAAATGAGCCCTTTAAGTCCAAACAAAAAAATATTGTCATAACACTAACTAAATCGCATCACCATAACATTTTTTCATTTATATTTTTTTCTTAAAATTGGACAAAAGAATCTCATACCATGAGTTAGAGCCTACTACAATAATTTCTCTCAATATAGCCCGTAAAAACACCAAAGAGATTACACGTAATTGTCCGTGTCTGAAGGCACGACGTAGATTAAAATTTAAAAAATACTTTATTACCTAAATACTCTTTACAACCTAAAATAACTTACAAATCAATTAGAATAAATTTGAACCGTCCCTGTGATTTTTCGCCCAAATCAATTACCATGTGAAAACATAACGACCACAATACCCAAAAAACAGGAAAATGACGTTAATGCTAAAAGGGTGACCCATGTTGTTTACGCACAATTTTATTTATTTATTATAATTATAATAATAAAAATTATTATTATTATTATTATTATTATTACTACTACTACTACTACTACGACTACTACTATAATAATAATAATAATAATAATAATAATAAAAATAATAATAATAATAATAATAATAATAATTTTATGATTATTAAATAATTAGCAATGAATTAAAAAATTTGTACTAATTAATTGTGCATTAGATGATTGAATGAATATACTTGTGTATGTGTATATTTATTTAAAGTAATAAAGTAAGGTGTTTTAATTAATTAAAGCAAGTCTAATTGGATTATATTTTAAATCCAAATGAGGTATTAAATTAGGTCAATTAAATTTACCTAGTAGTCCATGTAATTAAATTAAGGCTTAGTCCATATAATTAATTAAACAATCCCTATGCTTATTTTAATTAAAGGTAGCATAGTTTATTTATTGTTAGCCCAATGTGTTAATTAAATTGAGCCCAAACCAATTAAATAGATGAGCCCAATATATTATATCCTAGAGTCCAAGGTGAAGCTCAATAGAAAGTCAAAATTGGTCAACATTGTTACATATATGAATATATATATATATATATATATATATATATAATTAAAGCATGAAAAAATAAAAGGAAAAATGACCTAAAAAGGCCATTTGGGCGGTTGCACCATAGGGCCCATGTGACGACCCCAAATCCGGGTTCCTTGAACCTCGGATTCGGTTCCACACGAGTACAACATTTTTCTTATTATTCATGAATTACAACAATATTATAATTGGTAAATAACCATTTATTTACAATTTTACAACATCTTTTTCTATTCCAGAATCGAAATCTTTATACATTCCTAGTATGTCTTAATATCATACATGATACGACATTCTATTATAATCAACTTATGTATTTAACACTCATATAACATACCAACTAAGTTTTATGCTACACAATCATTTACCTGTCCAATTCGGACTGATATCTACAATAAATATTTAGATCTTCAATGGAAGTAATATGTTTTCCTGTTCCTTGTTCTTTATCGAGAACTTCAGGTAACTAACCTTATCTGAAATTGTTGGTTTAGGCAAGAGTGAGCACGACGACTCAGGAAGTTCAACAGATAACACATAACACATAGTTCATGTTTTATACATGCTTCTCATACTTCATGCATTACATTATATGAATGCATCATATTTCTCATGCTTTGCATACAATAACAACTAGCATCTAACAAATCATGCTTCATATTGATATATATTTCACATGTAACCATATTTCATGTTATTCACATATCACAAATATCTTCATACTATTAATTTAAATCACATTATAGCATATTATTGCACATAGGAGCAAATTCTGAAAAACTTGCCTGGTTCGCTTATCCGCCTTACGCTAGCTCTGCGCGTTTTGTTCAACCTACAATTAAATATGAGATTGACGTAACTATTAGTTACAATAATCATTCATTAGCCTTGATTAAGACCCTAACTTTAATTTTATTATCTTTTATCAAGGTTCGACAATGAACGTTTAACGTCCGGATAACCCTATACAAACCATAGTTGGACATGTCAGGTACACTTCCCAAACTTACATCAATACCTTGCTTTTAACATCCCATGTATATTTAATACGTTGATTTATTAGTTAGTCACTCACGGACTAATTACAATGATTTAATTAAACTTTCTTCTTTAGCATAACTTATCATCTAGACATTTAATAACGTGTCAAACGCTTCCCATATTATCACCCTTTGATAATATATTACCCTCGTATAAATATTATTAATCATTTAATAATATTTTTAATTATTCATGAGTATTATTAATTATTTAATAATATTTACCCTCTTAATAATATTATTAATCCCTTAATAATATTTCATCACTTACATACATTATTAATCATTTAATAATGTTTTACTCTTTTAGTAATATTTAAAGGTTTAAACAATTAACTAAAAATTGTTTAATCACCTCTTTATTCCTTTCATTCATTCATTTTATTTATTTAATATTAATTAAATAAATAAATAATTAACTTTACTTGTTTACTTATCTTTACATAAACAATTATTTCCTTAATCTTATTTCCTTTTAATTATTATTTAATATCCTTTAACTCATAATTAAATAATTACTTAACCCCATCTATTATTTAATATTAATTAAATAACAAATGATTATTTTATTCACTTCATCTCCATTTAACTATTATTTAATATCCTTTAGATAATAATTAAATAATTAAATCATTCTTATTTATTAAATAATAAATAATTACCTTATTAACTTTCTCTTCCTTTAATTATTATTTAATATCCTTTAAATAATAAATAATAATTAATCATCCTTACTTAGTATTCAATATTAATTAAATAATAATTATTTTGCTAACCTTATCTTCCTTTAATTATTATTTAATATTGTTTAAATAATAATTAAATAATTAATCATCCTTACTTATTATTTAATATTAATTAAATAATAAATAATTATTTTATTAACTTTAATATCCTTTAATTATTATTTAATATTAATTAAATAATAAAAATTTATTTATTTAACTTTACTTATTATTTAATATCGATTAAATAATAAATAACTAAATCATTTACTTTAACATCTTTTAATTATTATTATTAATTAAATAATAATTAATTAATTACTTAACTTTACTTATTATTTATTATCCATTAAATAATAAATACCTAACTTATTCACTTTAACATCCATTAATTATTATTTAATATTTATCAAATAATAATTAATTAATTACTTAACTTTACTTATTATTTATTATCCCTTAAATAATAAATACCTAACTTATTCACTTTAACATCCTTTAATTATTATTTAATATTTATCAAATAATAATTAATTAATTACTTAACTTTACTTATTATTTAATATTAATTAAATAATAAATAATTAATTTATTAGCTTATTTACACACTAATAAATAGCTAATTGATGATGAATCACCCAATTTTTTTCACATATTATTTTACATCACTCGAATAATATGTCAAGAGTTCAAATATCATTTTTCTGTAATTAATAATAATTTTTCTATAATTATTATTAATTTAGTAAGCTTTAATCCATCATAAATTCTAATAAATACCAAATAACAGAAAATATCAGATTTTAAATTTTTATAATTTCTTTAAAAATTATAAGCATTTTCTCTTTTGGAATCAACTCAAAAACCGGCCTAAAAATGCCCGAACCGGCCCTACCTAGAAATCATGAAAAACCGGAAAAAACCGAACCGACCGGTTTTTAAAAAAAAAATAGGCAGATTAGTTTCTGAGTTTTCCAGACTTGGGATCTCCGACGGGAACTTGAATAAAATGAAATCCACAAGTCTGATTGAGGTCTATTAGGTATCGATGAATTCGTAACTTCCCGAACTACATGATTCTGTTATCAAACATCAAATTTGGATTTGTTTTGGTCACTGAAAATAGCTCTAAACCAGACTGTTATGCACAGCCCTAAAATCAGTGGGGTGTTTTGGTAGAAAATCCATATCTTGCTCATTTTAAATCGGATTTTAGTCATTCAACTTGGAAAATCTTCATATTTCATGGATCTATCACCCAAAATTGACGGATCATAAATCCGACTTACGGATCGTGAACAGTAATTCCGTGAATGGGCTTCTATGTATTAGATTAACTTGTTTTCGTCGGTAAAAATTTATTCAATGAGTTTGATTAAATTTTTCATCACAAACACATATAAAAAACCCATGTTAAACCCATGTAACCCTAGATATACCAATATAGCATGGATCTATCCATTTAGACTTTGAAAATTATTTTTCTACCATAGAAATTACATAGTACCCAAAGAACAATACCAAGCTAGAAGGTTTTATACCTTTTGTTGATTATCCTCTTTGTTAGAACTTTGAAAAGGCTTGGATGATAAATCTTCTTACATAGATAGGTTCCTCTTGATGAGACATCCATCTTTAAATCTTGCTCCAAGATCATCCAACCATCAATGCTCACAAGATCTAACTTTCTTTTTCTTTTTCTCTAGAGTTTTTCTCTATTTTCTTTCTCTCTAGCTTTTCTAGTAAAAAGACTAACAAACATAGCACAAGTGTGGGATGTCTTATTTATAGCCCTCCACTAATACCTCATTAACTTTTCTAATTCACCAATGTTGGTGAAATTAAGGCTTAATTGAATTTACTATTGCATAAATGACCATTTGGAATGACTAGCTTGATTGACCATGGTGTGACCTGTTACTTGCAATTTTCCAAGCTAGCAAAACAAGTAACCAATTGAGTATATAACACTCAATCACCAAACTCACCAACATTTAACCTTGGTCACACAATACTCAACCTTAGTTAAGACTCATCTTATTTATATATACATATTTATATATCTCACAACAACTAACCACAATGTGGTTAACTCTCTACATTAAAATGACCTAGGTTGGTCCACACACCCAACCATGGTCTAAACTCATCATATAAATAGATATACTTATTTTATCATTTTCTCAATTAACCAAGGTATGGTTAATTCTCTACAACATCCAACTCATAGTTACCTACCAATTCTATATTGATGATTTATATACATACATAATTGTATCTATAATATTCTTCCTACAACTAACTCATGCATAGTTAAATCTTTAATTTATTTACTACATAGGGTTACTCAATTAACTCATCCATAGTTAATTCTCATCATCACATTCATTCACCTAGCAATTAACCAATGTTTGGTTAATACTCTCTCTTGTCTATCAACTAGGGTTATTCAATTAACCCTACATTAGTTAATTATCTACACTTAACAATACTTGAATTTATTCTCCCAACATATTGACCAACATTTGACTTTTATATTTGGGCTACTAGTTTATTTTGCATTGGGCTCCCTTATTTAATTATTTGGGCTACCCAACACAACTCACACATCTTTATAACTTGGGTCATGTAATTAATTTAATTAGATTACCACCACATTATATACAATACTTGTCAACATAATTTAATTGGACTTATATTAATTACCTCTTGGACTATAATATTTGGGCTTATTATTTAATTACACATCTTCATGCAAGTATTCCCATATTGGTCTTGTATTAAATTCATTAATGGACTCTATATAACAACTTAATAATTAAGTTAATTAATTAATTAATTAACTTCATAATATTGTCATTCTAGACAATCATTCTAGTTTTTCTATAACTTTAACTCTTAACTAATATAATTAACTTAGTTAATTATATTTTATGACTTCCCTTCTTACTTCACATTTTAAACTAATTAAATTATTAGTTTAATTGAGTATTTAATCTACTCATCTTCTTATTGGGCTAATAAACACACATTAGGTGTATATATATTAATATAATCACCTTCACTTTTCAATTGAATTTATTTTCTTAATAAATTCTCTACATGCATCATTAAAATATTTTCACATTTAATTTCTAACAAATACATTATGTTAAAAAAAATGTTCACCCATTTTTCACACATCTCACTTCTACAACTCTAGGTTTTAAACCATAACCTTTAATTTATATTTAAAATCTTATTTACAAATATTGTAAATATCTGTTATATTACAGCCCACATGGGTGGCTTGTTTTTGCATTGTTGCTTCCAATTTACTCTTTGTCATAGTAGGTGTACAACCCTTGTCGCTCACATTGTCAATCAACTTGTCCTTCCATACAACAGTAATCCTAATTAAGCATTAATTTGACCAATACTAGTGGATTAGGAGAGTTGATGATGTATTAGTAAAGTACTATAAATAGAGTACTCCTCACACTTGGTGATGTTTGTTAGTTCATTTCCTGATATTCTAGAGAAAAAAATAAAGAGTTTTTGAGAAAGAAAAGAGAGAAACACTTGTGAGTTATGAGAAATTGCTAGAGATTTATCAATGTGGAGTCTCTAACAAAGTTCATAGCAAAGAGGAAGAGAGCATTCAAGTCCATAAAGTTTAAAAGTGCTACAACCCTTCCTTTGTTCTTTTTTGTAGCTTAGATATGATTTAATCGGTTAAAAATATATTTTTAATCGATCAAAACTTATTTTGATGGTCTTGAAGTCTTAAAATATGTTATATATGTATATTCATGGTTTGATATGTTTATATTATGTTTTAGTATGTGTGTATTGGATAAAAGTAGAAGAAATGTTCATATCAAACTTTACCGGTAAAGCCATAACTAAGCATGTGATGTTTAATATTGTAGTTTGAAATGTACAAGTTAGAAAATGGATTTTTATGACTAGAAAGTTACATATATGAGTTTTAAAGAAAACTCAACTTGAAGTTTTCAAAAATATTAAAAAACAAAGGAGTTATGTCTTTTACCGCAAAATAGGTCGTTTTTAAACCCTAAGGCTATGTTTGTTTGCAAAATATATACTTGGGATTGGACTATTTGTATTAATTTAAAACTATTTCCGACTTTTTAATCCCATCATGAGGGATTAATAGTCCCTTAAATAGTCCTTGGATTATTTTTTTATCATTCTCAAGGCTATTTATGAGGGTTTATATAATCATCTAGTCATAAATAGCCTTGAGAATGATAAAAAAAATAATCCAAGGACTATTTAAGGGACTATTAATCCCTCATGATGGGATAAAAAAGTCAGAAATAGTTTTAAATTAATACAAATAGTCCAATCCCAAGTATATATTTTGCAAACAAACATAGCCTAAGTGGTTCGATCTTTAAATTTCGTGTAAAACATTTTAAAAAATGCGATCGAACCATGAAATGTTGTAAAACAAGAAGTTAGAAACACATCAACACTGATTTTGTGTTATTTGGATGTGTAGATTTTATTTTATCAATGTTTGAATCAAAAGTGTCAAAAATCTGAAAATTGAAATTTGTTTCTGCAGTATAGCGTCGAGGTGCTGTGTTGCAGTGCAAATCATTACGTCGAGGCGCCGTGCACAGCTCTGAGAAAAATAATAAATCTGAACCGGATCAGGTCGGGTCGGGTCAAAAAATGAAAAATATTCTAAAAATCATTTTAATATTTTTGAACTTAATAAATGTATTTTTAAAGTTGTAGATAATTGATTAAATAATTAAAAGTGTATAAATATTATTAAAGAATTAATAATATAATTAAGTTAATAAAATATTATTAAATAAATAATAATATTAGAAAAATATTAAAATATTATTAAAAGTATAATAATATTATAAAGTCAATAAAATATTATTAATGAGTAATAATATTAATAAAAAGATAAAATATTATTAAATGAATAATAATATTAGAATATGAATAAAATATTATTTAACGATTAATAATATTAGATAATTAATAAAATATTACTAAATGATTAATAATATTATATAATTAATAAAATAGTATTAAATAGTTAATAATATTAGATAATGATTAAAATATTATTAAATGATTAATAATATTAGATAATTAATAAAATATTATTAAATAGTTAATAATATTAGATAATGATTAAAATATTATTAAATAATTAATAATATTAGAGAATTAAAATTATTATTAAATGATTAATAATATTAGAAGATTAATAAAATATTATTAAATGATTAATAATATTATAAGATTAATTAAATATTATTAAATTATTAATAATATTAAATAAGTGTATGATCTATATTAGATATTTAATATAGGTTTTATGTGATTGAAATATTATCAAGTAATGATAATATTTCCTAAGTGTTAATATACCCGTAAATCTATAATTATGTGGTTACGAAAGAGTTATAAAGGTTATCATATATATGTGTATATGGTACTAATTTAAGATCAAACTGATTAATTGTTAGGTTTGTTCAAAGCAAATTAAATTGAATTGATTAGCAGTAAACTACGTACGAGACAAATTTTTCTTAACCCTAACTTGTATTTATTGTTGCAAGTTTTTTTCAACCTTATTTATATTGAGCAATTCAATTATTGTTGAGCAAGTATCTACACTCGTAGTTATTTGACAGAGTTTTAAGTGAGTTAATTATCTAAAATTATTCCACATCATTACTGTTATTGTATTCGCATATAGTGTTGTTTCAAATATTTTAGTTCATTAATTCAAGAACTGTTTAAGAATGTCTAAGCTAATTATTTTAGCTAGACAATGTATGTTTAAATTCATCAAATTAAACACTTTAAATGCTTATCCAAACCATTGGTTGATGCGGATCCTTATAGTAAGACTAAGAATGAACAACCCTAAATAAGAGGGATTTTTATCTGTCGGGCAACCGAATTTACGCAAGATGTCTGAATGTTATGCATATACATATGGTACAAGGGGCTGATCCCCTTGAGTACTAGTTTTTCAAGGAGTCAGACATATACAAATGTCTGTTCTACCTTAGTAGCAGTTCATGGTCCTTAAATACCACTCAGCAGTAAAGAGTCAATTCATTCTTATATTGATAAATTGATTCTTGATTTCTTTCACAATTGTTATCTATTGTCAAAAACCCTGATATTAATTTCTCTTTCATCATGATATATCCTGCTATTTGCTTATAAACTTGTTTCTTGCTATATCATGACTTATTTCAGCTAAGCCAGAGTGTTTTAAACATGACAATGGTAAGAAAAAAGTCAACGCTTAGATTAGCTTGATGCATGCTAGATTAATTACTTTTATATAATTTTTTTTGTAAATCTTTTATATTCCCTTAAGATATGTATTGTTTATGTTAATGTTAATCGGCCTTGGGAAGTGTATCATTTTTATAAGGAACATTTTGTATTATTCCGCGAAGTTTAAATACAATTTATGTATTTAATTATTAGTAAGTATTGTACACTGGAGAACCAAACCCGAGGTTATAGAACCCGGATTTTGGGCGTCACAATTATTATTATTATTATTATTATTATTGTTGTTGTTGTTGTTGTTGTTGTTGTTGTTATTATTATTATTATTATTACTATTATTATAATTATTATTATTATAATAATTATTATTATAATTATTATTGTTATTATTATTACTATTATTATAATTATTATTGTTATAATTATTATTACTATTATTATTATTATTATTATTATTATTATTATTATTATTATTATTATTATTATTATTATTATTATTATTATTATTATTATTATAGTGTAGTGGTGAATTTGATTTGGGCGAAAAATGTGAGTGAATAGATTTTTGAGAAAAAAATGTTGAATTGAAAGGAAAAATGAAAGATAAATTAATGACCGTTGGATATTGAAGTCCCAAATGATTTTAGGCTGTTGGATGTTGAAACCTAAATTGATTTAAGGCCGTTGGATGTTGAAGTTTTGGAATTTAAGCCGTTCTGTTTTTTATATATATATATATATATAATTCACAACAACTAATTGCTATAACTACTGTTCCAGCAACCGAAGTTGCCGCTAAAGACTCTAGCGGCTGCTTTGAATATTTTTTACACGAAGTAAATTAGGCAACTTGTCAGATATCGAACTAGGTATCGTCTCTTGTGTCAAAAATTATAGAGATCAATATTTTTAGCATTTTAACTGGTGAAAAATATGCAATGGTCGAATACAATTTTGTACTTAAGGATCAAGAAAACACCAAAATTGTGTACTAGAATGGTTTAACAAATTAAAGTTAAAGTAAGAAATTATCGAATCAAACAATATTATTTTAATATTGAAAATTAATTTACGTGAAAAGTGTGAGATTGTTCATGAAATCATTATTAGTTTTAATTAAATTAATCCATCACAATGAACATCTATTATCATATATAATAAGGTAGTTGAAGATTTTATCTAAATTAATTTGATTGGTCATTTCAAGAAAAATTTGGTCATCAACTTATCATTATCAAATACAAATTACATAATTATAATAATACATATTCAAATTTAATGGATATAATTATAATTTGTTATCTACATCTACATGCATGAACCTTACAATAAAACAAAAAAAAAATCAAAAAAAAATATTAATGTCATATATATGTATATATATACATAAATAATAATCTAAAAGAAAAACTTATAATTAAATTAATTTGATAAATAAAAAAAATATTAGAAAAATATTCCATGCCTCGCACAATCCCAAGGTTGTTTGATCATAATTACGTAGCATTGATTTTCATTTGAATATGCTTTTAGGGTTTAATTATGTGAGAATAATGAAAGCACGGAGGGTAGGTCAAGAGAAATAAATTTCTTACATTTTACTATTGGCATGTCGGCCTAGACCAATCTATTCACTAGTGATTTAGTGGGTCACATGTCCGGCCTGGAGATATTAATTTCTTCTAAACTTGTCAAATGTGTCGACAAAGGCTTTATTATTAATGTCTTACCTTTAAATAAAAGAAATGAGCTTATCATCCCGTACGATTTTTATAATAAAATAATTATATTATTTATATTATATTAATATATTTGTTATAATAATAATAAATTAATATTGGGTAAGATAAATTTTATAAAAAAATTATTTCTTTACTAATTATTAATGAAAAATTAAATAAATTTAAAAATATACAATAATAATTCATTTATATTCATCTTTAAATTAGTAATTTATTTATTTAAATATTTATATATTCATCTATTTATATAATAATAAATTTCAAATAAATATACTTATATAATTTAATAATAAAAATTATTATATAGTTAAATTGCTTACATTTTGCTATTGGTACGTCGACACAGGCGAAGTTAGTCATTAGTGTGTTGCATGTCTACTGGATATATTAATTTCTTCATAAACTTCTCAATGAGTCAACAATTGAAGGTTTTATTTAATGTCTTACCACTTATTAAAACAACTATATAATTAATTGTACCTTTTTGCGGTTTTATATAATTATATGTGAAAAATGTAGATACCTTATAAGTATCTAATTATTAAAGTTAATACGTTATTCTTTTGGTTTTTTCTAGATAAATCCTACTGCACATATATAAAAATATTTAAATATAAGAATTTTTATATAATTTGTTAATGTTTATCAACGATTTTATGTTAATGAAAATTTAATAAATTTAAGTCATCAAAAAGTATATTTATTTTACAAGAATATAATAGTGGTGCTACACAACTTTAAATTAAATCAAATTTTAATATTTTTGTTTGATTATGGTTAAATTTTGCTAAATGATTAATATAAAATTATTTTATGAAATTAGAATATATATATATATATATATATATATATATATATATATAACTAGGATTGTGCAAATTTTTTGGTCTGTTTGGTATATAGGGTATACCGGACCAGCCCGAACTGATCGATTCGGAACAAAATGGACCTATTCGGCATACCGGTACAACCCATTCGGCATTTTATGATTCGGTATGTACCGATTTTCTTATATTATTATTAATAATAAATAATTAATAAATAATAATAATAATAATAATAATAATAGTAGTAGTAGTAGTAGTAGTAGTAGTAGTAGTAGTAGTAGTAGTAGTAATAATAATTTTCGGTAAAATCGGAACCGAACCGATACCGGTATCGGTTCATAATTTTGATACCAATTCGGTTCGATACCGGTCTAGTTCGGTTCGATTTTTATCAAATGAACACCCCTATATATAACTTATCTACCTTGTAAGGTATCTCCTGTGGACCCTAATTACATATATTCAAGTTATAAAATTATTAATTTTTTTAATAATGTAATTTGTAGATTTTCTCAATTTAAAATAATATTGCTGAAAATTACCACATAACATATATATACAACATAAACACATATATATACAACATAAACACATATATACACACACATTTGTATATATATGTGTTTATGTTGTATTTATAAATTCTATTGATTATGAAAATTAAGGAATTAATAATTAAATTAATCCATAAATTAATAAAAAGTTAATGAAGGAGTTAGAAAAATTGTAGTTATTGATTTTAGATTTAATCAATAATTATGGAGGAATGTTGGAAATTATATAAGGAGAAAGTAATTATATAAATTATATAATTTATCTAAGAAAAGTTAATGTAAATAGTAAAGAAATGAGAAATAAATGAGAAAAATGAAGGTTTTAATTTATTAAAAATTATGTTTATGTATAATGGAATTTTCATGAATTTTATGGAGGATAATATTTTAGAAACGTAAATATGTTAATGTAACATGTTTTCCAAGTAACGAAGTGAAAAAGCATGAAAAATAATTTTTATATGTTGTATAAATTATTTTATTAATTTTGGAGTTATAAATTACCTCATATAACATACGTGTCATTATGTGTGTACAAAATTTGTCAAGTAAAGTACCGAAAAGAAGTCTAAATATTATTTATAAATCATATTATGATTTTTAGTGAATTAAAATAAATATTTTATATACATTATATAAAATATTTATTACACGAAATAACTACGTAATGTATAAAAATACTCATGTATTCTTGATTTTTGGAACATCCGAGAAGGGAATAAGTCGGTTGCATGGGATAAGTCAGTGGAAAAATTTTAGTCCTCCAAAATAGTTAATTTATTTTAGTTATAAAAAGCAAGAAAAAGGAAATGAATATACACACACATAATAAAACATATTCCCTCCATTTCCTTCCCCTCCCACCACCATCGTAGCTACCACCACCACCAAGAGGAAAAAGTTAGTGCCAACAAGTGAGGAACAAGTGTCAAAGGAATGATTCTACCTTTTAGAAGGTATAAAAAAATTATTTTGTTTAAATTATTTTGGTATTTTTGGTGATAAAATAATTTTGTGAAAAATTAGTAAATAATTAGAATAATTATTCTATATAATTTTAGGATGCATATATGATAATTATATCATGTTTAGAGGTGTTATGTTGTGGAAATTATGTAGCAAAAATGGTGTTTTTGTTGCTTGGCAGGTACTGTTTTCGGGAAGAAGAAAAAAAAATTGCAGGGTTGTCCGCATATTGCGCGGCAGCTATGTGCAACAGCTTTTTTTTTTTCCGCACGCCAGGTTAAAACGACGTCGTTTTGAGGGGCGAAAGGTAAGTCGCGCCGTGCGCGGCTGAGTGTTGATGACGTCAGGCCAATCGACGTCGTTTGGATGACGTAGGGGGGAGGCCGCGCAATGCGCGGTGGCCGGCCACGCGGTGAAATTATTAGTGTGCCCTTGGCCTTTTAAGTTAATGACCAGCGTATCCTTTGGCCTCGGGAAATTACAGTGTTGCCCCTAAGCTTTTCGAAAAATTCCGGTTTTGTCCCTATAGTTGCGGAAATTATAAAAATGCCCTTAGAAAATAATTTTTAATTAAATAAATATTTAAAAATTATTTAAAAATTATATAAAATTACTAAAAATATAGAAATGATATTTGAGCATTAAATTTAATATTTTTGTAAAAATATTAAATATTGAGGATTAATATTTAAATATTTTAAATATTAATCTAATAAGTTTAAAAATTTAGAAAATGATTAAATAAAAATTTGGACAACCAAATATGCTAAATTTTATTCGATGAGTCGGGTTGTCCGTATTGAATGTGTTTGATATTAAGTTAAAGTAATATATTGAAGAATGAGGTTAATATAATTAACCATATAAATTGATAATTGGTCAGGTACCCAAAAATAAACCGTCGGGAAGGGTTAATTACATTATAAATGATATTAATTAAGTAAATTAATATCATGAGAGGATAAATAATTGTTAATTGATTATTTTATTATCATAGGTTGTACAAGAAGCATTATAGAATGGGTATTTATTAATTCCAAAATTCAGGCAAGTTCTTCAGTATTTTTATGTTAAATGTTTGTCTGTTATGATATGTAATTCTTGTTTCAAATTCATATAAATTATGTGTTATGCGATCTGTGGATAATATGACAACGATGTGTACTTTGTGCTATAATATGAATGTATGTGAGATATAATGCTTAAGTAGAAGCACAACACATGATGTATGACACACAGAGAGCATGATATGCTATGTACTACGTGAATCATGAAATTTGTAAACTGTTGAACTTGTTGAGCCGTTGTGCTCATTACTTGGCTAATATACATTTTGCAGGTAAAGATATAAATTTTAAGAATATCGGATTATGTTAGAGATGGATCAACTTAGAAGGTTGTAAATGAAACTGTTATATTCAATATGGTAAATTGCAAAGTTTATGTTGATGTTTCGTATGTACATATATGTTGGATCCGGATAGGATGAATATAGTTAAATTGTGAACCGTGATTGTTCAAGATGATTGTTACGTTAGAGAATATTATATGTCTAATTATAAATTATGAAACAAAGAAGGCTGTATGAATATAAATAATATTAAAATTTGAATGTTGAGCTTTATGATACTTGTAACAAAAAGAAAAAGTAAATGTTGCGATTTAGGGACTAGGACCGAGATATAAGGATTTTAAATATCCAAATATTTTAATATAATGATTGATTGAGAAAAAGAAAAAAATTTATACCGAAAAATTTGGTAATTGATGACTGTAAAGTCAATTAATGGATTAAATAAGGTGATTAAAGATTTATTAACGGACCAAAATTTGGATGTTAAAGGAATAATGTATAATAAATGCGAAATTTAAGGTAATAAGGTTTGTCGAATTTCGGGGTTGTTACAAATGGTATAAGAGCTAGAGGTTATAAACCTTAGGTAAATGATACCTTAGGCTATAACTTAAGTAAGGAAGAGTAAAGTTAGTTGCGTATTCTAAAAACTTAAGCGTATAGTAAGTTCGTGACTCATGATTGTATGGTGGAGCCCCTCAGTGAATGGGCGACTATGACCTGATTAGGACAAACTCCCTAAGCCATATGATTTTGGTAAGTTTCTGAGCCCAAATACGTTATAAGTTTGATGAACATGGAGGGATTAGAATAGAGAGAAATAAGTTGAGAAAGATATTTTTCAGATATTGGCTAAGGTTAAGAAAATATAAAAGATATAAATTATAAGGAAGAGGTAGAGATGTTAAGAAAGATATGAATAAAAATAACGAATTGAGAAAATTCATAAGTTCAATTAAGGATATATCTAAAAGAATATTTGAAACAATTCAAAGATGAATCTCAAAGAAAATCACGGGACACCTGATTCAAGCAATAAAAATGACAAGGTAATCCAAAAAGCATAGGAAAAGATCATAATAATATGATCAGGAATAGTAAGAGGATCGTACTACGATACGATCACAAAATAAGGAAAGCAAATAAGGAATAGATTATAAAACAATATCATGATAGGATCCAATGAGACTATAAAATAACAGAGAGATCTGTTAATTATTCAAAGGGTATAACTATTGGTTTGCAAAAATATGGCATACATATAATCAAATTATATAAGCGCAACGGAAGCAATAAAAATCAGATTTTAAAATTTTTGTACAAACCAATAACCCGGATCTTTCTTATGCGACTATTATTAATTGAGGAAGGATAAAAGAATTTATACATTTGTAGAACCAAGCTTCCACGGGTACAAGTTCATCTCCCTTTAATCTTTCATGTTCTTCTTCAAATTCACCGATTAGATTCCACGGATCAGTGTTAGCTCCCCAAGTGTTGAGCCTCTAGAGGTGATCCACCAAGAGATCTATGAATTAAAGAAGTGGATTTTTGGTTTCTCCAAACCATAGGTGGCTAGCCCTAATTCTCTCTCTCTCTCTCTAACTCCTTAGATGTAGAAAATTATAGAGTACTCTCTCTCATCTAATGAAAGAGTGTGTAACCTTGATTTATGATAAGACTTCTCTTATTTATAGATCTAGTCAACCCTCCTAAACTATTTAGGATTAGGGTTTTAATTTAATTCCCAATTTAATTAGGAACTAAATTAATTAATTACAATTCATAAACCATTTAGGAACTTAATTATTTAATAATGAGAGTACTTCTTATTAATTAATTACTAAACTATTTAGTAACTTAATTAATTATTATAATTATAATTTCTAAACTATTTAGGAATTTAATTATATATAATAATAATACTACTTATTAATTAATTACTAAACCATTTAGTAACTTAAATAATTATTATAATTATAATTCCTAAACTATTTAGGAACTTAATTATTTAATAATAATATTACTACTTATTAATTAATTCCTAAACCATTTAGGAACTAAATAATAATACTATTAATAATAATAATAAGATTTCTCTTATTAATTTATAATTAGTATTTCTAAAATACTAAATTATAAATATTAAGCTATTTAATTTATTCTATCACCATAGTACAAATTAAATATACTTAATTTATTATTACAATTATGTCATCCACTTCTAAAATAAATATTACTCTTTTGAGGTGTGACCCTTTAGGTTCTCCATATTAAACCGGTTGTATAATAAATGAATTAGAATTGTTCTAATTTATTTATTACGAATTAACTCTTTAATTCAGAATAAATAATTATTCCACAATAAGGGTAAGCCCCCTTAGCGATTAGTCGACTTTCCAGATAATATAGATTTCAACATTTAATCGTAAAAGAACCTTTCAACAAATAGTTACCGTACAATTCAATCATTCTACCATACAATGTCCCAATTAAATATAAGACATGGAATTTCTGTCAAGTCTTATTAATTTGATCATATGCATTTCAATTCACAAATACACAACTTTAGTTAATGTAAATTAGAAACTCCTTTCTAATTCCATTCAACCCTGGTCAGGGATTTCTGAGTTGTCACTTATTGAATCGCATAAGGCATTCTCTCCCTTTACTGGAAGTGGTAGATCATTTGTTGATCATTCACCTATCTCCATGTGTACCTTATTATACCCAATCATATCCTTTGATATACCAATAGGTCTTAAGGAATATGTCAAGGTATAACTTAGTACATACAAGATACTATGATGATCTTAAGTCCAATGACCACTTGTACGACTATCACATAAAGAACTCCTATTGACAGACAAGTAAAACTCCATTAGGTGTTCCTTGAGCGAGTCACGTTCTGTGAACTTATTCTCTAATAAGCACCTACATACTTACTTTAGTGTCTCTACACAAATGATTATGAGATCAATCATCCTCTTCATAAGAGCAAGCATAGTATGTATCAATCTATCCGGATCTACTAATCCCCTTTTTAGTGATCCAACGATTAGGAACAGTTTTAGTTTTGAGCTATCTTGAATTTAGATCTTATTAGCATGATCCTCATCATGGTTCTAAAAGCATTGCTCGAACACTATGGGTTTATCCATTTGATTAATTCAAAAAATTAATCATGAATAAAGAAATGCCTTGATTCTTTTATTATTAAATGAACAAGATTACAAAGTATATGTTTATCACATCAAATGTGATTGGCTTGAGGGCATACTACTTTCAATAGCTTGATGCTATAAAGAGATATGGTACTATGAAATAGTACAAGAAGAACTCAGAGAATGATAAGGCATGAATGACAAAAATGTTATGATAAGGGGGCAGGAAGCTTGGGTACGAAATTTTAATTAAGAACTCACGTGATGACTGAGTTGCACAATCCTTTGTATGGGCAGGGGACTTGTGTTTCCTTAGTTACTATGTGATAATCATTGAAATGTTAGAGTCGCGCTAGCAGTTTTTGATAAATAAATAATATTAAGTTTAGGCACGAGTTCTTAAAACTCATGCATATGGTAAGTCCATGACTCATAATCGTATGGTATGTTTTGAGCCCCTCAGCATATGGATAGTCTTTGATTTGTTCTCAGACTACATATTGCTAGGACAATCTTCTAAACTCATATTCTTGTGGAAAGTTCCTGGACTCATAATGTATGATAAGTTTGATGAACTATTCGGGGGTATAGAAAAGTTGGAGTAGCCAGGAATCTTTAGTATGATATGTAATAATAGTCCTAGCAATAAATATTGTAATTAAGTGAAAGAGCATAAGGTGGCAGATATTTTGGAATTTAGGATATTCCCACTCTTCTAGCTTTGCTAGACTTCGAAATTTTTGGCCTCAAGCTAATTTGGCGCGAATGTGCTTTGAAAGATACAAATGAATTTAAGCGATTTAAAAAGTGTCTATGCTACTTGTTTCAGCTAGACAAAAATTATTTTTAACATCAAAATGTATTTAAAAGAATCATCAATGCACCTTTTAGCTCGGTGTATATGTGATGAATGATGGAATGCTCAACGTATTGTTGAGACGGTGCGGTACTATGACGTCATAAGATGATTCAACACCATAAGGTATGATGTAGAAATTTTTAACGACTGAATTTTTAACGTACTGTCAAGATGATGCGGTAACATAAAGTCATAAAGGATTTTAATTTATGAAAGTATGTCAAAACTATAAGTCAATGTCATTTGACTCGGCTAGATGTTTTGAAAAGTTTTGACATAATGAATGTTTTAAAAATTTCTGCGGGTTATAAATTGTTAAAAGAAAGTCTATGCTAATTGATCTGACTAGACAAGCATTGAAGAAATACAAGTTTAAGCTATTTGATTCAGCTAGACAAATTTTGAAATATATTTATTAAATTCATGTTCTTTGAAAGTTATACCTAATCAAATTATTTTTTTATGAATTCCAGTGCTGAGATGAACAACCCCTGCAAAAAGGGGATATGGAGAGATTACAGGTATTGTAGGTTGATCGAATGGTCACCTGGCATATCAAGACACAGGCATTGCAGACTGATCATCTAGCGTGCCAATGTATTGATGAGATATCCATCACTTTAATGACAGATTGATCTATTGTCAGTGGTTTGCAGTATGAAGTACTCGGGGAGCGAAGTACTGTTAAACCGGAATAAATGTTCATTCAGCATATTACAAAAAGTTTTGTTTAAATTTTTTCTTAAAATTCCCCTACTCTTATGAAGATTGGATGGTAGGATGGGGTAGCAATTTTTTTTATTGTGGGCGATAATGAAAGTGAAAATTGTGAAGCAAAGAAATTATGAAATGTGATGAATTAGAAAATTACAATGTGCTATAACCACGAGAAATGAAGGAAAGAAAGATATGTTGAATAAATGCAAAGTAAATATGTATGTTGCAAATGACTGAGATATGAGTACACAGAAATTTCGAGGAAAAAATTTTTGAAGGAGGGGTGAATGTGATACCTCAAGATTTTTAGAGTAATTCCAAATAAGGCTTGAATTAAGTAAAGGTTAGCATTTTAAAATCTAGTGTTGAATGATAGAGATATTAAGCAATGATTTATGATGTAAGCAATGTGGTAAATGACTTTTGTGCTTCACTGAATATGTTGGATATATTATAAAGAGAATTAGAATGTGAAAAAGATTTATGATTATGAATTAAGAAAAGAAGGTTGAATGTGCAGAATATTAATGATGTGAAATAGAGAGTATGAAACAAGTGGATTGAGTAAGGGTAAATGCGATTAAAGAAAGAAAATTTTCAGAGAATAAGAAACCATCTTGATAAGTACATCAAGAAATGAGTTAAAGTGTTATTAATAAAAAATTTAGAGAATTGTGAAATGTAATATTACAAAGAAATTGTAAATTGAGCTAAGATTTGAATATTATAACTGTTACGATTATTGTGGTGACATTCATTAAGATGTAAGTTACAGATTCCCTTAAAGAGGTAAAATATGATTATTATGGATTTAGTTGTTATTCATCAAGATAAAGGTATAGCAAGTTGTTATAAATAAAATACGTAAAATTATTACGGTAATTATGATTCCGAGGACGGAATCCTGTTAAGGGGGGAAGAATGTGAGGACCCGAATTTTTGGGATTTCTTTAATAATATTAAATAAGAATTTAAATAACAAAATTATTAAGGTTATTTAAATTATTTATAATTGATATATTTTATGTGAATTAAAGTGTGTAATGAGATTTAATTGGTAAATTAAATCTGTACAGAGATGGTAATAATTGGTATTGAATTAAAATAATTGAAAAGTAAATAAATTGTTTTAAAATAATTTATTAAGAATAAAAGAGAAATTATATGTAATGGTACAATAAAATTGTACAATTAAATTATTGTGGAGATACAAAAATTATTATTTAAATAATGTTATGTGGTAATGTGAGATATGAATTATATATATATGTGTGTGTGTGTGTGTGTGTGTGTGTGTGTGTGTGTGTGTGTGTGTGTTGTATTTATAAATTCTATTGATTATGAAAATTAAGGGATTAATAATTAAATTAATCCATAAATTAATAAAAAGTTAATGAAGGAGTTAGAAAAATTGTAGTTATTGATTTTAGATTTAATCAATAATTATGGAGGAATGTTGGAAATTATATAAGGAGAAAGTAATTATATAAATTATATAATTTATCTAAGAAAAGTTAATGTAAATAGTAAAGAAATGAAAAATAAATGAGAAAAATGAAGGTTTTAATTTATTAAAAATTATGTTTATGTATAATGGAATTTTCATGAATTTTATGGAGGATAATATTTCAGAAACGTAAACATGTTAATGTAACATGCTGTCCAAGTAACGAAGTAAAAAAGTACGAAAAATAATTTTTATATATTGTATGAATTATTTTATTAATTTTGGAGTTATAAATTACCTCATATAATTACATACGTGTCATTATGCGTGTACAAAATTTGTCAAGTAATGTAACGACCCCGAAATTTGACCAACTTTATTACTTCAAATTTTGTATTTATTAGACATTATCTTCCTTTACGTCTAAATTTCGGTTCGTTAATAAATCTTTAATCCCTTCTTTAATCCAATAATTAACTTTACGATCTTCAATTACCAAATTTTTCGGTATAAATTTTCCAATTTCTCAATTCAATCATTGTATTAAAATTTTTGGATATTTAAAATCCTTACATCTGGATCCTATTCCCTGGATCGCAATCTTTACTTTTTCTTTCTGTAACCAATATCATAATGCTCATCATTCAAAATTTACAGTCATTTATTTTCATATAAATATTCCTTGTTGCATCGTTCATAATCAAACGTATAATAATTTCTATCGTAACAATTAATTTGAA
Source organism: Hedera helix (assembly GCA_947179155.2). Classification (NCBI taxonomy): domain Eukaryota; kingdom Viridiplantae; phylum Streptophyta; class Magnoliopsida; order Apiales; family Araliaceae; genus Hedera; species Hedera helix. Next base: position 13,699,562 of record OX359265.1, read on the forward strand.
CATTCACGGTTCACAATTTAACTCTATTCATCCTATATAGATCCAACGTATATGAATATACGAAACGTCAAAATAAACTTTGCAATTTACCATATTGAATATAACCATTTCATTTATAACCTTCTAGGTTGATCCATCTCTAATATAATCCGATATTTCTGAAATTCATTTCTTAACCTGCAAAAGTTTATTTTAAGCAAGTAATGAGCACAACGGCTCAGCAAGTTCAACAGTTTATGTGTCACGTAACACATACCTTAATATGTTTGGTGTGTGTCATACATCATGTGCCTGTGCTTCTACTATATCAATATATCTCATATTATTGCACAAAGTACACATAGTTGTCATATTATCCACGTATCACATAACACATAATTCATATGCATTTGACAAGTTTTAACATATTAACATAAAAGTACTGAAGAACTTGCATGTATGTCCAATTAATTAATTGATAGCTTAAAAAAAACTCTCTCGATCAACCTATGATCATAAAAAAAATTCAAATAATAATTATTTATCCTCTTATAATATTAATTTAATTAATTAATATCATCTATATCGTAATTAACCATACCCGACAATTTATTTTAGGGTACCGGGTCAATTATTAAATATTAAGATTAATTATATTAACCTCGTTTCTTAAAAATATTCATTTAACTTAATATAAAACACCTTAAATGCGGACAACCCGACTCACCGGATACAATTTAGTATAATTGGTTGTCCAAAAATTTTATTTAACCATTTTCTAACCTTTAAATTTAATAGATTAATATTTAAGAATATTTAAATATTAATCCCCAATACTTAATATTTTTACAAAAATATTAAATTTAATGTCCAAACATCATTTCTATATTTTTAGTATTTTTCTATAATTTTTTATGATTTTTAAACAGTTTTTAAACATTTATTTCAATTAAAAATAATTTCTGAGGGCATTTTGGTAATTTTTGCGCCTTTAGGGACTCAACCGGAATTTTTCGAAAAGTCCAGGGGCATAACCGTAATTTTCGTGATCAAAGGACACGGTCGATATTAATTGAAAAGGCCAAGGGCATAATCGTCATTTTCGTCCAATTCGTCGGTCGCGCATAACGCGCAGCCCCCCCATAGTCGACGCCAAATGGCGTCGTTTCGGCCCTTCTTCCGGAATTTTCTACCACGCATGGCGCGGCCTACCCTACACCCCCAAAACGGCGCCGTTTTAATCGCGGCGTCTGAAAAATATGGCCCCGTGCAATGCGCGAGCGCCCTTTTCTTCTTCCTTTTCTTTTCCGACAACAATAGACCAACTTTCTAATTTAATTTCCATTTTTTGGTCAAATTTCCAACAACATAAATATTCCAAAAATTATATAATTCATAGATATACATCTAAAAATTATTTAGAATAATTATCTTAATTATTTTCTAATTTTTCACAAATTATTTTGTCATCCAAAAATACTAAAATAAAGTAAATAGCTAATTTTTATACCTTCCTTGAAGCTTTTTCTTTCACTTGGATGACCCAAAAATTTCTCTCTCTTGCTAGCCATGGAGGTTCGGTGGCGTAAGGTGGCGGTGATGATAGTTCGGTGGAAGGAAGAGAGAAGGAGTTGTGTTTTTATTCTTTTTGTTGCCTCCTTTTCCTTTTTATTTCCTTTCCTTTTATAAGCTAAAGTGCTTAACCAATTTGGAAACTAATCATAATTCCACCGACTTCATTTCCTTCCCGAAATTCTAAAAAGCCACAACGCATTCAAAAATTAACTATTTACTACATTACGTAATTATTTCGTGTAATAAATATTTTATATAATGTATATAAAATATTTATTTTAATTCACCAAAAATCATATCGTGATTTATAAATAATTTTAATACCTCTTTTGGGTACTTTACTTGACAAATTTTGTACGCGTATAACGCCATGCATGTAATTATATGAGATAATTTATACCTCCAAAAATCATAAAATAATTCATATAACATATAAAAATTATTTTTTCACAATTTTTCACTTCATTAGTTGGACAACATGTTACATTAACATGTTCACATTTCCGAAATATTATTCCTCATAAAAATCATAAAAATTTCATTATACATAACCATAATTTTTAATAACTTAAAATATTCATTTTTCTCATTTATTTTTATTTCTTTACAATTTACACTAACTTTTCTTATATAAATTATATAATTTATATAATTACTTTCTCATTACATAAATTCCATTTTACACCAATATAATTAATAAAAAAAATTCTTCCAACCTTATTCAATTTAATCTTCTTATATAAATTATATAATTATTCCAATATAACTTATATAATTATTATTTTCCTCATATTCCACTTTAATTTTCTTATATAAATTATATAATTTATTATTATATAATTTATATAATTACTTTTCTTCTTTATTAATTTCCAAACTTCCACCATAATTATTGATTAATTATATAATCAGTATTTCTAATTTTACTAACTTCCTCATTAACTTTTCATAAATTTTCGGATTAATTTAATTATTAATCCCTTAATTTCCATAATTAATAAAATTTATAATTATCAATTAAACATGCACATTTATATATATACAAATGTATATATATATACATATCTAAATCATATATTTCACATTACCACATAACACCGTTTAAATATAATTTTCGTATTTTCATAATAATTTTATTGTGCTTTTACAAGAAATTTCTCTTATTTTTCATAAATTATTTTTAAACAATTTATTTACTTTCCAATTATTTTAAATTAACACAATTCGTCATGATCTCTGTACAGATTTAATTTACTAATTAAATCTCATCACATACACATAAAATAATAATTAATTTAAATAACCTTGACAATTTTATCAATTAAATTCTCATTTAATATTATAAAGAAAATCCTGAAAATTCGGATCCTTACAAGTAAAGTACCGGAAAGAGGTCTAAATATTATTTATAAATCATGTTATGATTTTTAGTGAATTAAAATAAATATTTTATATACATTATATAAAATATTTATTACACGAAATAACTACGTAATGTATAAAAATACTCATGTATTCTTGATTTTTGGAACATCCGAGAAGGGAAAAAGTCGGTTGCATGGGATAAGTCGGTGGAAAATTTTAGTCCTCCAAATTAGTTAATTTATTTTAGTTATAAAAAACAAATAAAAGGAAATGGATATACACACACATAATAAAATATATTCCCTCCATTTCCTTCTCTTCCCACCACCATCATCGCCACCGTAGCTACCACCACCACCAAGAGGAAAAAGTTAGTGCCAACAAGTGAGGAACAAGTGTCAAAAGAAGGATTCTAGCTTTTAGAAGGTATAAAAAAATTACTTTGTTTAAATTATTTTGGTATTTTTGGTGGTAAAATAATTTTGTGAAAAATTAGTAAATAATTAAAATAATTATTCTATATAATTTTAGGATGCATTTATGAGAATTATATCATTTTTAGAGGTGTTATGTTGTGGAAATTATGTAGCAAAAATGGTGTTTTTGTTGCTTGGCTGGTACTATTTAATTTCTTTTGTTGCGTGACAACTATTTTTTTTTCCCGCACGCCAGGTCAAAACGGCGTCGTTTTGAGGGGCGGAAGGTAAGTCGCGCCATGCGCGACTGAGTGTTGATGATGTCAGGCCAAACAACGTCGTTTGGATGACGTAGGGGGAGGCCGCGCAATGCGCGGCGGTCGGCCACGCGGTGAAATTATCAGCGTGCCCTTATCCTTTTAAGTTAATGATTAGCGTATCCTTTGGCCTCGGAAAATTAGAGTGTTGCCCCTAAGCTTTTCGAAAAATTCTGGTTTTGTCCCTATAGTTGTGGAAATTATAAAAAATACCTCAGAAAATAATTTTTAATTAAATAAATGTTTAAAAATTATTTAAAAATTATAAAAAATTACTAAAAATATAAAAATGATATTTAGGTATTAAATTTAATATTTTTGTAAAAATATTAAATATTGAGGATTAATATTTAAATATTTTAAATATTAATCTAATAAGTTTAAAAATTTAGAAAATGATTAAATGAAATTTTGGACAACCAAATATGCTAAATTTTATTCGATGAGCTGGGTTGTCCGTATTGAATATGTTTGATATTAAGTTAAATTAATATATTGAAGAATGAGGTTACTATAATTAACCATATAAATTGATAATTGGTCAGGTACCCTAAAATAAACCGCCGGGAAGGGTTAATTACATTATAAATGATATTAATTAAGTAAATTAATATCATGAGAGGATAAATAATTGTTAATTGATTATTTTATTATCATAGGTTGTACGAGAAGTATTATAGAATGGGTATTTATTAATTCCAAAATTCAGGTAAGTTCTTCAGTATTTTTATGTTAAATGTTTGTCTATTATGATATGTAATTCTTGTTTCAAATGCATATAAATTATGTGTTATGCGATCTATGGATAATATGACAACGATGTGTACTTTGTGCTATAATATGAATGTATGTGAGATATAATGCTTAAGTAGAAGCACAACACATGATGTATGACACACAGAGAGCATGCTATGCTATGTACTACGTGAATCATGAAATGTGTAAACTGTTGAACTTGCTGAGCCGTTATGCTCATTACTTGGCTAATATACATTTTGCAGGTAAATATATAAATTTTAAGAATATCGGATTATGTTAGAGATGAATCAACTTAGAAGGTTGTAAATAAAACTGTTATATTTAATGTGGTAAATTGCAAAATTTATATTGATGTTTCGTATGTACATATATGTTGGATCCGGATAGGATGAATAGAGTTAAATTGTGAACCATGATTGTTCAAGATGATTGTTACGTTAGAGAATATTATATGTCTAATTATAAATTATGAAACAAAAAAGGTTGTATGAATATAAATAATATTAAAATTTGAATGTTGAGCTTTATGATAATTGTAACAGAAAGAAAAAGTAAAGGTTGCGATCTAGGGACTAAGACCGAGATATAAAGATTTTAAATATTCAAATATTTTAATACAATGATTGAATGAGAAAAAGAAAAAATTTTATACCGAAAAATTTGGTAATTGATGACTGTAAAGTCAATTAATGGATTAAATAAGGTGATTAAAGATTTATTAACGGATCGAAATTTGGACGTTAAGAGAATACTGTATAATAAATGTGAAATTTAAGGTAATAAGATTTGTCGAATTTCGGGGTCGTTACATGAACTCCATTTGTAATTCTTACAAATTTAATAAAATATTTTTTTTCTTATTTAGAGAGAGTTAAATTTTAATTTTGTGATATAGTATGATAATGAAATTATAATAATAAATTTGAGTATATGTGTTTTATACTACTACTAATAAAAAGTAATGTTTTTTTGGACCAATGAGATTATTTAGTGAAACCAAAATAGTACTTACAATTTTTTATTGATTATAATTAAGTAAATATTTTTGATATTTTCTCTGAATTTTTTGATTTTTTTATATGAAAAGTATTGTCAGGGGCGGAGTTACTAGTCGGCTCCATCGACTGTAGCCCGCCCCAATTTTTATTTATTTATTAAATATACTATATAATTAAATAATTCTAAATTGTAATAACTTTGACCGGCCCAACTCACCCTAAATTAGAATAGTCTTGATCAGCCTAGTTTAATTTAAATTTCGGACTCCACCCTTGAGTATTGTTATAGATCTATAATAACAATTTTGACCATTACTATAAGTCTATAATAATAATTTATATATAAAAAAATTAAAAAATTATATAAAAATATCAGTTCTATTTTTAAGAATTTCGAAATTCTTTTTATAGAACGGAACGCAATTAGCTTTTTCTGTAACAGGTTTTGGCCTATATTTGCCAAATGACGTTGGTTATTTGGCTCTTAGATACGAAAAAGACAAAACTACATGACGAGGTGACAACACAGGTGTACACCTGTTGATGAGGTGTCCAATGAATCAAGCGAGTACGAAAATTCATCATATCCAGCGCGTATGAAAATCAAATTTTCAAATGGGTATTCCTCCCTTAACTGGCGTCCAGGCCTCATTGCCATGGTCCTTGCCTTTTCACGGCCAGAAGAGTATTTCTCTAATCTCTCTCCTTTCTTTAGATTTCCCCTCTGAACAAGCAATGTATTTGATCGTTTATTTCTCTCTTCCTGTATCTTTTTGTATAATGACGATGATATACAATATTAATGAACAGTCAAGCCGTTGGATACAGCGGAAATGGGATTGATTCAGAACATAAATCTCTGATTTCTATAGGTATGTGATTATGGGTTCTCTTTAATCCTGCGTTTCTTTAACGAGTATTGATTAATTTGTTGTATACACCATCAATAATCACCTAACACAATTATGAATCTGAGAATTTTGGTTTTTTTTTTTTTTTTGTTGTTGTGGGACTTGTTTTATCAGGAATAGAGACGTCGAAATTGGATGTTTATTGAATTTGTGCCGTCTACATTAATGGACATTTTATTTTTGCGTTTATTTTTATATATTATTTGTTTGATGTGTTCTGGGTATATTGATCATTGTAATTGAATTATGTGTTTGGTGATTCATTTTGAGTTTATAGCAGTTTGGCGAGGAAAAAGTTTAGTGGGTGATTAATTGGATTCCCGCAGGTTGCAATTTATGTAACCTCGGGTAGGAGGAAATGTCTAGCTCTGAGGGTGTTCGTGTTTCTGATCAGTGGCTTCAAAGCCAGTTTACACAAGTCGAACTTCGCAGTCTCAAAACCAATGTAATTGATTTTTATCTTCTTTCAGTTTTCTTATATTCTGTATTGTGCAATTTTCATTGTGTTGAATTTGATTGATTTTTTTCAAATAATTATTGCGAAATGGTGTTTGAAATGTGGTCATAGTTTTGGTTAATTTTGTATTGTTTGTAGTTTATCTCGGTAAAAAAGAAGAATGGTAAAGTTACAGTCGGGGATTTGCCACCTTTACTGGCAAAACGGAAAACTTCCAAGGAGATGCTTACAGAGGAGGAGATTAGGGGTATATTGAAAGATTTGGGATCTGATATGAGTAATGAGATCGATTTTGAAGGGTTCCTCAGGGTGAGTCTTTAACCTATTTTCCTTTTCTATTATGTTGTAGCTTTGCTTTCTATCCTGTTGGTTGGTTGATTAAATATAATTCTTATGAAAAGGGTAATCATTGTTGGGGGTTATAGTATATAATTATACTTGTTTGTATTTAGATGGGTAATCTGCAGATCAATTCTACCAAAATGAGAGTTGATCGGCTTCATTTACTTATAGAAGGATGGTACCTGACTTGTTTTTTTAAATGCATTGAGTGGACAGACTTCTTTGAATTTGCAAGCGCGAGCTGCTTCTAAAGTGGGTAATTCAAAGAACTCATGGTCGTTCCTTAAGGCTAATACAACTACTCGGCTTCACTCCATCGTTGAATCAGAGAAAGCATCCTATGTTGCTCATATCAATATCTATCTCAGGGATGATCCTTTCTTAAAGAAATTTCTTCCTATAGATCCAGCAACAAATGCTTTATTTGAACTGGCAAAAGATGGAGTTCTTCTATGGTACTTAACCAGGGTGTCCTTTATAGTACTCTATGATTAGGTATGACCAGAGCTGGTAGTTTTTTGTTGGTTTTGATTAATTGTATGGCTTGATGCAGTAAGCTTATCAATGTTGCCGTCCCAAATACAATAGATGAAAGAGCTATTAACACAAAACGAGTACTTAATCCATGGGAAAGAAATGAGAACCATACACTTGGCCTCAACTCTGCTAAGGCTATAGGCTGCACAGTAGTTAATATCGGCACTGAGGACCTTGTTGAAGGAAGAGTAAGCTGAGTCATTGGAGTCATTTGAGTTATATGTATATATTACTGAATTATAAATTTATGTGTGTGTGTGTGTGTGTGTGTGTGTGTATTAATCTGTTCAATTTTGCAGCCTCACCTGTTACTTGGGTTGATTTCTCAAATTATAAAGGTAGGCATTTGTAGACTTCATCCTTTCTATCAACCGTATTTTAGTTGTCATTAAAATGGAAAAAGACTTTTAGTCTTTGACTCTTTGTATCCTTTCTAAAGAGCTAGAAGACACCAAGATGATGGTAGGAGTAATCAGAGGCCTAGTGCCTTTTACTTATTGAGATTGATTACTTGCTGCTTCTGTTTCCTGTCTCCTCTTCCTTTAACTTGTGAATTGTGGCACCTTCAGATCCAACTCTTGGCGGATCTCAACCTTAGGAAGACACCTCAGCTTGTGGAATTGGTGGAAGACAACAATGTAATTGGATATTTACTTGTCTTATATCTCAAGGAATTGAAGTGCCTCTTTCTTTTTTCTCTCTCTTTTGTGTTTTTAACTAAGAATAGGGCAACAATGCTATGCATCCTAAATATATGCAGGATATTGAGGAGCTTCTGGGTTTAGCACCTGAGAAAGTCTTACTAAAATGGATGAATTTCCATCTTAAGAAAGCAGGCTACCAGAAAACTGTAGCAAATTTCTCTTCTGACTTGAAGGTAGACCGTACATTTGTGTAGTTATTTTGTAGCAATAGCATTTCAGATTCCTAAACATTAGACGATTAACATATTTATACTGTATTTGAGTCTATATGGATGCTTAATCTACTCTTTAAATTATGTCTGTGATGGATTTTCCAGATTACAAAAGATTGATTTTATCTGAAGTTTTGGACATCAGCAGAAGTTTATGAATAATGATTAAGAAAATTAATATGTATGCCAACTCTGTATTTAGTAATGATTTGTGTTAACGATAAATGTTCTTTGCATTTGTACTAGGTTTCCAATATAAAGCAATGATATTTAGTGGCGAAGCCAGAATAAAAGTTTAGTGGGGTCAAATTATGTGTCTATAAATAATTTAGTGGGGGGTTTGGGAAACTACCCCGAGCCAATTTTTTGAATAATTTTATACTATTGGGTTACATATATTTGATTTCAATGATAATATAATAATTGTTAACTCTATATATATTTATATGCATGTATATATACACCATATTGACCCTTAATAGAGTTTCTTAAAGACAAATTGTTTATAAGTAATTAATTCTTCAAAAAATAATACAAAATAAATTATTAATTAGTTTAAGAAGATTATATGAATATACATATATAGAAGAAGTATGAATGATATGAGATTGAGACTTAAGTGGGAATTTTTTTTTTCAATTTGACCTTGTATATTAAAAATTTTACAAAATTTCAGTAGGGTCAATTTGTATATAATATTTAAAATTTTCAAAAATTTCCATATATTATAAAATAAATAATAAAAAGTGGGGTTAATTGACCCCACAACCACATATGTGGCTTCGCCCCTGAAAATATTGATAGGAAAAATTATGCCATGCTCCTAAAGCATTGCTACAATATGTTCCACCTTCTCACATGAGGGTGGGGTCCACACGTGGTGGGTCCCGTGTGAAAACCACCCTTATGTGAGAGTAGTGGAGCATACTGTAGCCATGCTCTAGGAGCATGTAATAACACCTCTATTGATAAAGCAAGTGTTGATTTAGTACAGTTAGTTTCAGCAAAACTCTAATGCTCCAGTCATCCTGTTACTTCTTCTTATTCTTTTTTTTTCTTTTGTTTTGGGTGCTGATGTGTACGTATTCAGTAGAAACTCCATAATTTCCGTTTATATTAGAATAGGTGAATCACGCAGCATATCGACCCAATTGACAAAGGGAAAATTTGATCATTTGGCATCTTGTGTACTCATTCAATGTCACATATGTATGCATGCGCTGTAGGATGGAGAAGCGTATGCTTACCTGCTGAACGTTCTTGCTCCGGAACACTGTAGTCCAGCCACATTAGATGCCAAGAGTCCTGCTGAAAGGGCTAATTTGGTACTCGAACATGCAGAGAAAATGGGCTGCAAAAGATACTTAAACCCAGAGGATGTTGTTGAAGGTTCTCCAAATCTGAATCTTGCATTTGTTGCACAGATATTCCATCAAAGGTTACTTTCAGTATTTCGTGTTAACACTGTTGGATTGTTGCATATTGTAGGAGTTATAATGTATTGGTAATCCAATTTTATCATCTATATCACTAAGGGAGAGGAAATTTTTTAACCGCTTTCTTGAAGTTGTGTAACTATTTAGTCCATCACAATAAAAGTTATAGATAAAATATAAATGGGATAAAAACTCATTAAAATTTCCCTCTCTCATTTCTAACTTTTCTCCATTTTCTCTAAAAAAAATCCCCTTTTCTCTTCCCACTCCTTATCAACCCTAATTTCTCTCCAATATTTTTTTTTAACTGCACACACAGTGTGTGCCAAGAACACTAGTAATATTAAACGAATGACTTCCAGAGATGAGATTCTGTCTTGCTTTTCTTTCGATGTGTTACACATTGACGCATTGAGTCAAACAACATAATGCCATCTTTTGTCAAGTGTGATGCAAATGAACAGACAATGCACTGCTAGTGGTTTTGTATTATGACCTGCTTTGAATTATTTTGGTTATTTGGTGTAGAAGATATGTTTGATCAAGAAGACAGTTTTTTTTGGGTGTTTTGAGCCTTGAAGTCAAAAGGCTCTCTTTGAAGTTGCATTTTCTTTTTGAACCTCAAATCTCAAAAAATGATCATCTTAAGTATCGTTTAGCATTTTTCTGCCTTTATCAACTCTTGTCATTATTGTAACCAAGGCTGTTTTGACCATCCTTATGTCAATTATTTCTTGTTTTTTATGCTAATTCTAAGTTACACATGTTTTGACAACATGAATCTCTCTTACAGGAATGGCCTGTCTGCAGACAGCAAGAAGATTTCTTTTGCAGAAATGATGACTGATGATGAACAAATATCTAGAGAAGAGAGGTGCTTCCGATTATGGATCAACAGTCTTGGGATTTCTTCTTACGTCAATAATATCTTTGAAGATGTAAGAAACGGGTGGGTGTTCAATCTCCTCTATTTAGAATTCCGTGAGATATCCAAAATTTTAAATTTTCCTAGCAATTTGAGGATATGTGTGTCTATTATTTATACTCAGTGACGGTGCATGCTCTGTTAAATTTCTATCCTTCCTGTGCTGACTGCTGACCAATTTAAACATTGTGTTCAAACTCTTTCTTAATATTTCTTTTTGTGTAATCATTAAGTTTTTCTCACGCAGTTATCCAACTTTATACTGATATTAGAAGTTTCTATGAGTTTTTGAAGCGTACCCTTCTTGTATGCAGATGGATACTTCTTGAAGTGCTTGACAAGGTTTCTCCAGGATCAGTTAATTGGAAGCAGGCGACAAAGCCTCCTATTAAAATGCCATTTAGAAAAGTAGAGAACTGCAACCAAGTAATTAGGATCGGGAAGCAGTTAAAATTTTCCTTAGTGAATGTAGCTGGGAATGATTTTGTACAAGGAAACAAAAAGCTCATACTCGGTAATTTTCTCAATCTCAAGATCTCCTTAAAATTTTGAAACCCTAAATTTTATGGTCGTTATGAATGTCTATCCTTGTTTGATTTGATATTCTATTTCCGAATGATTGTTATTACTGAAAGCATTACTCAAATCTGTCTCGTGTACATCATCCCCATTTATGTCTTTGGGAATGCCTTTATAATTATGAATAATTTTAGCTACACTGTTTCCATGTTATTTTTAACAATGTCGTTAACTATTAAAAGTGTTCAGTTTAATGTTCTAAGTGACATAATAATCTTCTAACTGCATATACAGTCTTATTGAAGGAGCTGCTAATGGGCCTCGTTTCCTGATATAGGCTATTTTACTGAGCTGTTAGCTTCTGATTTTATTGTAATTGCTATTTTGGAATTTTAAAGATGTCCTCTTCCCTGTGTTAAGCAAAATTTAAAACCTTACTTCCTGGATGTGGCACCTGTGTACACTCTCCCTCATTTACTTTTAAGTATGATCAACAGTTGATGGATTCTGCTTGTCATTTCTAAGCAGCACTGCCAAAAGACAATTTTTCAAACTTGAAATAAAACCTTTTCAGTTTTTTTAAGCAGGACATGAGCTGTCATATGGCCATCGCGAAACAAGTCTTGGATTGAAAATATATAGCCTATTTTAGAAGAACCTTGATTTGTATATAGACAATTTAAAATTCAGATGATAATCTTCGCTCTCATTGTTCATCCTTTTAATTCTGCTATTAGTTAATTTACTTCAGTACCTTTATTCTTTTAGTGGATCTGGAATGACAATTTATTAATGGAAAATTAATAAAGATAGTGGTTACATTTAAAGTACTCAGTTTTGTTTACCTTGATGTCAGCTTTCCTGTGGCAGTTGATGAGGTTCAATATGCTTCAGCTCTTGAAGAACTTAAGGTCCCGAACCCAAGGAAAGGAGTTCACTGACACTGATATTTTGAAGTGGGCTAATAGAAAAGTGAAAAGCACGGGCAGAACTTCTCAAATGGAGAGCTTTAAGGTTAAAATTTGTCAAATTTTACTTGTTTAATGACCATATATAAACTTATGACCGACTGTTTTGTTTCCATAAAATTTTTCAGGATAAAAACCTTTCAAATGGATTATTCTTTCTTGAGCTTCTCAGTGCAGTAGAGCCAAGAGTTGTGAACTGGAATCTTGTTACCAGGGGTGAAAGTGGTATGATTATGTTACTTCGAAATTCTTTTGAAAGCAATAAGCTTCTGTTCAGGCGGACTAAACATTTTTTGAGGGAGAAAATAAATTTAACTCTCTTAACATTAAGGGCTACTTGGAAGGGATTTGAATAACCCCTGCATATAATGGACTAATTGTGATGAGGCTGTTGTTTTGTTTTATAAATTATAACCAACTTTGTATTTTGTTTTACTCTTTTCTTCCATGTTTAGGGTTTAGAAGCTCCATGTTAGGACCATTGAGGTCCTATTATGGTTTCAGAATTGAGGGGAGATTGGGCAGAAGATAGGAGTAAAGCGCGGGGGGTGGGGGGGGGGGGGGGGGTGGAATGAGGAAATGTTATCAAAGAAACTGAGGGCTCTCAAATCCATTTTCTCAAAATGTTCCCATCAGCCTGAATAGGGTCTGCCAAATTTGACTTAAGAATATAGGATCTCCGTCACTCGCTATAGAATTTGGAAGTGCATGAAGTTTGTTATCTGCTCAAAGAATACTTGAACCAAGGTCCTTGCTGAAATAGTACGTGCCAAAGACAGAAAATGAGCATATCTACTGAATTTGTAAGTAACGACCTGAATGATCTCAAATATGAAGCGGTAGCAATAATCCTGGAACCTTAGTGGTCTTATGCTTTGTGGCTTGGCAAGTGGAACGCTCAGCTACCAAAATTGTGAACATCTTTTTTCATGCCTATCCGTTTGGAATATTATTCACTTCTCTTCAATGCAGCCCTGGCTCCAGAGGGTCCTACCCTTTCTCATGTAATTATTCAAACATCTGCTTCTTTATGCCCCCTTTGATGCCAATTACCCATCTGCCTATGTATTTAAGCATCCCTCGACTTAATTCAAATTCATTAGGCCCCCAAGAAGTATTCAGGAGTTATGTCTGTACTCTACCTAATTTGACATCTTCCTCGTATCTCTCAATTATTTGTTCCATCCACATAGGTTGCGTTGTGCAATGAAATTTGTTGCAGTTGTAGTCTAGGTGGAGGCACTAGAGCATATTTAAGCCTCCTGCATAAGTAACTTCTTTCCCTCTTTTTCAAATTCTTTTGTTAGATTTTGGTAGTTCATTAAACTGATTGTAGTTTCTTAAGCCAGGTGATTCTTGAGATGACATCCTATGTTTTTAAGGGTAGCACCCACACCTTACTTTTAAAAGGAATTCCATCAATATGCCATTTGAAGCACAGACAGCTGGAATAACTCCACAAGTCTTTCCCATCAGGCAATGTTAATGAAATAGGTCCCTCTAGTTATGTTTGGCTTTCCAACTTCTTAATCATTTCTTCACTTATAAAACTAATGGTACTGAAGGGGATGACAAGTATAGAGCCAAAAAGAAATTTTGTTTTATTTTAAGGAAATTTTATTATGTTTAATTTGGGAGAAATTGATGCATTTAGTTATATATTTTATTTATTACTCGGGATTTAGGATATTAATACATTATAATTAAGTTAGGGTATTTTAGTAGTTTAGTACTTTTATTGTTCCCCAAGTAACATTAGGGCTTTGACTTTGAGTCTCTACAAATAGTGATGTAAAAGAACATTGTTGTTGAATATACTATTGATTAGTACTTCTATTTTCCCTTTTTCAGTTTTTTAGCAACTGAATGAGAGTATAAAGAAGATTTTTTTGGAAGAGAATGCTATATTTATTTATTTTAATGATCTGTCATACTTTTTCTTTTGATTCCTAATGCACTATAATATCATTGCACCAACTGATGGAACTATGACTTACTTTTGTTGGTTATTTGTTAGATGACAAGAAGAAGCTGAATGCTACTTATATAATCAGTGTTGCACGGAAGCTTGGGTGCTCAATATTCTTGTTACCAGAGGACATTATACAGGTAAGCATTCAACTATAGTTAAGTCGTATTTATGTGTGGGTAACAGGCATCCTCTGTTCTCTTTGTTTGTGCTCTGCTGTTGTTGAAAATTATATTAAAATGCATGTGAGAATATTCTCTCGCTATATAGAGTGTGGCTTGATGGATCAAGTGCACTTGCGGAGAATACTGTGCTGCTATGGTGAGGCGCATAGTTTGCTAATTGTCCATTTCTGGCACACCCTATCAGAAACACTTGTATTTACTGAGACTAGTTCTCTCTAGTGTCTTTGAGTCTTTGACAACAATATATACGAAATACTTCCTCTGTTCCAAAATTAGAAATACATTTTTTTTTTTAGTCCGTTTCAAAATTAGAGAAACATTTCTATTTTAAGACTATAAAGTCATATGAAATTCCTAATTTGCAATTACTTTTTTATTATCATTTTCAATATCACACCACCACAACCGAATTCCTAGCCGATACTAAGGTTATATTTAAGAATATAAAATTATCCTTAAAAGTTGTCGTTTTACAAATGTATCTCTAATTTTGAAATGGAAGAAGTATTACGATAACAGGCAGTGCCGTCGAAAGAACCTAATGCCTACATCCTAGTAGCCTCAATCCGCACGTCCGAAGGGGACCCTCTAATTCTATTGTTAAGAAGTTTATGTTAAGTGATGCTTGTGTCTACGAAAACAATAAAACCCAGAAAAATGGTTATGAAGATATATAAATGAATAATTAAATGAAAATTATATATATGTAGACAAACCTCATGATGAAGTTAGATTACGACTAACATGGAACTCTAAGACAAGATAGAATAATAATGTATCTCAATGTTTGTGTCAGATGCACAGGTACAAACTATTAAAAGATTAAAGGCCTTAATGTGCAGTTCCAGTTATCTAAAACAACAAAGGGGAATGTCAAGTAATGATTGTGATTTATCGACTGTGAAATATTAAAATCCATTGGCATTAGTGTTTTTTTTGTGTGTGGTGTAATTAAAGAAAGTATGGTGGCTGTTAATACGACCATATGATGTTATGGCAGGTAAACCAGAAGATGATACTTATGCTAACAGCCAGCATCATGTATTGGAGCCTTCAGCAACAGGCAGATGAGTCCGAGCCATCTGTTACCACCCCTGATGCTTCTCCTGCACCTTCCATTAACGGCGACCCTTCTCCGTCCCCTGCTTTTGCTACCTCTCCTGATGCATCGCCTGCACCTTCCATTAATGGCGACGATGAAAGTTCTTTGGGTGGCAGGGTTTCTAATTCAAGTATTTATGATGCTGCTTCTGTTCCTGGTTCATCCCGTGCACCTTCCATTAATGGCGACGATGAAAGCTCTCTAGGCGGCGAAGTCTCAAGCTTGTCGACTGATGATGCAACCTCCGGCCCAATGGAATCCTCACAGGTTGAGCAGAAACAGACTTCTTTACATAATGAAGAGTAATTGCAAGCCTTTTGCTTTATATCATGCTTGAAAAACAGGTGGTAAACCAAAAGATAACATATAAAGTATAGATTAAGAAAATGGCTATACTGATAAAATGTTGCTGCTTTATGAAGTAGCATAATACACATCAAACGTGTGCATAGTGCAAAAAGAGAGAGAGAAAGAACCCCTTCTTTTTTGGTTACTTTTTTTTTTTTCTTTCTGTTATATATGTCTTCATTATTTCATTTTTACTTCTCTAATTCTGGTAACTTTACTTTTGTAATTCAGATGTATTCTTTTGACAGTTATTGCATGATCATGCTTAATAAAACAAATTATACGAATGTAATACGTCGAGTAATGTTTTTGAGAGGCATCATTTAATTATAACATTCGTTATGGTCAATGGAAATGTGTTGAGCAGAAATTATAAATAATTACTTTTACATAATTCAGGAGTTCTTTTTATTAACGTAGGTGGACTCATTCAAGTGTCTTTTAATTATATCCCTTTATTTCAAAAGAACACTTTTTTATTTTTATTTTAAAATCTAATTATTAAATTTTGAGTTTTTGGGGATTTTATTTGATTCGGTGGTTGAACCTAAGTGATTTTAATTAGACTTAATGACAAAAAAAAAATTAATTAACTTTGCAAATGCTATCAATTTAACTAAAGTTTTATTTTTTTAACAGATTAACCATTGTATTCTTGAAAATCCTTTCAGAATATTTAAAAATCAAGCTATGGTTAATCATTGTTGAGGTGACTGTTGATGTATAATTTAAAAAAAAATAAAAAATTATGTGAGGTAGCTATTGATGTGTAATTTTTTTTAAATTTTTTTTTGAACTGAATTGGACAGAAATAATCGCTCAATAAAAAAAAGTTTAATTAAAAAAATATTTTAATTAAATTACTGTAAAATGTTTTTAAATTTTTTTTTGTTGTTGCTAAATTAGACAAAAATAATTTCTCAGTAAAAAAAATTTAATTAAATTTTTTAAAACATTTTTTTTGTTTATCATTGTATTAATATTATTAATTGAAATTAATGAAAAAAAATATATAAATTAAGTGCATGTATCAAATTTTATTTCACTCTATTTTTTTTGATTGACGGAGTATTCTTTGCTGTCTAATTTAGCTACTGGAGGCTGTGCAGGAGGTCAAATGCTTCAAATTAATGTATGTTTTAAATGAAAATTTCATTGTTTTCATTCTTGCAAGTACAGTACTTGCAATTGATAAATTAACGTTACTTTTTATTTATAGAAAATAAATGAAAACATGAAAAGTACGATTCTCTCTCCGGTGATCCATGAATAAAATAAAATTTGATACATGCATTTAATTTATAATTTTTTTGTCATTAATTGCAATTAATAATATTAATAAAATGATAAACAAAAAAATATTTTTAAAAAATTAATTAAAAATTTATTTTATTCAGTGATTATTTTTGTCTAATTCAGTAAAAAAAATTAAATAAATTTTTTTTATTGAGCGATTATTTATGTCTAATTCAGCAAACAAAATATTTTTTTAATTAAACTTTTTTTTACTGAGTAATTATTTCTATTTAATTCAGCAAAATAAATATTTTTCTTAAAAAAGTTACACATCAACAACCACCTTATATATATTTTTTTAAAAAATTATAAATTAGCAGTCACATCAGTAGCCAACTCAACAAAAGATAACCATGGTTTAATTTTTGAATATTCTGAAAGGATTTTCAACAGTACAATAATTAATCTGTTAAAAAAATAACACGTTAGTTAAATTGATAATATTTATAAAGTTGGTTGATTTTTTTAGTCATCAAGCCTTTTAATTACTTGGATTGTTCACTATTTACGCGGATTCGTAGTTTGTATAAGAGATTTAATTTAAGTAAATAAAATTAATATTATTCATTTAAAATTTTTTATAAGTAAATAAATTTGACAATATTTATTTATAAATTTAGTTTATGTAAAATTTATTTAAGAATTTGTTTTAAGTAAACGTTTTTGGCACCATTTTCTTGAGAGTTTAATTTAATTTAAGAATATGATTTTGTTATATATATATATATATATATATATATATATATATATATATATATATATATATATATGGGTTAGGTACCATTTATTTGAGATTTTGAATTTATTTAAAAATTTAAATTTTTAGGTAAAAAGGTTAGGAACCACTTAGAATTTTTAATTTAATTTAATAAATAGATTTATAAGTAAATGGTTAGACACCATTTACACATGAATTTAGAATTTATTCAAGAATTTGATTTTAAATAAATGGGTTACGCACTTGATAGGACTAAATTATACGATATTTTTATGCCCTAATACTTAGTTTTTATATTTATTGTGTGGTTAAATGTTTAATTATTTAGCATATTGTGATTTTAATAGGTTTTATAGTATTTTAGTTAATTTAGGTAATTTTATAGTATTTTTATTTATGTGTTTTTATGTATTTATAGTATTTTAGGTGTTTTATTTATTATTATGTGTTTTTAGGATTTTTAGTATTTTTTATATTATTTTTATTTATTTTTATATTTTATTTTGTAGGAAAAATAAAGCTTGGGGGCAAATCTGGAAAATCCGCAAAAGTTTGATGGCAATATGGTAATTAACCAACGCTGATGGCAAAATCGTAATTACATGAAACGACACCGAGCGCGCATTGCGCGAGGAAGGAGAACCACCGGAACAAAGCGACGCCGTTTTGGCGTGCATAGAAACAGATCAGCGGTCGCGCAATGCGCGGATGGCAGACAGTTATCAGAAACGACGTCGTTTAGTCTTCACGGACGCGCGCAATGCGCGGCTTAGGCGGCGGGCATGGTGACGTCAGCAAGCGCGATTTATGCGTTGACCGGGTCAGAGGCCTGTTTGGCTGGCGCGGAATTTGTCCAAAACGGGATTATTTTGGATTTTTGCTACTTTTTGATTCCAAAGTGGATTTTAATTCCAACTAGGGTTAGGAGAATAATTATTTTTCTTTTTCTTTTATTTTTAATTGTAAATCCTATTAGGGTTTGGACAAATTAGAGGCCTATAAATAGAGGGCCAAGCTCTCTCATTATGAATGGTAAGCTTTTGGGAGTTCTTTCTCCTAATTTCTTGGAGAGAGTTTTTCTACTAGTAGGTATTATTTTTATTATGT
This sequence comes from Hedera helix, assembly GCA_947179155.2. NCBI lineage: Eukaryota > Viridiplantae > Streptophyta > Magnoliopsida > Apiales > Araliaceae > Hedera > Hedera helix. The sequence continues at coordinate 13,718,707 of OX359265.1, forward strand.
TTGGTTAGTTTTTATTTTTCAGTTCCAAAGGGATGTTGAACCTTATTTTTAATTAATGTTTTAATTGAGTTTTATTATTTATTCTTTTATGCATGAGATTTATTCTTGATGATCTGTTTTAATTGTTTGATGATATTTATTTGATTAATTTGATTTGGCCAGTTGAATTAATTAAGTTTTTGTCATATGCTAGATTAAGATTTAATATTAAGCAAACGATATTTTATCTGATCATAAGTAGCAATTAATAATATTTAATTGTGGTCAAACTTTTGAATATTATTATGATTATCAAAATGGCAAGTTAAATGGTCCGCGATGTTGAGATTGTTGCTTGAAATAATCTAATTCTCTAATTTTTAATGCAACTGTTATATTAAATCTAGACTGATAGTTCTAGGTTGTATGATAGTTAGGGTCTTTTGTGAGCGATTGCTGCATTAGATTTATAATTTAAGGAGGATTTCGGGTAGCTTGGCGATTGTCGGTTATCTAGGATTATTAATTTCAATTGAAGGAAAATATAATAATAACTTGATTAATTTGTTGATTAAAAGAAGGGGATACTGAACTAAGGAACTGAAGTTTGTTTTTAATTGATTTTTCTCATCTTTATTATTTATTATTTAGTTTTATTTTAATTAGTTAATTAATAATTCAAAACCCCCCATTTAATTAGATATTTTTGAAAACATTAGATTTATTAAAACAAATCACTCTCTGTGGGTTCGACTCTTACTTTCACTACTACATTAATATTTTTTCAAAGTAAGATTTTATTTTTGGTTGCTTGCGACAGCTTCCCAGCACTATTTATTTAAGAAATTTGAGTTAATTAAATAAGTAAGACACTATTTATTTAACAAATTTTTAATGAATGAATTAATATTAGATCCAATTTTTTTTTTATGGATCTAAGTTAAAAAATTCATGGACTTTCAAAAATTTGATTTTGATTTTTTTTGTTTGTTTTAAGAAACAAGAACTTGAACTTTATTTAGATAAAAAAACAAATCAACTGTAATCGACACATAATACATGAGAAAGGTGTGGAGGGACATTCTCCATCCATATCGAAAAATCCCTAATATGTCTAGCATGTTGAGCTAGATTATGTGCTACCATATTACCAATTCGACCAACGTGGGAGAATCTAATATTGCCATATGCCATAATGGATTTCACTGAGCTGAGAATATGACCAAAAAGGGAAAGAGATGTCTCGTCGGACTTCAGAGTTTTAATTATATTTGTTGAATCTTCCTATAATATGAATGAAGTGAAGCCGAGCCCCTGTGCAAAAGAAATAGCTCTAGCAGCGGCCAAAGGTTTTGTTATGTCTGGAGAGAAGGGGAGACTAACTTGCTCTGATAGAGAAGCCAGAGCTTGTCCTCTGCTGTTTCGTATTACAACTTCAAAAATTTGAATTAGATCCATTACATATCTAAAGAAAATTCCTTAAAATCTCTTATAGATTTTAGCATATTATATATAAAAAAAAAATTAGATAAATTTTATGTGAATTCATATCCTTTATAAATCCTCATCTTAAAAAAACAATCCCTACGAAAATTCATAAAATTCCTTTATGGATTTTAGTGAACCTTCAACGTTCATTAAAATAGAGATTTAGATTCTTTATGAATTTAATATTTTGTAAAATCCTTTATGGATTTTCAATTTAAATTTTGTTAGTACAAATGAAGTGATTTGATGATGACCAAATTGATGGGCTTGATAAAAATAATGTTCTATTTGGCTATATTAATGAGTTTGATAATATTTTTATTAATGTTCTGTTTGATAAAGATAATTTGTTAACTCAAACAATTAAAGTTTAAAGTATATTTGTAATCAGTAACTTTTGTACAGTCCTTAAATGAAAGTTAATGTGCAAGGATTTAGATTAGAAGATCAAATATGTTAGGATGATCTGAATTATGCAAATCATATGAAATTCAGTGTAATAGAACTTACAGATCAAACTTGTTAGATTAATCCAGTCTTAGAATTGTAATAAAATAGGAAGCAAACATAAAGATCGCAAAACAAAGGAATAAAACAGAAGGAATCGTAAAGTAAACAAACTCTACGATATAGTTTACGATACAAAACTCAGCAGCAGAATTAGAAGAGGAAGAAAACTGAAAGATCGTAGAATAGAACGGTGAAATCATCTAGTGAGATTCACAGGACTAAAGTTTACAATGTCGAAATCATCAAGTAGAATGAAGACCATAAGCAAATAGATCTTCGAGCAAAAAGAAGTTGATCAGGAGATAGTAGAATAAAACAATCAAATCCTTGAGTAAAATGACTGTGAAAGAAAGCTTGAAGACTGAATTCAGAAGTAAAGAGAAGACTAAAGAATATACTCAAAGTTCGTAAAGCAGTTCGCAGAATACAAAGCCACAAGGACAAAGGACGAAGGCCAACCTAGCTTAACCAATTTATAGAGCAAACAAGGGACGTTGAACAAACATCTCAATAATCAACTCCAAATTTATGATCCTCTGCTATCAAGTAAAAAAGAGACAGCATAATAGAAAGAGTCAATCAAGTTAGATACTTAACAATTATGAAGGACAAAATCGTTAAGTAAGGATATGGTCGTAAAGTTCAAAAGCAAACCCTAAGATTGTCAATCAACAAAGAAGACAAAGCCATTAAGGACAAAGATGAACAAATCAATGAAGAAGTTAAAATACCCTATGCTAAGTAGAAAAGAAGACAAGAAAAGAGAAGATAAGCAAAACTACTTCCAAGTAGGAGAAAGGATTGAAGGAAACAAGGATCACTCTACGAAATCAAAGAATGGAAGAATTCATAGAGTTCTGTCAAGCAGACTCATCACTGTAAGACCCCGAATTTTATGAAATATAAAATTTAATTTTTCTTCATATATATTTTTTTCATGAAACAGTAAGTGGTTAAATTGACGAAATTGAAAGTTAAGGATGTTACGTGCAAATTTTATTTTGTCGGACAATATTCGTTTTATCGGAGAATATTCGTGTCGTACGACGGCGTCGAAATAACAAATTATTGGTGGACCCCACAACAGAATATTTGTCGGATATAGAAAACGACAGAAGTAACCTTTTTAATAAAAATAGTCAACGGTGCTAACTGTTAAAATACCGGTGATAAAAGAATAGTAGCATACGGTAATTTATGGTATTTTACTGTAGCATGCGGTACTCTACAGTAGCACACGGTATTGCACAGTGTCTCATATTATTGACACCGTAACTGTTACGCATCATTTCATCGATAATTGTCACTGCATAATATTTTATATTATCAATTCAATTATTGTTGTTACACAGTATTTTGCATTATTGATTCAATAATTATCATTACACTGTATTTTATATCATTGAGTCAATAATTGTTGCTACACTGTTTTTAAAATTATTGAACCTAATAATTGTCACAGTAGCAAATACACTATAATTTATATTATTAAATTAATAAAAATATGTAACGTGTTTCTTACATTATTGTGGTAACATTATTTTATATGTTGGACTTACAGGAAGAATAAATAAATAAATAAATGGGAAGCTGTCGCAAGCAACCGAAAATAAATTCTTACTTTTAAAAATATTAATGTAGTAGTGAAAGTAAGAGTCGAACCCACAGAGAGTGAATTGTTTTAATAAATCTAATGTTTGCAAAAATATCTAATTAAATGGGGGGTTTGAAATTATTAATTAACTAATTTAAAATTTAAACAAATAAATAAAACTGAATAATAAATAAATATGAGAAAAATCAATTAAAATAAACTTCAGTTCCTTAGTTCAGTATCCCCTTCTTTTAATTAACAAATTAATCAAGTTATTATTATCTTTTCCTTCAATTGAAATTAATAATCCTAGATAACCGACAATCGCCAAGCTACCCGAAATCCTCCTTAAATTATAAATCTAATGCAGCAATCGCTCACAAAAGACCCTAACTATCATACAACCTAGAACTATCAGTCTAGATTTAATATAAAAGTTGCATTAAAAATTAGAGAATTAGATTATTCCAAGCAACAATCTCAACATCGCGGACCATTTAACTTGCCATCTTGATAATCATAATAATATTTAAAAGTTTGTCCACAATCAAATATTATTAATTGCTACTTATGATCAGATAAAATATCGTTTGCTTAATATCAAATCTTAATCTAGCATATGATAAATTATTGATTAACTTAACAGGCCAATATCAAATTAATCAAGCAAATATCATAAAACAATTAAAACAAATTATCAAGAATAAATCTCATGCATGAAGGAATAAATAATAAAACTCAATTAAAACATTAATTAAAAATAAAGTTCAACATCCCTTTAGAACTGAAAAATAAAATTAACCAAACATAATAAAAATAATACCTAATAGTTGAAAAACTCTCTCCAAGAAATTAGGAGAAAGAACTCCCAAAAGCTTACTATCAATAATGAAAGATTGACCCTCTATTTATAGGCCTCTAACTTGTCCAAACCCTAATAGGATTTATAAATAAAAATAAAAGAAAAAGAAAAATAATTATTATCCTAACCCTAGTTGGAATTAAAATCCAATTTGGAGTCAAAAAGTAGCAAAAATATAAAATAATCCCGTTTTCCAGCTTTTCCGTGCAACCAAACGCGTCCTAAGCCTCAACTTTGACCAAGTCAACGCCAGTCAGCCGGTCAACGCGGACACGCGTTTTGCTGACGTCACCGCTCGCCTGCGCATTGCGCGGGTTTTTATTTTTTTCCGGAACTTTCAACAAAACGACGTCGTTTCCTTCCGGTGCTGATTCAAAATTCTTGCGCGCATTGCGCGACCGCTGTTCTGTTCGCCAAAACGGCGTCGTTTTTAATTCCTGCTTTGTAAAGTCTTCCGCGCAATGCGCGGAAGCATTTTCCGGAAATTACCAAATTGCCATCAGTGCTGGTTAATTACCATTTTGCCATCAGACTTTTGCGGATTTTCCAGATTTGCCCCCGAGCTTTATTTTTCCTACAAAATAAAATATAAAAATAAATAAAAATAATATAAAAATATTAAAAATCCTAAAAACACATAATAATAAATAAAACACCTAAAACACTAAAAATAAATAAAAACACATAAATAAAAAGAAATATAAAAATACTATAAAATTACCTAAATTAACATAAATTAACTAAAATCCTATAAAACCTATTAAAATCACAATAAGCTAAATAATTAAACATTTAAGCACACAATAAATATAAAAACTAAGTATTAGGGAATAAAAATATCGTATAATTTAGTCCTATCAAATACCCCCACACTTAGCTTTTGCTCGTCCTCGGGCAAAACAAAAATAAAAACTATAAAACTAATAATCAAACAACTTACTTGAGCAACAGATCAATATAAATTTTAACATTAACCTCAAAGATTTTTAAATGATAACTCAAAGAAAGTTTCAAAACCATGCAAAATCTAGAATTTTAACATATTTACCAATTCTACTTTATTCAAGATCTTTTGTGTGTGTGTGAATCCAAATGTATCAAACTAATCAAACTTGGATAAGTTTAGGTTATTAATTACCTTATAAAAGACATACAACAAAACTCAAAATACTTATTTTTCACATCACTTTCAGCTAATACAGACAAATATAAATCAGAAGATCAAAAGATTTTTAATCAATGAAGCATACCAGGATTATCAATTTTTTCCTTTCAAATATTTTTTCAATTTTTTTCTTTTAATGAGTGCATTTTATGCTCCATCCCATTTTCTTTCTTTCTTCATTTTTTTCATCATTTTTTTTCACGGTGAGTGCATTTTATGCTCCATCTCACCAGCGAGTGCGTTTTACGCTCCATCTCGCTTTTTCATGTGTTTATGAGTGAGTGCGTTTTACGCTCCATCTCAACCCACCACAAGAATTCTTCTCAATTAAACAATCCTAGAAAAGTACCTAAATCATCTCCTCCAAATTATATTTTGTCTTATATTTCACTTCAAATAATGATCAAATAAGATATAGAGTTCAAAAATATCTTTCATAAGCATTTAACCATTTAAACTTTCTCTTCATTAAAACTAGCTTAAACAAATGGATATAAGTGCATAAAACTTTTAAAAGATCTTAAACAAAGTAATAATCAATAAAAAGTCAAAAATTCAAACTAAGCAAAAATTTATCATTTTTTCAAGAGTTATAAAATAAAAATCAAAATTTATCATTGGCTAAAAATTAAAATTCAATTAATTCATTGCTCAAGTGACACATCCTAAAAATAAAATAAAAAATTACCCCATTTTCGTAGGAAACACGGTTACACTTAGCACGTGCAACAAGCCTTTAAACCCCAAGGTTACCCCAAGTGGACGAGTTTTGTCTCGTGAGGGTTTGCAGTGAATTTACCCACAAAATTACAAAATTTGAAATTTTTTAAAATTCCCTAAGAATAAAACAAATATTTTTTTTTTAAAAAAAAAATAAAAATAAAAAATAAAACAAAAATGTCCTAAAAATAAAACAAATATCCTAAATCCCTTCCCCAACACTTAAAATTTACATTGTCCCCAATGTAAACTATAATGCAAAGAAACAGACACAAATAAATATAAAAAGAAAAAGGAAAAGAAATGCAAATCTGATTTCTTGGGTTGCCTCCCAAGCAGCGCCTTTGTTTATTGTCATTGGCTCGACCACTTTCTACTCTCAATCTGGGTAAACTGGATCCGTCAACGTCAGGAGCTCCATGTTTTCCACTTGATGACCGTCATAGAATGGTTTGAGAGATGGCCGTTCACTTTGAATATTTTTCCAGTACTCGGATTATGGATTTCTACTGCACCATGAGGGAAAATATTAACAACAATAAATGGACCTTCCCATCGAGAACGAAGTTTACCTGGAAATAATTTCAATCGGGAATTGTATAGGAGGACTTGTTGACCCACTGTAAAGGTTTTCCTTAAAATTTTCTTGTCGTGGAACGCCTTTGTCTTTTCTTTATATAATTTCGAGCTTTCATATGCTTCATTGCGGAGTTCTTCAAGCTCTTGTAACTGCAATTTTCTGTGCTCTCCTGCTTGATCTAGGCTTATATTGCACTGCTTGATCGCCCAAAAAGCTTTGTGTTCTAGTTCCACTGGTAGATGACATGGCTTGCCGAACACAATCCTATATGGTGACATCCCTATAGGAGTTTTAAATGCTGTCCTATACGCCCATAGTGCATCTTCCAGTTTCAGACTCCAATCCTTTCTATTTGGCTTGACAACCTTTTCTAAAATGGATTTGACTTCACGGTTGGACACTTCAGCTTGGCCATTGCTTTGTGGGTGATAGGCTGTAGAGACTCTATGTATAACATTGTACTTCTTAAACAGAGCCGCTAGCATCCTATTGCAGAAATGAGTTCCTTTGTCGCTGATAATAGCCCTTGGAGTTCCAAACCTGACAAAGATGTTAGACTTGATAAAATCTGCAACAACTTTAGAATCGTCAGTCCTAGTGGCTTTAGCTTCCACCCATTTTGAAACATAGTCAACAGCCAAAAGAATGTAAACATGACCATAAGAAGCAGGAAATGGTCCCATAAAATCAATACCCCAAACATCAAAAATTTCAACAATTAAGATAGGGTTTTGTGGCATTTGATTTCTACTTGATATATTTCCTGTCCTTGGACAATTTGCACATGATTTACAAAACAGATAAGAATCTTTAAAAATAGTTGGCCAAAAGAAACCAGATTCTAAAACTTTATGGGCTGTTCTTTTAGGTCCGAAATGTCCTCCACAAGCATAAGAGTGACAAAAAGTAAGAATAGACAAAAACTCACTATCAGGCACACACCTTCTAATTACCTGATCAGAACAGAATTTCCATAAGTACGGATCATCCCACACATAATATTTCGCATCTCGTTTTAGCTTTTCTTTTTGGAGTTTAGAAAACTCACTAGGCATACCAGGGTACCGAATTTTCAATGGAAAGGAGATGTTCGTCTGGAAAAGAATCTTGTAATGGTAGAGAGTCTTCCTCCTTAATCAGCCTGCTCAAATGGTCTGCCACCAAGTTTTCTGCTCCTTTCTTATCTTTGATTTCCAAGTCGAATTCTTGGAGCAGTAGGATCCATCTGATAATCCTCGGTTTTGAATCCTTCTTGGTTAACAGGTACCTGAGAGCTGCATGGTCAGAATAAACTACAACTTTAGTGCCAAGAAGATAAGATCTGAATTTTTCTAAAGCAAAAACAACAGAGAGTAATTCTTTTTCCGTTGTTGAGTAGTTAATCTGAGCAGCGTTCAAAGTTCGGGAAGCATAGTAGATGGCATGCACAGCTTTGTTCACTCGTTGGCCCAAGACAGCTCCTACGACATAGTTGCTAGCATCACACATGATCTCAAATGGCAAATTCCAATCTGGTGGCTGTATGACTGGTGCAGAGGTTAATAATCTCTTCAACTTGTTAAACGCCTCCTTGCAATCGTCATTGAATTGGAATTGCACATCCTTTTTCAGTAATTCGCACAGCGGTAGGGCTATCTTTGAGAAGTCCTTGATAAATCTACGATAGAATCCTGCCTGACTAAGAAAAGAACGGATCGCCTGCACACTGGTAGGATAAGGCAAAGCAGAAATAATATCTATCTTAGCTCTATCGACTTCTAATCCTCTAGCTGAAACTACATGACCAAGTACTATACCTTGTTCTACCATAAAATGACATTTTTCCCAATTAAGAACAAGATTAGTTTCTAAACATCTGTCGAGTACACGAGTTAAATTGTCTAAGCATGCATCCAAAGAATCACCATGAATTGTGAAATCATCCATAAAAACTTCAATACATTTCTCAAGAAGATCAGAAAATAGACTCACCATACATCTTTGGAAAGTACCAGGTGCATTGCACAATCCAAAAGACATCCTTCGATAGGCAAATGTACCGAATGGACATGTGAAAGTGGTCTTTTCTTGGTCTTCTGGTGCTATCACAATTTGGTTATAACCTGAAAAACCATCTAAAAAATAATAATAAGTGTGACCAGCTAATCTTTCCAACATTTGATCAATAAAGGGGAGAGGAAAGTGATCCTTTCTAGTTATAGCATTTAATTTCCTATAATCGATACACACTCTCCACCCTGTTTGCATCCGTGTGGGAACTAACTCATTATTATCATTCTTAACAACAGTTATACCAGATTTCTTTGGAACTACCTGTACTGGACTTAGCCATTGACTATCAGAGATAGGATAGATAATACCTGCATTGAGCAATTTGGTCACCTCTTTTTTCACTACCTCCATCATGGGTGGATTCAATCTTCTTTGAGCCTCTCTTTTTGGTTTAGCTCCTTCCTCCAAAAGTATCCGATGCATACACACAGCCGGGCTTATGCCTTTGATGTCTGCGATAGTCCAACCAAAGACTGTGATGTGGTCCCTCAAGACGCGAAGCAGTTTATCTTCTTGAACTTTGGTTAGATTGTTGGCAATGATCACTGGCAGGGTATCCTCCTTCCCTAGGTATGCATACTTCAAATGTGTTGGCAACGGCTTTAATTCTAATGTGGGTGTCTGCACAATAGAAGGTAACAGTTTTTGATGAGTTACAGGTAATTGAATAGATGAAACTGCATACTTAGCTGAAATTTTAGGCAATGAATGCAAAGCAGCTATTGTCTCTTTCAATTCTTGTGTTCGCTCAATCTCCTCCTCTTGGTTCACCTCCAAACTCTTTGTGATGGCAACCTCCAAGCTATCTTTATGCACTTGATCGAATGAATCCTGCACTAATGAATCAATGACGTTAATAGCAAAAATAGAATTGACATCGCTAGGATACCTCATGGCCTCGTAGATATTGAACTGGATTTTCTCGCCATCGAACTCCATGGTCAAGCTTCCATTGTGCACATCAATCATGGTTCTTGCTGTCTTCAAAAATGGCCTCCCTAACAGTATATGGGCGGGATTTGGAGATGTATCATCTTCCATATTCACGATGTAAAAATTTGCAGGAAATATAAGCTCATTGACCTGCACCAACACATCCTCAATTACCCCTTCGGGATAAGTGTTAGTATGGTCAGCCAATTGAATAATAACACCAGTATTTTTCAAAGGTCCTAGATGTAAAAAAGCATAAATAGATAATGGCATGACATTGATTGAAGCTCCTAAATCTAGCATGGCTTTCTCAAATTTGGTATTACCTATTTTGCATAGAATTGTAAACATACCTGGATCCTTACATTTAGGGGGCATCTTTCTTTGGAGGACCGCTGACACGTTCTCTCCGACCGTCACTTTTTCATCGTCTTTTAATTTCCTCTTATTAGTGCATAATTCTTTCAAAAATTTGGCATACCTTGGAACTTGCTTGATTGCGTCTAATAGAGGAATGTTCACTTCTACCTTCCTGAAGGTCTCTAGAATCTCCTTATCTTGCTCATCCTTCTTTGAAGTTCTAAGATTCCTGGGAGGAAAAGGTAAAGGATTAGACTTAAGTTGAATAGAAGGGTTAGAGATTACCTTTGAAATTTCTGCTTCTTCCTTAGCCTTATCAAATTCAACAGTAGCCCTTGGTGTGTCCAACTGTGTTCCACTCCTTAACGTAATAGCACTTGCATTTTCTCTAGGATTTATAACGGTTTGTGAAGGTAATTTTCCTGAGCCTTGAGAATCCAATTGACCAACGGTTGTAGCCAACTGACTTATCTGACTCTCTAGATTGTGAATGGAAGCCCTTGTATCTTGTTGAAACTGTTGGGTTTGGTTCATAAAGGCTTTGAACATATCCTCCAAAGATGTCCCAGAATTTGCAGGTGGTACTTGTCGAGGTGGGTACTGTTGTTGAGCTGGTTGGAAACCTTGCTGCCTATTCGGAAAGGCATTTTGTTGCGGTGGTGGTGGTCTATTTCCTCCGTAGCTCAGATTGGGATGATCCCTCCATCCTGGATTGTATGTATTAGAATAGGGATCATATCGGCGTTGAGGTTGTCCTTGGAAGTTCCCTATTGCGTTGGCTTGTTGTGTGGTGTCATCCTCTTGTAATATGGGGCAAGCATCTGTAGAATGATTCGATGATGAGCAAATCCCACAACTCTTTGCAACAGGTGGTGTATTTCCCGTGGACATCTTCAAAACTAAAGCAGTTAAATCCGACAATTGTTGCTCAATACTGCCTGTGTTCACCTCATTGACCCTCTTCGGTGAGTGATCCACCCTAGTTTCATACTGCTGTGAGTTAGCTGCCATATTTGCAATTAAGTTCTTTGCAGCGTCGGGAGTCTTGTCAACTAGTGCTCCACCACTTGCAGCATCGATCATACATCTATCCATTGGCAATAATCCCTCATAAAAATATTGGATAAGATGTTGTTCATCGATTTGGTGTAGTGGACAACTTGAGCACAACTTCTTGAACCTTTCCCAATACTCGTATAGAGTCTCTCCATTGTACTGTCGGATGGCGCATATCTCCTTCCTTATGTTGGAAACTCGCGAAGCAGGAAAGTATTTCTCCAAGAATAGCCTTTGCATGTCACTCCATGATTGTATTGAACCTGAAGGGAGAAAGTACAGCCAATCCTTTGCTAGGTCTGATAAGGAGAAAGGGAATGCTCTCAGCTTGATGTGCTCCTCATTGACTCCTTGTGGTTTCATGGTTGAACATACCACATGGAACTCCTTTAGATGCTTGTATGGATCTTCACCTGTAAGACCACGAAAAGTAGGCAATAGATGAATTAGTCCAGATTTAAGTTCAAAAGAAGCATCTAAAGTAGGATACTCAATACACAATGGCTGTTGATTTAAATTAGGAGTAGCCAACTCCTTTAAAGTCCTGTTGTTGTTAGCCATCTTCTCTTCTTCGGAATCGCTAGGGGAACTGTTGGAATAGAGTTCAAGTGCAACGTTGAGGCCTGGTGATGATATAAAAGCTTGGTCCTCAATTGCTCTCTTAGCTTGTCGAGTCTCTCTTCTTAACCTTATTACAGTTCTCTCGATCTCTGGATCAAAATTCAATTCACCAAATTGAGAGGATCGGGTCATACACTACAAAACAAAGAAAAATAAATAAGTAAATAAATTAAATAGTTAATTAAAGAAAACAAAGATAAATAAGACAAATAACACTCCCCGGCAACGGCGCCAAAATTTGGGAAGCTGTCGCAAGCAACCAAAAATAAATTCTTACTTTTAAAAATATTAATGTAGTAGTGAAAGTAAGAGTCGAATCCACAGAGAGTGAATTGTTTTAATAAATCTAATGTTTCAAAAATATCTAATTAAATGGGGGGTTTGAAATTATTAATTAACTAATTTAAAATTTAAACAAATAAATAAAACTGAATAATAAATAAATATGAGAAAAATCAATTAAAATAAACTTCAGTTCCTTAGTTCAGTATCCCCTTCTTTTAATTAACAAATTAATCAAGTTATTATTATCTTTTCCTTCAATTGAAATTAATAATCCTAGATAACCGACAATCGCCAAGCTACCCGAAATCCTCCTTAAATTATAAATCTAATGCAGCAATCGCTCACAAAAGACCCTAACTATCATACAACCTAGAACTATCAGTCTAGATTTAATATAAAAGTTGCATTAAAAATTAGAGAATTAGATTATTCCAAGCAACAATCTCAACATCGCGGACCATTTAACTTGCCATCTTGATAATCATAATAATATTCAAAAGTTTGTCCACAATCAAATATTATTAATTGCTACTTATGATCAGATAAAATATCGTTTGCTTAATATCAAATCTTAATCTAGCATATGATAAATTATTGATTAACTTAACAGGCCAATATCAAATTAATCAAGCAAATGTCATAAAACAATTAAAACAAATTATCAAGAATAAATCTCATGCATGAAGGAATAAATAATAAAACTCAATTAAAACATTAATTAAAAATAAGGTTCAACATCCCTTTAGAACTGAAAAATAAAATTAACCAAACATAATAAAAATAATACCTAATAGTTGAAAAACTCTCTCCAAGAAATTAGGAGAAAGAACTCCCAAAAGCTTACTATCAATAATGAAAGATTGGCCCTCTATTTATAGGCCTCTAACTTGTCCAAACCCTAATAGGATTTATAAATAAAAATAAAAGAAAAAGAAAAATAATTATTATCCTAACCCTAGTTGGAATTAAAATCCAATTTGGAGTCAAAAAGTAGCAAAAATATAAAATAATCCCGTTTTCCAGCTTTTCCGTGCAACCAAATGCGTCCTAAGCCTCAACTTTGACCAAGTCAACGCCAGTCAGCCGGTCAACGCGGACACGCGTTTTGCTGACGTCACCGCTCGCCCGCGCATTGCGCGGGTTTTTTATTTTTTTCCGGAACTTTCAACAAAACGACGTCGTTTCCTTCCGGTGCTGATTCAAAATTCTTGCGCGCATTGCGCGACCGCTGTTCTGTTCGCCAAAACGGCGTCGTTTTTAATTCCTGCTTTGTAAAGTCTTCCGCGCAATGCGCGGAAGCATTTTTCGGAAATTACCAAATTGCCATCAGTGCTGGTTAATTACCATTTTGCCATCAGACTTTTGCGGATTTTCCAGATTTGCCCCCGAGCTTTATTTTTCCTACAAAATAAAATATAAAAATAAATAAAAATAATATAAAAATACTAAAAATCCTAAAAACACATAATAATAAATAAAACACCTAAAACACTAAAAATAAATAAAAACACATAAATAAAAAGAAATATAAAAATACTATAAAATTACCTAAATTAACATAAATTAACTAAAGTCCTATAAAACCTATTAAAATCACAATAAGCTAAATAATTAAACATTTAAGCACACAATAAATATAAAAACTAAGTATTAGGGAATAAAAATATCGTATAATTTAGTCCTATCAATAAAAAAATAAAATAATTAATTTTACTATTTGAAATAGTAACGTGAATAGTGACGTGAATATTAACGTGAATAGTGACGTGAATAGTAAGAAACATGTGGGACCCACTGTGGGGCCCACATGAAATGTGAGAAATGTGAATTTGCTGAAGTTGGTTGGTGGAGGCTGCGTAGCAGCCTCTGCTGAATTTTTTTTCTGTTCACCTACCACGCATAGTAACTTCTTTTCTCCTATAAATAGCTTGCTCAGCTGAATAGAAAAATCACACGTAAAACATATAATTTTTCTATCAGAATTTTATGAGTTTTCTCTGAGAATAGTAAGGTTATTTTGAGTGTTTGAAAGCCAAAAGGAGTGCAGAAAATTTTCAAGTTGATCAACCTCATTTAAATCAATATCCAGTCACGTGTTAAGGTAAGGAATATTATTTTTTCACACTCTTAAATTTATTATGGTAAGGGATGTCATTTTCTTTCATACTCTTAAATCGAAACTTATTATGGAACTATTGCTTCTATAATTCCTGAAAATATTATATGTTCCATAATAGTTGAACTTCATTATTTCAACTGAACCTTCCTATTTTCTGAACCTTTCTATTGAACTGTAACCGTTATTCTGAACTGTGGATCTTGAATATCATTTTTAAATTTCACTCCACATCATATTGACAATTTGGACATTGTTTGAATCTGCACAAAGTAAACTTCCGATACTTATTGTTTATCTTGTTTCTTCTGTTCATCATTTGTATCACTGTTATTTGTATTAACCATCAAGAATCAAGCTGTTGTGAATATCTGTGGCCGGGGGCACAGATGTGATATAATTGTTGAACAGATGATAGGTTAAAGGCGATATACTAGGTTAAAGGCGATACATCTGTTCGGTGTCTTTTATGGCACGTGGTGAATGTTCTCTTTGGCCCGTAGTGCAAAGATGAACTGTTGATTGGTATGATTATGACCAAAGGCTGAATCTGGTATAATCATGACCGTTGGTATTATATTGAAAGTTCTCTTTGGCCCGTAGTGCATAGATGAACTGTTGTTTGGTATGATTATAACCAAAGGCTGAATCTGGTATAATCATGACCGCTGGTGCTTTATTGAATATCTTTGGCCCGTAGTGCAAAGATGAACTGTTGATTTGCATGATTATGACCAGGAACTGTGAATTTTTATTATCATGACTAATGGTATTTCAGATGATAAAAGTTGATGATGTTTTTACTAAAAAGAGAAGCGAGTGGACATTATGGTCTGCATTATTCTTCTAATAGATTGCTCATTCCGCTGCTATTATTGATCTGAACATTGTTTAAGAATTTAACTACAGTTTTTGATATAAACCTTGTAGTCTATTGTATTCTATCAAGAACTCAATTGTTGAAGACTAATGATAATTTATTCGTCATTATCTTAGTCATGATATTTCTTACTGGGCTATTTGGGCTCACCCTTTCTTTTGTTCCATTGTTTTTCAACAGGAGATGAAAATGTAACGGGGTCTAGCCGGGGGATGGAGTGAGAGTCCGAGGAATAGCTATCCTAGTCTTCACGTGTTGTAAAATAGTGTGACAATAATAGTGAAGACTTAGTTGTGTATTATTATACACTGTATTGTTGTACGTTGTGCTTTGTTGTAATAATTTTGTTATAGTCTTTTGACGACTCAAGTTTGGGCTGTGTGGGCCTAGATTTGGGGGCGTCACAATCACATTATAGCAAAGGACAAAATACTTTAGCTGAAGAAGTTAATGTGAAAACTCACAGATGCTAAATAGGTCAAAGTACTCAAGATCGTAGAATGAAGCTGAACAGAATATCCTCACATCTTTAAGCTACTAATATCATTGAGCAATTTCAGAATGTAAAGTTATTATATTGATAATCTGATTCAGTACTACCTATCAGAGAACATAATGCCAAAGGCACTGAGAGACAGATTTACTGCAATACAAAATTGGAGTGATCTTACCAAAAGAATTCTTTAGCAAAGAAGCAATCAAAAGAAAAAGGAGCAGAGTAAAAATTGACTAAAGTTAGAAGCATACATGATATTCACTACAACAGAAATGTTCCCAACAAAGATAAAGTGAAAATCATAAACATACAAACATCAAGTGCTCAAGAAATGGGGAGTTGATCTAGAGTTGAAGCCAATAGTATTAAAGACAGGAAATGATCAAGTAAGGGGGCCTAATTAATATAAGAAGACATATGGCACCTATCACATAAACGAAAACATTGGACAAAGATCTTGAGAAACCAACATTAATTATCAAATCAAGGGGGAGCTGATCAAGCTAGAGGAAAACTTGAGAAGGATTGAAGATCAAGTTTAAAGGAGAAAAGGAAACCTTAATCAACAAAAAAACAAGAAGATTATCAAATGACCTTAGGCAACTAAAGGAAGAAAGGAGGAACTGTGAACCCCGCAAATTCAGGTTACATGTAACTTGAATCTGGTGCTCACGATCCAATACATCCATCTCATCTATCTAATTTCTAAAGCGGAATAAAATAAAAACAGTAGTATAATTTAATATTACATAACCATAAATATCTCAGGTTCATACAACCTTTACTAACTTAGTACAATACATAGTTCAAATGTCAACAAAATTTCTAATATTAATAATATCCATTATATAAAGATCCCATAGTTAATTTATTCTTCAACTTTTCTCTTTCCCTTATATTGCTGGATCCACCGTTCTTCTCGGTCTTAACTATAAAATGTTTAAGCAAGAGTGAGCAACTAATTGCTCAACAAGTATTTAATGAACAGTAGATAAGAGTTCACATAAATAATTTGATAAACAATTCAAAATGCTTCATGATAATCTATGATGGAGATATAACATGAAATATGATTCGATTTCAATAAAAAAAAAATAGAATTATCAAGTTTTAAACTGTGAGGTCACTATGGACCATGAACATCTCAAGGAATTGTCAGTATTACACTGAACTACCTTTAGAGTGAACTTTAACCGTTAAGATTAATTTCCACTCTCTGCAAGTACCAAGGTGATTAACATATTGTACTATATGTTATGCATAACATTTAGTCTTTCTTTCACATTCAAATGAGTTTAAATCTTAACCCAAAACTTAACGATTTCACTTTTTAATAATTTGCAAGAGTCATTAACCAAAATCATTGGTTTAAATTCAAGTTTTGTACACAACACATGTTTTTCTTAGAAAATTCATAGCAAATGCATTTCAACTCCTTTTTCAATTGTTCCACGTGGATTATCTACACATCTTTTAGTTATATAACATATTTTTTATAGATTCAACAAATAAAGTATATATCTTGTTCTTCACAGTCTTAAATCACATGTTCTCACTTGTTTAGAACAAAACATAGTTTTATATGCATTTTTCTAGATCTTTACACATATAATCGCACTCCAACATGCACGAAACATATCATCTCCTTCATATACCCAACCTTATGCCTTTGGATCCTTCATGGCCTCAAATCACACAATATCCTCCCACAACCAAGCATGCATAATTTAACTACAAGTTAAACTACACTGGTTTAACTTAAAAATCTAAAGTTAAGGAATTATACGTTCTTGTAGTCCTCTTCCTCCTAGTAATGAATTTAGTTAAACTATCCATCCTTTCCGCTTCCTTTGGAGTTTCTAAGCTGAAAGAACTTTCCCTAGCTTTTCTTTTTTCTCCTTACTTTTCTCTCTAGCTCTCTAAACTCACCAACACTTAGCAAATGAAAGAAAGTGAAGTAAACTTTGTATTATGGTTTGGGAACTCCTATTTATAGGAGTATTATTATCCTCCATGCATGCATTAATCATTGGAAAAAGGTTATTAGGTAAAAGCAATACCTAATCTTACTTTTTAAGTATCATTGCCATGCCCCTCTGAATCATGCTTATATGCACATGGCCCAGAGACACCAAAAATTAGCATTTTGTCTTGGATATGGGGGTTTTGTCACGGGGAAGAGTACTCCCATCAATTACCTTTTTTTTAAATTTTTTTCAAGCATCTAGAAGTTGAGTATTAATTTGGGTTACCATTTGGGCTATTTCTTAATCCTTCTTGGACTACTTCAATTCAATTTTAATATCCACCAACTTGGGTTCATGTTTTATTTCTATTGGACTTTAACTTACTACCACATTAGGCCATAACTTATTTGATCACATTAAGCATAATTAAACACATTACGCACTTAAACTAATCCATTAATTTAATAACCATATTTATTATGCTTCACATGAGGCCTAAATTATAATTTAATTTAGCCTTTCATCATCTCACCCAAGCTTGGTTAATTTTTAACTCAAGCTCTTAATCAACTTAATTAATCATATATTTATTATATAATTAAGCAAATAATTTGCACAAGAAATTTTTTAATAAATTTTTATTTCATTGTAATATGGTTACAAATATCTTTATCATTATAGGAACTCACAGTTCGTAGAGCAAAGAGAGCTTAACAATGACAACTCTAAGTTCGAAAAGTTAATTCAGAATTCGTAAAGAAAAAGAAGTCAATATGAAGAAAGTTCTAAGAACATGAAGCATGCAGATCTTGAAGTTGATCAAAGAATCCAGTAGATTGAAGAACAGATTGCAAGATTAAGGCAACTTTGATATTTGATAACACGGTTGAAGATTGAAAAATACTTTTAGATTTCGCATAGCAAATTGTAAAG
This sequence comes from Hedera helix, assembly GCA_947179155.2. NCBI lineage: Eukaryota > Viridiplantae > Streptophyta > Magnoliopsida > Apiales > Araliaceae > Hedera > Hedera helix. The sequence goes on from OX359265.1 coordinate 13,737,304, forward strand.
TTACATAGTTCACTTCGAAGTCACAGAGTTCAAAATACAGGTCACAAAGCAGACCATAGAATCATGAAAAACCTGAACTCTGAAAATTGTAGAGTTTATCGTAAAAGCAATCAAAACGTAGAACAAGCTGAAGGATTACAAATCGTAAGGTCAAATGCTACAAGCCTCAAATACGACCAACTTGGAAATCTGTAACTTTCAAATTTGTCTGACATAAAGAGTATACAAAAAAGCGAGGATTTCGAGACAAAAGACTAATCGACAGACAATTCAAGTAGAAGAAAAAAGGATATGTATCTAACATCCATTTTTGAATGTATAATATCAGTCATATGGTTTCTATTGAAAGAATATCAGAGGCACTTCGTCAAGCTTAAAGAACCCTACGATTAGGAAAATTGTGGATTACATCAAATCTGACAACAGATCTGAAAGTGGACTGATATTAAGATATACTAAAGAATGAAAAGCTTAAAACAAATGCTGGTAATGATAAGTTCAAATGGAAGAAAGATAATGATATGTCTAATGACTACTCAATGTTCTAAAAGGCGCTAGGCGGGCGACCGGGGGGGGGGGGGGGGGCGCTAGGTGAGATTTTTTATTTTAAGCCAATTTTAATATTTTATCTCATATTTAATCAAACAAAACAATAACATAAAGCAAAATAATCTATAATAAAGATAATAATGACATTTGCTTAAAGTTAAAACACATATCCATATTGCCAATGTCAAAGTTCAAACACAAACATGCAATTGTTTAAAGTAAAAACACAAACAAATAATAAAAAAATATAAACTAATAGTCCTTATCTATATATCCCTCTATATCTCTAACTCTTATTCTTCATATCTCTCCAAGATAATGTCCTAATTAGACTCATACGTATACTCCTTATCTCCCTCTTCTTTCGTGTTATCATTAGATAAAAAAAATTCTTCACGGAGTTCTCTTACTCCAATATTTTTATTACTTATTCTAGGCTCTAGCATGCTATTTGCTTCGGATGTTTCACCAACCGCCTCCTAAGTAAGGCCCGAACAGTTCTCTACTTCATCATCCATTCCAACGACGTCGCCTAGGCCCCGCTTAATTTCTCCGCCTTACACGCCTAGTCCCACCTAATTTTCAGGAGGGATTTTTTTTTCGTGTTGGGCCTAGACGAGGCGCCGGGGGCGGGGGGGGGGGGGGGGGGCTAGCGCCTGGGCGGCCGTCTAACCCACTTTTTAGAACCTTCGACTACTTGACAAAAGCAATACTAGAGACGAGATTTCCATTTTTGATAAACTTACAAGAAGACAGAGCTGAAAGCTATCTGACACAGTATCCTCATGACACTGTTCGTAATCTTCAAAGATCTAAACATTAAATGAAGAAATAGTCATCTTTCAATGGGCGAAGTTCCAACAGACAAATTTTCAACAATCAAATCTCCAAAAGGCAAAATGACAGAAATCTCTCTTTATATAAGGTCCACAACGAAGAAATCAAAAGAGAGAGAGAGAGAGAGAGAGAGAGACCAATTACAATGATAACATTAGGTCTGAAAGAGAGATAAACAGAAGCAGAAAAGAAGATGAAAATCGATCTGCTGATCAGACATATTGATAGACACATAATTATACATTTTAATATTCTTATTTTTATTATTTTATATATTTATTTTATTTAATTAATATATTTTATTTTGTTTTGTAGGAAATAGATAAATAATTGAAGTTGAGTTGAAAAATGAGTTCTAGAAGTTTTTAAGTTGATTTTTATTTGGACTCCAATAAAGAGTTGGGAGATTACCATGTAGAAGTTAAAGTAAAAAAGGAAAGAAGAGTCCAAGTTATTCTAAATTAGATTAGGGTTCAATTTATTTTCTATATAAATAGGAGTCTTGTTTTAGAGAAAAGTCATATTTTATGTTCTTATTATTTCTTCTTTATTTTCGGTAGGAGTCAGTAGTTTTGGTGATATGATTTTCGTTGATCAGTAAAAGTAGAAGTAGTCAGAGAATTTTTCTTTTCTTCCATTCATGCACGGATTGTAAGGAGGGAGTATTAGTATTGTTAATTTATTGCAAACTTTCATTATTAATAAAGTTCTTCTTAATTAATTATTGTTTTATTATTTTAATTCATGCAATTCTTTAGCCATAAATTTTTATTATATTAATTGTCCATCACTTTTCCTTTTTATTCTAGTACTATAACGTATTCTATCATCCAAGCATTCATATTTTATTAGTTGTTTTCTTTCTTTCAGTTAAATTAGTTTCAATTAGTAGTAGTAATAATCTTATTTGTTTTTATTAATTCTATGGTTAGCTAAAATTTTAATATCTAGGATGAAGACGAAATTATATATTGCATATTAATTATTTTCTTTTCGTTCCGATATTAATATCTAATTGTTTATTCCTTTAAATTATACCTTCGCACTAAATTCGTTTTGGTTCTATATTAATTGCGAGGTTTTGATAGGTTATTGTTAAGATATGAGTTTTTCACAATTCATGCTTGCTCAATGAAGTTCTAATGAGTTATAGTTAATCCTTAAATTTTCATAATCTATGCTTGTCCATATTAATTATATGAATCACTATTTTTAAAGGAAAGAAAAAATAATTTAAAATTAATTAAGAAAAGAAATAATTTAATTATTATGTTAGTATTTAGTGGATTCGAATTCCTAGGTAATTTTTTTCATTATTAGTTTTTGTTATTTATTTTTAATTTGCATTTTTTAGTTAATTAATCATCTCCACAATTTTTTATTTCTAATTTGTTTGGAATATAAATTAAGAGAACATTAAAATTAATTTAGTCTCTATGGTTTGACTTGTACTTGCTCGTTCTTTAATTTGATGTTGTGCATTTGCGGTTACTAATTTTTATCACATCACATATCATTAACCCTAAGTTAATGTGAACTTTGGAGGATCGATTAAAAGAGTGATTTTCTATAAAATCAAAGTAGAAGAAAAGAAGGCATGTTTAGAGGCTCTAGAGATCAATGTCAAAGAGAAATCACTTAGCTACTAAATTTTATCAGAGAAAGAGAACTCAATGCTAACTTAGCAGTACCTCAAACACCTTCATCAATAACAGCAAAGACGAGACTTAGTGGCTCGCTTGATTCTGAGTGAATCAAACCCTGAGTGGGACAAACTTAGTGTCTAATTGGAGTGGTTCTTAGTAACCTATTCCGAGACTTAGTGATTTGAAGGAAATCTTAATGATTCAGTGATGTAGCATATCTTAGTGATTTGATTGTAATGATCGAGAATATCCTTAGTGAATTCCCTGTCAAAAGTGTAAAAAAGAGGACTAGGAGATCTTTGTATTCCGAACCACTTAAAAATCTGTGTGTTATCTCTTATCTCTTTACTGTTTGCTTTATAATTGTCATAACAATCATAACTGCTTAAACTATTTTATATCTTGCAAAATAACATTTTAGCAACATAACTTAAAACTCGAACTGTAAATTTAATAACTCAGATTAAGAAGGGGTATTTTATCAAATTAACAATTTTGCTTCAATTATATAAAGAAAGAATTTGATAACTGTGCTCAAAAGATTTAAAGTGATATATTCACCCCCCTTCTAAATCCCCTTTTGTGCCCACTGAGAATAATAAATTCCATCGAGAATTTAAGGAATCCTTTACAGATTTAATTTAAACAATTTGATTATATTAAAATAAGAAAATAAATTTTTTAAGGAAGGCTAGTAAACTAGTGTTTTTACACAATTCAACAGAAAAAATTTGCCAACTCTACAATTTCAGATAAAATTAAGGAGTTTTGTTTGTGTTAAAATTATTAAATAAATTTTACAATGGTAAATAATGTTACATAATAATTTTAAAAATCAAAACTCCTTAATTTTCTTTGAAAATATAAAGTTATTTAATTCCTATTAGATGTTGTAAAGATATTAATTTACAGACAATTCATATAAAATTGATTCTTTTACAATAATCCTTAACAGTTTTTAATTAACATAATCAAAGTGCTTTAAATAAGATATAAAGGATATTAAACCAAACATTTGAATTATAAGAATCCTTTATACATTCAATTTAAACAATTTGATTAAATTAAAAGAATCCATTACAGTCTCTAATTAACATAATCAAAATGCTTTAAATAAGATTTAAAAGAGATTAAATCAAACATTCTCTTTTTGTATTGTAGCTTGAATTTTTTGAAGGAACAAGGAACATTCATTTCTTTTTAAATGAATCTATGCCTTTTTCTTGGAAAAATACAAGTGACGTTAGTTTTTTTTTTTTTTGTTTTGGTTTTTTCGAAATGAACAAATTAAGAATTTGAAAATAAGAGAAGAAATTCTAGAAAAGAAGAAGACAAACTCATATTTTACCATTTTTCAAACTCTTATTTTAAATTTTCTAAAATTCTTTTAACTTGCTTTTCCTTGTCTTTTAATTTTATTTTTTTCTTCCGTTTCATTTTCTGTCTAGTATCCTTTTATATATATATATATATATATAGTTACCTTACTAAAAGTTGCTAACGAGCTGCCTGGTCTACAGCTGCTTAACCAGACAGTTGTCCTTTTCTTTTTTTCTTTTTTTTTATAATAAGTTCCGACCCTTTTTTTTGGAGAGATTATTTCATGCTTCTGGGGAAAGTGAACAGTATGCTCCGATCTCTCACATACCTGTGGAGTCTGTTGGTTTTTATTATCCATGAACATACAATCAAATTGCATAAAATCAGAATTTAAAATTTTACAAACCATAACTAAGATCGATCTTTATGCGCAATTATTAATTAACAAAAAGGAGATAGATAATTATACCCTTGTAGACACTAGCTTCCACAGGTACGTGTTATACTCTAATTCCTTCACGTTCTCCTCGAAATCCACTGATTAGATTCCTTAGATCAACGTTAGCCACCCAAGTGTTTGACCTGTAGAGGTGATCCACTAAGGAAGAATAATGATTCAAGAAGTGGGTGGTGAAAAAACCCTAGTTTTCTCTCTCTTCTAATTTATTAGATTCAGAGAGTTTGTGAGTACTCTCCCAAATCTTGTGAAAGTGTATGTAATCCCAATCCATAATAAGACTCATCTTATTTATAGATATAGTCAACCCTCCTAACACATTTAGGAATAGAATTTTTAATTAAACTCCTAATCTAATTAGGAACTAATATAATAGTACTCTTACTAATTAATTCCTAAACCATTTAGGAACTAAATAATAATAATAATAGTAATAATAATAATAAGACTCATCTTATTAATTTATAATAAGTATTTTTAAAATATTAAATAATAAATATTAAACTATTTAATTTATTCTATCACCATAGTATAAATTAAATATACTTAATTTATTATTATGATTATGCTATTCACTTCTTAAATACATATTTTTCTTTTTGCGGCGTGACCCTTTAGGTTCTCCTTATTAAACATGTTGTAGAATAAATCAATTAGAGCAATTCTAATCTTATTTAAATAAATAAATTAAACTATTCAATTCATTTATATAAATAATATTTATTCCACAATAAGTGTAAGCCCCCTTAGCGATCAACGACTTTTCAGATAATATAGATTTCAATATTTAATCTTTAAAAGAACCTTTCAGTGAATAGTTAACGTACAATTCAATTATTCTACCACACAATGCCCCAATCAAAATTAAGACACAAAATTATTGTCAAGTCTTATTTTATTTGATTATATGTATTTCGATTCTCAAATGCATAACTCTAAATAATGCAAATTATAAGCTTCTTTCTAATTTCACTATGTTTTCTAATTTCATTATGCATTGGCCAAGGACCAATGAGTTGCCATTTATCAAATCACATAAGGCATTCACTCATTTTATTAGAAGTGGTAAATTCTTTGTTGATCATTCATCTATTTCCATGTACAACTTATTATTCTCGAGCATACCTTAAAAGTCTTAAAGAATATGTCAAAGTATAACTCATTATACACAATATACTATGATGATCTCAAGTCCAAGGATCACTTGTACTACTATCACAAAGGGAACTCCTATTGACAAACAAGTAAAACTCCATTAGGTGTTCCTTGAGTGAGTCACGTTCAGTGAACTTATTCTCTAATAAGTACCTACATACTTGCTTTAATGTCTCTACGCAAATAATTATGAGATCAATCATACTCTTCATAAGAGTAACATAGTATGTATTAATCTATCTGGATTCACTAATCTCCATTTTAATGATTTCACGATTAGGAACAATTTTAGTTTTTAGCTATCTAGAATTTATATCTCATTAGCATAATTATCATCATGATTCTAAAAGTATTGCTCAAAAACTATGGGTTTACCATAATTAATATCAATAATTAAATATGGATAAATAAAATGCCTTTGTATAAAAAAACTTTCTTTAATAAATGAATAAGATTACAAATTATATGCTATATCATATAAAATATGTTTGACATGTGTGCATACTACTTTCAAGGCCCTCCTGTAGTGAGGGGAGAACATACTATTCACTTGCTCTAAGAGCATAGAATAATTTTTTTTCGTTTTTTTACATTTTGATTCTAACATTACAACAAGTTTCTACTTTCTCAATTATCTTTTGGTTCTATCCCTAATTTGCCCTTCTCTTTTTTTATATATTATTTTATTCTAATTTGTTCTTCCAGACTAATACGGTTATTCCTTCAACTAACCCTGTCATGTATTTTTAATATTTTACTAATTCTATTTTATAAAAAGAGTCTTATTTATAAAATATGTAAAATTTAACAATATACTCTTATGAACTATAAGATCATTGTTAAGTTTAAAAGTCAATATGAGCCACTTTCAAAATTAAAATTGATATGATTCATAGAAAATTATAAAAAATAAAATTTACAATGGATTGTTTGATGGAGTACTGTTGTTGGTATAAATTTTGAAATTAATTAAGTTAAACTCAATTAGAGTTACAAAATAATGACATGATAATGAAATTATGATTGTAAACTTGAAGACGACTTTGTAATTTTTATATTATCATCAAAGTAAATGAGACTATTTTCTTAAAATAAAATCATTATTACTAATTTGATGAGTGTACAATTTATCTAAATTATTTAAAATTAAAATAATTCATATCAATTTTAAATTTGAAAAAAAAATCTTAAATTGACTTTAAGAAGTTAATATTGATATGATATTTTGAGAAATACAGTGTAGATAATATAATTAGTAATTTTGTTTAATTGTATTTAAGAAAATTAATTTAATTCATATTAATTTAATTATACTTTTGCTTAATTATAATTACTACGTTTAATTTTTTCTTCACTAAGTTAGTCTTTCATTTTTAAAATTATTTATTGTTTTCAAACTTTAATTTTTTTGTTAATTTAAAATTTTTTAAAATGTAAAAAAATTCATTTAAAAAATTTATATTTATTTTGTAACAAAGTGAAGAGCTTTAAATGTTACTCTCTTTGTTCTACCAACTTTTTTTTTTTTTTTATCAAATTTATAAATATTAAAGATATATTATTTATGAAATTATGATGAAAACTTTGAGGATAAGTCTCATTTTATACTATTATAAAAACTAAAAAAATCAATTTTTTAAACAAAAAAATAAATTATGATACTCTTTTTTTAGAACATCTGGAATAATTAGGTGTATAATTTTTTACATTACATTTTAAAATGCAGCAAACATATTTTTAAATAATATTTAGGTGAATATAATATTTTTTAAAATCAAAAGATTATATTTATAAACTTTTAAAAAATATTTTAATATTATGTTGCATATGTTTTAATAAGAAAGATAATGACTTATTTTAACAAAATAAATTCATTTACATCATTTTATACCATTGCAATTCAATTCAAAGGATACATTTCATCTTGTGAGCCTAGGGGAGAACCCGACGAAGGGGTTTGGAAAAGAATTTTATGAAAATTTACTTTCAAACTATAAAGCACACTGTTAGTTCATATTTATGTTTAAGCCTATTTTGATTTAATGATGACTACTGTAAAGAAAATTCTGACAAGCTTAATATATATTTATAATTAGAATTAAAAACAAGTATTGTAAAGTCTTTCAGACGTAATCATTGTGAAAGGACTTAGATATCAAATAATATTAGGTTGATTCATTTGATAGAGATAGAGTTTGTAATAGACTAGAAAGTCCAAGTTCACATATCAAATATATTGAATAAGTGTTCGGATGAGATCAGACAACAAATCAGCTAAAGGAGAAGACATTGAAAAAGCGTTTGGATAAGTTTAGACCACATATTAGATAAAGAAAAATGGTCGGATCAAAGATCGGATAGAGATTAGAGAAGTTAAGACAAGAAATTAGAACTGAGTTCTGTTAACAGTTTAGATAAGAGATCACAAATGAGTTCGAATAACAGGTTAGACAAGAGATCAGATATAACTTTGGACTAAATATCAGATAAACATCATACATTGAATAGAGTTCATATAAGATGAGATCAGACATAGATCAGATAAGTTCGAACAAGAGATCAGATAAGTTCGGACAAAAGAACAGATATGAGTTCATGCAAGAGATCGAATAAGAGTTTGAAGGGCTGAGTCTTAGTTACTCTGAGATCACAGTGTAAACTAAGCATATGGCATAGTCGTTAAGCAGAATGCAAATGACTGAGATATTGCAAAGTAAACAGAAGGACAGTTAAATCGTAGAACGACTCGAGACAACCAAATCTTAGTGTTAGTCAATATCATCGAGTGAACTGCATGAAGCTTAACTTTACGATCCTTGACCATCATATCATAGAGAGAAACCAACGAGGACTGCAGCAGCGGTGGAACCTTCTGCCCAGCAATTACTATTCCCGGTCCCACCGAGTCAGGTAAAAAAAAAGAAATTAATAATAATAATAAACAAATAAAATAATTTTAAATTATTTTATTTGTAAGTTGATTAAAATAATATTAAACAAATAAAATAATAATTTAAAATTATTTTAGTTGTGGGTTAATTAAAATAATATTACACAAATAAAATAATAATTTGAAATTATTTTATTTGTGAGTTAATTAAATGTTAAACAAATAAAATAATGACTAAAAAATATTTTATTTGTGAGTTAATAATAAAGATTATTTAATTAACATTAAATATTTCATTAAACAAATTAAAATAATATTAAATAATTAATAAGCAATTAAAATAATATTATATATATTATTTTAATTGTGAATTAATGAGACTTAAGCAATTAAAATAATATTAAAGATTATTTTAATTGTGAATCAATAAAGAATAAATAATCAAAAATAATATTAACAATTATTTTAATTGTGAATTAATAAAGGATGAACAATTAAAATAATACAAAAGATTATTTTAATTGTGTACTAATGAAGCATAATTAAATTAAAGTAAGAGTAAAGATTACTCTAGTTGGGAATTAAATAAACAATAATAACTTAAATTATTTTATTTGTGGATTAATAAGGTGTGATTAAAGAAAATAATAATTAAATAATAATAAATTGTAAACAAATAAAGTGAGAACATTTTATTTGCAAAATAATTAAAGGATGATGAAGAATAGTGAAACAAATAGAATAATGTGAAACATTATTTTATTTGTGATGTTTAAGGAATGAATTAAATAAAGAGAACGCGAGACAATAATATTTAAGCAAATACTTTTATTTGAGATTATATGTGTGTTAATTAAATAATAAAAATGATTCATGAGTCCTAGTTGCATAGAACTAGTGAGTCAGATTGATTAGATCATTATATGAAGGTTATGGAGATTAACCGTTAGATGAATATATTGAACATAGGTTGTTCAAATGATAAGAAATTAAAGTCAGATAGAGTCGACGATCCAGACAAGTACTTTAACTTTAACTTTTATCATTTCGTACAAGTAGAATTAATTGACGGGTTAATTCTTGTTTATCTATATTGTGAAAATTAAATTATTAACTCTGAAACTTGATTTAATATTATGATTATACCCTTGAACTATTATTCGAACCCTAGTAGCGAACATTGAACATATCAATTATTTTTAATTGTGTTGAGAAGTATGTCTATGCTACTTGTATCGACTAGACCAATGATAAAACTGATTGTTAATCAATCATATTTCTTTGAGAAAGCTATCCAAACCAATTGTCTTGGTGCTGACTCTTATACTGAGGTGAACAACTATTTTACGTTTGGGAACCGACACGATTGCGACCAGCATGTCTGAGTGTTATGCATAACATATGGTACTTTAGGCTGATCACATATTGTACTTCGTTTATATTGTGGATTATCAGTGAAATACTGCCAATCCCCGTTTGTGTTCATAGTCCATAATGACCACTCAGTTTTGATTATTCATTAACTTGGAATCATCTAATCTTTAATTATATTTTAAAATCCATTGGTCCATAGTGACTTTTCAAATTTAGAAATGATCATATATGGAAATTCTTGACACTTAAATTTTTCACAATTCGTTTACTTAATTCCTGAGCTATTAATTATTGTCACATACCTTGAGATATGAATCCCTACACATAAGCAAACTTGTTGCTTATTCTTGTTTTCTCTATATATTATAGTTAAGACTAAGCAAGTTACTGGTTCAGGAAAGGACAAATGCAAAGACAAAGTTACTGAGTAGCCTTATTAAGATGTAGTAGATAATTTTATTCAGTATTATATTAAGAGTTATGTTAGTACTTGTTAATTTGAGTGATGTCATGTATTAATAACGGTTGCGAGACTTAGGACGCAAATATTTGTATTAACTCAATGTAAATATTTATATTATTCTGTATTTAGTTGTTATTAGCATGTTGTATGAGTTAGATCATGAAGCACCAAATTCAAGGTACAAGTATATGAATTTAGGGGAGTCACATGTTGGTATCACAGCTGTAGGTTATATACCTTAGAAAAAAGAATACTTAAGTTATAACCTTAAAAAAAGGGAGTTAGAATAGAAGGAGATAAAATTCATGTAGAGTTTACGCGTTAGTGGATTTGTTATAGAGAGTCAGTAGTGTTATGAAATATATTTTCATTCCATACAATGAATTTATATTTTATTATGAGGTACTGATAAAGTTATTTGTTTTAAGGTTATTTTTTAGAACAACAATCTTATCAGTAGTGGTGTGATGTCGCAAACACCCAAAAATAAAATCTTACTTTGGAAAAATAAATATGTAGTAGTGTAAGCAAGAGTCGATCCCACAGAAAATGATTATTTAGTTTTATGTTTTCGCAAACAAAAGTTGGGGGTTTTTTAATTAAAGAAACAATTTAAATAAAATTAACTAAAATAAATATGCAAGAAATAAATAAGAAGAAAAAAACCTTGGTTTAAGTCAACATCCACCATCAAGAATTTACAACTGATCACTGATGCAAGAATAAATTAATTTATATTTTAAATATTCAACGTGGAATAATTATTCCCATTCGAATAATTTTTCTATCTCTCTTTAATTTTAGTTAAGCAGAAACAAGCAATCTAAATAACCCTTACTACTATATAATCTCAGACAAGCGCTAAAGATTTAACCTAGTAGCAACATAAAGAAATAAAGAGATTGTTGAATTAAACAACACAATCCAAGCGTCTGCATTTAATTTAGATGAATATTTTTTCTAAGATAAAATAATCTTTTGATAAGCAAAATAATTATTAAACTTAGTTGCTTCGCAACTTAAAGTGACCAAACAATTACGGATTTGATATTTAATTTAGCAGTAGATTTCAACGAATAATAAACTAGTATGCATCCTAGCAATTAAACGAATTAATCATAAAATTAAACACAGAAAAATATTCAATACTCAAAATATAAATTGAACAATTAAAATAAATTAGATCTCACAGTGTATAAATCTTGATGGCTTCAATAACTTAAACCAAGAAAAATAATTTAGCTACTCATAATTGTAAAGAACACTAAATAATAGAAGAGAAATTTGTTTTCTTATTAGAAAAGTTGTATCTTACATTGTGTGTCAAGCCCTCTATTTATAGACTCTAAAATTCTCCTAACCTTAGTAGGAAGTACACTTTCCAAACCCTAATAGGATTTAAAATACAAATAAAAATAAAAGAAAAACAAAATAATTATTATCCTAACCCTAATTAGAATTAAAATCCAATTTGGAATCAAAAAGTAGCAAAAAATCGTGAATAATTCCGTTTTGGACAATTTCCGCGCAGCCAAACAAAGTCTTCGCTACAGTGCCCGGCCAAAGCCTCCCGCGCATTGCGCGGTAACTTCTCCTCTGCTGAAACGACTTCGTTTTGTTCCTCTGTGTTTCTGCTGCCTGTCCGCGCATTGCGCGAACCTTTCGTTTGCCTTAAAACGACGTCGTTTTTCTCTGCCCGCTGATCTGCCCCGCGTAATGTACGGTCGTGACTTTTCCAGAAATTACATATTTGCCCCCGGTCTTTACAGAATTTACAGATTTGCCCTCCAAGCTTATTTTTCCTACAAAAATAAATATAAATAAATTATAAATAAATAAAAATAATATAAAAATACTAAAAATAATAAAAACACATAATAATTAATAAAACACCTAAAACACTAAAAATAAATAAAAACACATAAATAAAAAGAAATATAAAAATACTATAAAATTACCTAAATTAACATAAATTAACTAAAATCCTATAAAACCTATTAAAACCAAAATAAGCTAAATAATTAAACATTTAAGCATACAATAAATATAAAAACTAAGTATTAAGGAATAAAAATATCGTATAATTTAATCCTATCAAGTAGATTTTGAACTTTTCTGAATAACTGACTTAGGGGTCTTTATGAATTTCACAAATATAATATCTTTATTTTACTTATATGCCTTATTATTGTTATTAACCATATTTAAAACTAACGAAGAATTTTTAATTCCTAATCCTGATCTGTTAGAGATAGACCCTTGACTTTCAATTAATGAATCCATAGATACAGAAGAATGATTCCATTTAAAAATTGTCTTCTCTAGATCCATTATCTTAGAGGTTAGAGTTAACTCTCTTTGAGCATTTAGTTCAGTTATTTTTCTCAAGTGAGCATTTTTAGCCTCAAGGTTGGCAAAAAAGGTAATACTTTATAAAGCAGTTCCAGCTCTACTAGAACTTTCTCCTTTTCCTCTTGAAAAAAGGAATAGTCCTTTGATAGAACTCTAAATGATTTCATATATTAATATAGATCTTTAGTTATATCTTGTAACGCAGTTCTTATATCATTAATATCTATATTATGAGAGTTAAAATCAAATACCTTACTTATATCAATTTCTTGACGATCAGTAGATTTGCTTGATTTTTCTTTTATGGCCATTAGACTGAGTTTGTCCATATGAAAATCTTCTTCATCATTTGAATCTGAGTTAGAGCTACTTTCTGTTTCACTCCATGACCTTTCAATGCTATTATTGAACATTATTTCATTTGTATCATCATAGATGAGGATTAGCTCCGTTTAAATACATTAACCACAGGTTCCTGCATCATTTATATAAGCATCTATACCTTTTAGATATTCCTACAAGTGAACATCCCAATTAGCAATTTTTTTTTATTAAGACAGAGTAACACATTTTCACCATTAAAATCTGGATAAGTTTTATTATGTGTCATATGATCAATTAAAAGTATTTAAGCTTTTGTTTTAGGAGAACCTACTCTAATACCACTTGTTAGTTCGTAGAGGCACAATAGAGATCTAGAAGGGGGATTGAATAGATCTTTAATTTTTTTTATTAATTTAATAGGTCAATTTCAACAAGTAGGATATCTCTAAGGATAGGTCACACTGACCAGATCACAAAGATCTTTTACAACTGAATCACTTAGATTCCTTCGAGTCACTTAGTCTTGGAATATTTAGACACTTAGTTTAGGATAGTTAGACCTTTTCAAGTCACTTAGACTTGGATATTAGGACACCTAGTCTGGGGCACTTAGACCTCTTCAAGTCACTCTGACTTGGTATAATGATCACACAAATTAAGTGAATCACAGCTGATTGTTGATTGAGTTTGAGGTACTGCTAAGATTTACAATGATGCTTGGCTTCTTCTGGTGCTAAGTAGCTTTGAACAAGTACTTTTTCTTTTTACTTTTGTAGAGTAGATTTCTTCGTTTTGCTTTATGTAGAGGTTTAGCTTTGCACTTTGGTGATTCATTTTTGGATTTGAATCCTCATACGATTTTATAGCTCTTCAGAAATTATTCCACTGAAGAGTTTTGTTGGAGCATTTAATGTACTGATAGTGCATGTAATGCTCTTCTGACTTTGGGGTAGAAAGTAGGCTTGGTTTTGGTCTTAGTATATCCCATCAGTCAGTAGTTCTCACATACCTTTGAAATGAGGTGACAGACCTTCTACAAAGCAGTCTTTCTGATCTTCTTTTCTGAATTTAAAGATGATGAGAAACATCCTTAAAATCATGACTCTAATACTCTGCAATACGCATTACTTGTCAGACTTATAATCGTTTTGACACTATCTTTAGGCTTGGCTTGATCGTTGAATTTGATGAAGAATGTAGAGTTTGATATAGGACACTTATCATTCTCAACTCTATGAATGCCTTTATTCAAGTCAGTAAGATGTTCTACAATTTGCTTTACGAACCGTGCTTTACGATGTTAAAGTAGACTCAGCGAACTTCTTCTTTTAAACAGCTTTTCCAACTTTGGTGTCGACTCTGATAGCATCTTTATGATTTCTAATACAACTCTATATTCCTGATAGTAGACTATTTCTGACTTTAATACTTAGATTCCTTTACTGCTTTATGACTTACTGGAATGCTCTGCTAACAGCTTTCATAATACGATTCAGGCAGATGTACTCTACGATACTTCAAGATTGCTTAGTCAGCTCCATGACTTTCTCTATTATTGCTTATACAACTTATGCATTTGCTTGACGATTCTGACTGATGCCTTACGAGCTTAAGATACTCTGTGATCAATAAAGACTTTACGGATAGGCATAGTAACTTTATGATAGATCTGATCCTATCAATCTATACATAACATCAACTCAAAGATCAACCTAACAAGTTTGATCTATCTATTCTAAGTCTGTGTATAATAAATCTTAGATAAGGACTTTACAAAAGGTACTTAACAATTATACATTAATTACTTTTGTATCATCAAATTATACATATATCTTCTAACAGTAGCGATCAACTTGATTTTAATAAAATCGTGAAACAAGAAAATTTTACTAATCTATCTTCAAACTATGGAAAAATAGATGATTAGAATTGAAGATAAAGTTGATAAAATTGAAATTGATTTTGAAAAAAGAAATTCTTGGATTTGAAATAATTTTTCTTTAAATGAAGTTATTTATCCATTTAATATTAAGCCACCAGTTGAAACTAAATTTGTTTTATATAAGAAAAAAGAAGATGAATTTATGGAAAGACTCATGCATAAATTTAAAGATTTGAATAAGGCGTATACTTTCGAGAATATTTTTGTTATTAATAAAAATATTGAAAGGGAAAATGAATTTTTTTGATATAGAAGAAATATCAAAACATTTTCCACAATTAAATTATGAGAATAATATTTTTGTTAATCCTTTAAATAATTTTGACCTTTGTAAGGTTAGTTTTGATATAAAAAAAATAATAAGAAAAGTTTTTTTTTAAAATAAAGTTTCTTATGTGAGATATTATTATCCTAAACCAATCCCTATGGATATTTTATTTGAAGAAAATTTTATTCAGATCGAGTTTTACTACTTACAGCATATATGAATGGAATATTAATGTTTAGTGCTTTTGTTCCTCGTTAATCATTAACAATATATATAGGAATGTTAGTAGCAGATAAATATATACAGATAATATTAATCCAATATATACAGGAACGCTAGTAGTAGATAAATATATACAGATAATATTATTCAAGAATATATAAAATATATACAGGAACGCTAGTAGCAGATAAATATATACAAATAATATTAATCCGGAATATATACAGGAATGCTAGTAGCAGAAGAATATATACAGATAATATTAACTAATAACAAAAATAATTAATATAAACATAAACTTAAAACTTACATGGAGAGTCCATGAAAGTCCAAGCCTTTTATTCAAACAGAAGAATAGGTACAATTCAGAATATTTACAAGAGAATAATTTACAAAGAGAGAATTCTAAGAGGTGAGTCTAAGAGGGTCTATATGAACCTATCCAGAGTCTGCCAAATAACTTAGACTCTTCAGCTATTTATATAAGGAGAAAAAAAAAACTGAAATGAAAAAGTAAACTGATACAAACGTATGCTCACCACTATCTTTTCAAAAGAAAACACACAATTTTATATAAAGATACATTAAAAAAGGAAAAGTAACTTTATCTTTTAAAAAGAAAACGAAACTTTAATAAAGTAACTTTAACTTTTAAAAAGAAGTTAAATGTCAAACTACTTTATAAAAACTGTCATAATATTTTATTAAAGGAAAATAATCTTCTTCTTTTAGCCTTAATCATGTTGAGAAGAGTCGACATCATTTTTGTCTTTTTTCTTTTTCTTGTTATTTCTCTCTTCCTGTTTTTTAACAAGGTGTTTATTAATTTTGGTCCACATATCAAGTTGCGTATCTTCTTTAAGATCATATTTATCTTTTTCATTGATAATGTCGTTTAAGACTTTGTCCATTTCTTCATCATCTGGAGAAATTTCTTCAATTTCAATATTCTTTCCTTTGCTACTTTTAGCTAAAGAGATGGACATATCACCTGTAGTTTCTTCAGTGAGATGTTTTGCTAATATTTTTAAAATCCTTTTATTAAGTTCTTTTAGAGAACCTGAGGGATATTTTCCTTTCAAGTTTTATTTCAAGATCTTTAAAGGATATTCTTCTTTTTCACTCTCCTCTTCTGTCTCTTCTTCCTCCTTAATTAAATCTTTAAAAACTTGAAGATCATTGTTGATTAATTTAATATAATCTTCTGAGGACCATTTTGCCAACCATTTTCAATAATACCTCCTTATTAAAGATGGAAGAACATGATTATAATTATCTTGATATATATCGATTCAAATTTTCAGTCCCAAATCAATGAGAGACTGTATTGTATAAAAAAAAAATAAAATTAAACATTGCAAGTCCTATAAAAAAAAAATTCTCTTTTAAATGAGGATGTAAATTCTTATATTCTAAATAGAGATTATAAATCTCATCAAGTAGTATATCCACCTTGCTTTAAATCTAGTCCATCAATAGATAAACCAATATGGAATTTCATTTTCTCCGAAATTAGGAGATATCCTAAAAAACCAAGTATGTTTCTTTTGAGGAATATCATAATAAAAAAATTATACTAGACATCTTTATAACCCCAGTAATTAAAAATTATATTAGGATAATTAATCATTTTCCTTGTCTTATTAGGGTCTAATCCCCAATCATTGGGATTAATAATCTTTTTTTTATTTTAAATATGCTTTAGAGAATGAAAATGGAGAGGCTAGATTTTTTTCTCCTCGATAAAAATGTTCAAAATCTACTAAGCTAGTTTCTATAAGAATCTGTTCATAGAATCCTCTAAAATTATTATATCATTTTAAAGAATAAGAAACTGTAATATCCTAGAATTTCCATGTCATTATTAATTAAATTAATAATTTAAATTCTAACGAGTTAGTATTACGAGATTATTTAAATCTTTTTATGTGATTAATTAATTTCGTGATTAAATGATTATGTGATTAATTACTAGAATTAATTAAAGGGGGTCACTAATATTAGTGAACACACACTAAAGTTTTAATATTAAAATCATTGATAAGTTTCCTATTAATTAAATTAAATATAATGAGTTAATTAAATATAATAAATTAATTAATATGCTTATCAATTAATGTAAATAATGTGAAATATTAATAATAATATTTTTTAGTCCATTTAGTAATTTAATACTAATGGGTTAAAGTATTTAATTATTTATTCAATCTAATTATTTACTTAATCATGGATTGAATAATTAATGTGTAAATTATTAAATTAGCCAAACATTGATCAATTAGTAGCCCAAGTGAATAATAATAAAACTCGACAAACTAGTAGCCCAAACAATTTAATAGGAGCCCAATTGGTATTTTAAATAAAGCCCAATGCTTGGCCCACTTGAAAAAAAATACTTTATGAAACTATTATTTATTTAAAAAGTGACTTGTGTCAATCATTTTGGGACATAAAGAGCTCATGTTGCCGACAAGAATGAGAGAAAGAGAGTGAGTTGATTGATTTATTTATTTCATTTAATAATTAGGTTGCTTCTTTTGATTTTTGGTGAGTCTTTTCCCACAAAATCCTCATCAACTAAGTCATTGGCTAGCTTTCTTGTGTAAGTATCCATATAGGTGCATGAGGGTCTAGATTATTAGATAGAATATGTGTATCTAATATTTAGTAGGAGTATACTTACATTAGTACGACATATACACTTAATTTTATTTTTCTAAGTCCAAAAGAAAGAGTGGAGAGAAAATTGTAGTGAGAGCAAAATATTTGAGAGAGCAAGAATAAAGAAGGAGGAGGAGTTCATTTTGTTCATGCCTTCAAACCTCATCACCTATTTTGGAAGAAAAAGGAAGATAGCCATTAAAACAAGGTAATGATTATTTTAAATGTAGCTTTATTTTTAATTTAAATAAACCATCATGTTGGTATACACATGTTAATATGGTCAGTAATGTGTATTAGTAATATTTATGCCATGCTTGAGTTTAATATGCTTGGTTTGTATTTTGGTATAATTTGTATGCTAAAAACATGTGTTTGGTGGTGTGTAAACAAGTCTCAAAATAATGACCCAAAAATATTTTTATAAAATTTAGATTTAATGTTATAATATTATAGAACATTAAATCATGAGAAAAATAAAGTTTGAATCACTCAAAATGGAGTTGTACACAAAAAGTTATGATTTGTGGTAGTTTATGTGATGTAAAAATTTTTATAAAAAAAAAATGAAATTAAATCATGAAAAATTAAATTTTCATGTTATAAATTGATATTAAGTGATTGGTAAATTTTTTGGATTTTTATGGAGGATTTAAAGTTTACTTGATGGTATAATTTTTATTAAAGTATCTATTGTCGGATACTGTTCACATTCTACTAGAAGGAAATAAATTAAAACCGGCCATGCAATGCGCAGACATGTTAGCCGCGGACGCGGAGCCAAACGACGTCGTTTGGCTCAAAGATTTTTTTACTTCGCGCGTTATGCGCGGAAGTCGTTTGCCGGTTATTCAAAACGACACCGTTTTGGGCCGTTCATTTTGTTACGCGCGCAATGTGCAATAGTAAAATTTTGGCGAAATTACCAGACTGCCCCTCCGTTCGTTTTTCTGCATAATTACTATTTTGCCCTCGGATCAATTTTCGGTTTAATTACAGAATTGCCATTCTGCATATTTTTAATTAATTTAAATGTTTTAAAAAATTAATTTAAAATTTTAACAAAAATAATAATAATACAAAAATGATATTTGGGATGATATTTTTCATTAAGTTTAATATTTAAATATTTTAAATATTAATCTAGTAAGCTAAATCATGGTTAAGCTAAATAAATAAATTTTTTATTAATGTTAATAATAAATAAAGGTGAGAAATTAGCAATTATTATTTAATTCCTATTAAATAATAATTAAAGAGAGATAAAAATTTATAAATTATTTATTTATTATTTAAATATTATTAAATAATAAATAAGGATAATTAAGTAATTAATTATTATTTAATTAACATTAAATAATGATTAATGGAAATTAAATTATTAGATTAATAATTTATGATTTAATTTAAATAATAAATAAGGATAAATAAATTGAGTATTATTTAACCTTAAATAATAATTAAAATTAATTAAATAATTAATTATTATTTAATTGACATTAAATAATAATTAAAGAGGATAAAATTAGTAAACTATTATTTAATTTCCTTAAATTAAATAATAAGTTAGGTAAATTACTTAGTTAATTATTAGTTGATTAATATTAATTTAAAGAAGGTTAAAATTAAATCAATAATTATTTATTATTTAATTATTATTAAATATTAAGTAAGTACAATTATTTATTATTTATTTTAAATAATAACTAAAATTAATTAATTAATTTCTATTTAATCAAGATTAAATAGTAATTAAATAGAGACTGACTTAATAAAATAATTTGAATTTAATTATGATTTAATTAAACAATTGTAATAAGTAGTTTAAGGGTTTAATAAATGTTCAACACTTAAGAAAAATATTTTCTAACTTATTAAATTATTAATCTAATATGATTGAGAGTCTATAAGGTTAATAATTTTGTTTTGACTGATATAAATTATGTGTTAGTACTTATGTGATAGATAAATTCCTTAGTAAGCGTATAGTTATGTAAATACGTCGTACTAATTATTAGACCAACTTTATTAATGTTAGGTCTTTCAAAGCCAGTTAGTTAAAGCTAGACATTAATTGTAGCTGAGCAGACAGACAAGTTCCTTATCTCTAAACTCTTTTCATTGAACAAGTTATTTATTTAAGCTTGAATTATAATTCCAAGCATGCTTTCAGTGGTTTAAATTACTTTACAATTATTCCACATCGATATTATTGTTATTCGCACTTGGTGCACTTGATCTTGTACAGTCTTTGACTTGTACCTTATTTAATGCTCTACTGTTAAAGAACTATTCAAAGTAGGTCTAAGTCATTGTTCGGCTAGACATTTATGTTAAAGATTTTAAAAGCTATCCAAATCGTTGAAGATGCAGATTCTTAGACTATTATAAACACCCCTTTATTATAGGGGACTACCCTGTATTTAATATCAGGTACAAAACACGGAAATTAAATGTTATGCATACACATATTGTACTGAGGCTGATCCCCTCGAGTACATATTTCTGATAGTAACCATTGGATCAACCTGCTATTGACTCCAGTGGATATTTATAGTTCATAGTCTTTTTGACTATCTTAATTCTAAAAGCAAATCATTAGTCCTGCTTATGTTAATCATATTATTAAATTGTTCAGCTATTCCCTTTCATTCATGATATATTGTTCTTGTTGTTATTTAAACTTGTTGAGCAAATTAGTTGCTCACCCTTGCTATATCATGAAACCTTATTGCAATGCAACCCGAGACTTCTGGAAAGAACAAGAGTAAGGGAAAGATGAAGTGATATACTTCAAGATGCAACCTTTTAGTTAATTAAATTACTTGTTATGTAATATAAACCCTAAGTACTTTATTAAGGGTATTGGTTTACTTTTGTGTAAGGTTATCGTATCTTGGGACTAGTAACACCTTTTGAATGAACAACATATGTTTATTATTCCGCATTTAGTTATTGTATGCTGTTTAGAGGTGGATGTTGTATTGGATCGTGATGACCAGATCCGGGTATTTGAGACCCAAATTTGGGGGCGTCACAGAAACTGTCAAATCCAAATATCTTGAAACTAGATAATTTGGGTCTTTTAACCATTTAAGATTTGAATTTTCAGTGGAAATGACCATTTCAATAAATTCTTTTTCATCCATATTATCTCTTTCTTCTTTTTGAAGAACATTTTTGTAGTCCTTTAAGGACTGTGTTGCCTTTGAGGGACCTGGCAAATATTTTTTTCTTCCTCGAGAAGAACTTCCTCTATGAGAATATTGTGAATATATGTAATATCCCAGATATTTGACAAGACTTTTAAATAAGATCTTGATGATAAAATGAAGGTTGAAGTTTAAAACCTAGATTTGGAGAAGTAAAAAAGTGTAGAAATTTAGTAAACATTTTACCCTAATCTTTGTATTATGATTTAAATGTGAATAAATGTAGGTTTTTAAAATTTAAAACCTAGAATTTGATTATTATGTATACTTGGAGGTGTGTTATAATGACCAAGAATTTCAAACGTCAGTATTAATTAAATAAAGTATTTAATTTCTAATGAGTTGGTTTTGTAAGGTTATTTAAACCTTATTGTATAATTATTTGATTATGTGACTATGTGAATTAATCACTAGATTAAATTAAAGGGAGTCACTAATAGACTAATTAAATTAGTGGACTAACCCTAAGGTGTTAATATCAAGAGAATGGATAAATGTTTATTAATTTAATATTCAATTAAATTGAATATAGTTAGTGGGTTAATTAATTCATATGTGTATTAATTAATGTAATGTGTAATATTTACAAAATTATTTAATAGTCTATTTGGTAATTAATTACTAATTGACTAGCCCATTTAATGAATTAGCTAAGCCCAATCATTTATTTGATCATGGACTTAGTAATTAATAGTGTGACAAATTAAATGAGACATTATTGGGTTGAATTAAATAGTCCAATGTTAAATTTAATGAACTTGCCTAAATATTAGTCCAAATCATTTGATGTGAGCCGAATGAATATTAAAGGTGGTCCAATTTTTAGCCCACTTTGTATTTAAATTCTGTAGCTCATTTACTTATTAAAAGCAAATAAGATGACAACATTTTTGGGACACAAGTCCATGGTATTGCCGGCAATGAAGAGAGAGAAAGGGGCCAAAATGCTTTTCAAGTTTTATTTAATAATTACCTAGCTTGTGTTGGATGTTGTGTGCACTAGACTTGATGGTGTAGGTGATGAACTAGTCATTTAGCCACCCTAACTTGTAAGTCCTACAAGTCTAGCTTAATGATGCTAAAATAGATATATACATTTCTTATATCTAATAAATATTGCAAGTATACTTGTATTAGGGGATTGAAGTTAGTCATTTCCATATTCTTCTTTTCTAAGTCTAGAGAGCATTTGTGAGGAAAAGAGCTTGTGAGTATATTCTTGAGAGAAAAAGAAAAGATTGTTGCCACCTTAAGAAGAAGGAAGAGAAGGAGTGTTGATGCCATCCTCATTTATTACCTACTTTGGTAAAGAAAGAAGAAGAGCCACTAGATCAAGTTATTAACCTTATTAAAAATCTTAGCTTTATTCTTCTTATTTTTTTTATGATAAAAATTTCATGTTAAAGTTCTAAATGGCTAGATCCTTGTTAAATATGTGTATATAGGTTAACATGTATTGTATTAGTATGTGTTTATGTCAAGAGTCTTGAAATAAAGCTCAAAAACACTTTTACCGAAAAAGTAAATCGGAGTAGCCTACTCCCAGAGTTACTATTCATATTTCATAAGTCGAAATCATGATCCGTGAACTCTGGGTGATTGAGTTATTCGATAAGAAAAATTTTCAAGTGGAATGACTAAAAACCGTTTTAAAATGAGCAAGTTATGCATGTTTGACCAAACATACTTCATTGTCCAAGATCTTGCATGAACAATCCACTTTGACCCAAATTTCTGAAGTCAAAACTTATCCAAAAATGGTGTCTGAGCCCAGAAGTCACGATGCCATCGATACCTAGTAGAGCTCCACCGGAGTTATAAAACTCAAGTTATTAAGGTTTTTCCCCAAAATCCCAAGGCTGGACAGATTCTGGAAAAAATTCCAAAGTTACTGTCGTTTTTTTTTTTGTGTGAATCGACCGGAACATTCCGGCGACCAGTTCACCAGAATTACGACCAATTCTGGTGACGTGTCCTTGACGGAAGTTACTTGGTTTTGCGTATACTATTTTATAAAAATGTGTTTGTATTTTTAGTAGGTCAGTTGGTAATTTTCATAATTAAAATGTGATTAAACCTTACTAACTGAAGAAAAAATGATAAATTAATATTTTTAATTTTTGAGAGATCATAAAACTGCTAAATAATTATTATTTAAGTAATATTAAATAATAAGTAAGATTAATTAAGAAAATCATTATTTTTAATTGTATTTAAGGTGTAAAGAGTACACTAATTAACTATTAATTAATTAGATAAAATTACTAATAAATTATTATTTAATATGTGATTTAAGTATTTAATAATAATATAAGAAAGATAAAGTAAATAAATAAATTATTTATTATTTAATTGAGAATTAAATAGTAAATAAAGATAGGTAATTAACTAATTATTATTTAATTAATATTAAATAATAATTAAAGGGAGATAAAATTTATAAATTAATTATTTATTATTTAAATAATAAATAAAGGTAATTAAGTAATTAATTATTATTTAATTAACATTAAATAATAATTAAAGGAGGATTAAATTAAAAGATTAATTATTTATTATTTAATTAAGATTAAATAATAAATAAGGGCAATTGATTAATTATTATTTAATTTACATTAAATAATAATTAAATGAGGTTTAAATGATAAATAAGGATATTTTTTGTTCTGAATTTGAGTGATCCAAAACAACTGAGATATGTCTCAACTCTTAAGGAGAATCTGAAATGAGACATGTCTCATTCTCAGACTTTCAAAGTAATATTTAATCAACATTAAATAATAATTAAAGTTAATAAACTAGTTAATTATTACATCATTAATGTGTAATGATAAATAACAAGTAACGTTAATGAAATTAATTATTTATTTAATTAATATTAAATAAATAAAGTAAAGAAATTAAGGAAATGATAAAGTGATTAGACAATTTATATTTAATTGTTTAAGTTTTTAAATATTACTAAAGGAGTAAATTATTATTAAATATTTAATGATAATAGCAAGTGATGAAATATTATTAAATGATTAATAATATTAATAATTGGATAAATATTATTAAGAGCTTAATAATATTAGTAACCAATTAAGATATTGTTCAATAATTAATAACGTTTGTAATTGAATGAGGTATTATTAATAATACTGGTCGATAATTAAAATATTATCCAAGAGTGATAATATTGTCCTATAAATTATGAGTTAGTAAATAGGGAATTATATGTTGTCAAGTCAATTTATTTGAAAATGATAAGTGAATCCCTATATGCATTACTAATTGGAAGATAATCATATTAGGTCTTTTAAATGAGGTAAATTAAATTGTGTAAGCGTAAGCGAGGAAGCAAATCAGGCAAGTTTTTCAATACTATGTGCTAATCTTGCAAACCTGTTGCTATATGCAAAACTATTATGTGTGCACTTATTGAATGTACTAACTGATTTCTAAGTGTGTACAGTCATATAATGTTAATAGCTGATATATAAATAATGATATAAGTTGAAATGTGTTATATGAGTTATAACTTGGAAATATTGATATGCATGGTAAACATGAGTTAATTGTATAAATGCAAAACATGATAAACATGATACCTATATAAATGCAAAGCATAGAGCATCAAGCATGAATTAAATGTGACATACGTGTTATGTGTTAGCTATTAGACTTATTGAGCCGTCGTGCTCACTCTTGCTATAATAAACATTTTCAGTGAGGGGCGAGTAATTTGAAGATCCCGGTAATCGCAACGAAGATGTTTGAAGTTTATTTTTAGTTATAAACATTGTTGTTAGAACTGCTTAAAGCTAACGTCATATCTTGTTGGGAATAATTACCGTTAGGTATCATCCCTGATTTAAAGCCTTGTAATAATAGTGAAAGATTGTTGTATATCAAGACAAATGTTAATGTTTTGTGAACTCGTGTAGTTAAAAGCAGTCGATAGATAGTCATAGCGACTTATGGTTGAAGTGTGAGCGTTTGTATACTCACAATAACTGTAATACACTAGGTTATGATTTATAAATGATCTAAGTTTGTAAGATTAATGTAAAGATTTCGATTCTGAGACAAAGTTTAAAGGAATATTATAAAAGTTTAAACTGTTTGAGTTTTTAGCAGCATTGTATTATATGATGTTATGGTTAGTAAGGAGAAGATTGTTTGCATACCGACCGGGAGTTGCCCGTGGCCAGCGTGGGGATTCCCGGGCTCATTACAATATCCACCACTTTTAAAGATGACTGTCCCTACAAAATTTCTCAAATAAATATAAGAGTAACATATTTTATGCAAAATTTTCTCCTAAAAAATATTATAAAATTCACTATAGATATTATTTGTAATTTCTTTCTCAATTTTATTTTTAAAAATTAGTATTACCATATCTTTAAGCTTTTTATCTATAACACATTAAATTACATCACTTTTTAAGTAATTTTATTTTGCAATCAAAATCAAATGAGTGTTTAATTCATCTAAATCTTTTGTAACAGGAGAAGTTATAAACTTAAAAAGAACATCATAACCATTTACTTTAGTTTTTATACCTTCGGAATAAATCCTTTCAATAGGTTGAATTATATTAAGAAAATGAGTGACAAAAATAACAAATTGAGTAAGGTTTTTAATCATTACAAAAGTAATTTTTTAGCAAATATCTTCATTACAGATATAAACATTATTTAGTTAATAATTAATGTTCATTTTAGAACCATCAGCTATGCTAAGATTTTGTTGTTTAGTCTTTTCAAAATATTGAGTTAGAATTAAACCTTCTTTAATGCAATTCATATTTGCACCACTATCAACTAAAGAAATAGTGTTAACAATAATATCTTTACCTATTACCAGATTGATTTATATTTACCACTTTTAGATTGTAATTTTATCCATTTGCATTAAATAATTTTCTTCAATATTATCTTCAGTAACTTCAATAACTTTTTCTTTTACTTTAGAATTACTAACAATAATATTTTCAACAATTTCAAGTCTTTCTTTAAGATTATTAATTTCTTTTTTTCTATTCATTAACTTCTTCTTTTAAAACTTTTAAAGTAACTTCTTTTTCTGGTCCAAGAGACAGTCTCTTAAACACCTTGTAAACTATAAGGTTCGATAATTTTAGGTTTCTTAACCTCTTTTTCATATTCTTCATCATGTTCCAAATATTTTTCAATAATATTTTTTTCTATAGGGTCTTTAATTTGATCTATTAGACCTAAAATAGGACTTTTATTCTTAGTTAAAACATTTAAACTAAGACCATTCATATATAATATCAACTTATAAAAATATTTTTCTGTTTTACAGTGATTAGCACATTCAACTGAACTATCAGTATCAAAAGAATTATCATCAGAATTATTAAGAGCAAATATCTCTATATCTCATCAACAAAACTATGAACAGAAGAATTATTATAGATATAAGAATTATCAGAATTATCAGAATTATCAGACATATTAGAATTAAGTAACAAATTATAAATTTGTTGTTTAACATTATCATCGATTTCCAAATAATCAATGTTCTTTTTGGTCAAACATTTACTAGCACAATTACCCATTTTACCACATTTATAGCATTTTATGTCTTTACGACTTTTCTTTTTTCCTTTTTTAAAACTTTTATTTTTAAATTTCTTTTTATTATTATCTTTTCCAAATTCTTTTCTCTTTTTCTTCGTTTAAAGAAATTTCTCCATCTATTAGACACCTGTTTTTTCCTTGAAGGAAAAGGGTGTAAAGGAAAACTAAATTGATCACAAAATTCATCAATTTATTTTTTAGTATTTAAACCTTATTTTTGAAGTTGAGCTTTTAAATTTAAATCATTACATAAGGCTAAACGATCAACAATAGTTTCTCCTATTAGTTCACCATAAGTATAATTATCATACAGAATACTTAAACCTCCATGTTTATTTCTTAATCTTATTCTCACATTTTCAACAAAAAGAGTTGGTAATCTAAAAATAAATTTTTCTTTCTAAAAAACATAATTTCCATCAAGTCTCGTGATAACTTTTGATTAAAAAAAAAAAATACATCATTATACCACCTAAAATGTGTTAAAGTAGGACAACGTATATTTATCAAGAGTTCTTTACTCCTATCATTATTATAAAAGGAATTTTCGACAAAATATTTTATAATTGTATTTATTAAAGTATAAACAACATCTTCCACCACTTTTGCTTTTAATATTAAAAGTAAAGGTAGAAGGAGTAGTCATATTGACTGTATTTACCTGAATTGTTTTAGCAACATTTAATATTTCATCTCTTTGAGAGAAAGTTAAGAGATTATCCCACTAACCCTTTAATTGTCCAATAAAACCAACAATTATAAACTCAGCTACACTTTTATAAGAATTTCTATTAGCTTTTCATATAGAAGCATATATTAACATTTTATGAAGAACTGTAAATATAGCATGCTTAGATAATCCATTCATATATCTTATCAGGAGTAAAACTCTATCTATCATAATGAATAAAATTTTCATGAAATAAAATATCCATAGGAGTCGATCTAGGATAATAATATCTTTCATAAGAAACATTATTTTTAAAAGGAACTTTTTTTTTTTTTTTTTTTTTTTTTTTTTTTTTTTTTTCTCAAAACTAACCGTATCAAGGTCAAAATTATTTAAAGGATTAACAGAAATAGTATTCCCATCATTTAATTGTTGAAAATGTTTTGATATTTTTATATATCAAAAAATTCATTTTCACTTTCAGTATTTTTATTAATAAAAAAAATATTCTATAAAGTAGAAACCTCATTCAAATCTTTAAATTTATGCATAAGTCTTTTTTTAAATTCATCTTCTTTTTTATTATATAGTACAAATTTAGTTTCAACTGATGGCTTGATATTGACCGGATAAATAACTTCTTTTAAAGAAGAATTATTTGAAATCAAAGAATTTATTTATTTTTAAATCAATTTTAATTTTATCAATTTTATCATCAATTATAATCATCTGTTTTCTCATATTTTGAAGACAAAGATTAGTAAAATTTTCTTGTTTCACGATTTTATTAAAATCAAGTTAATCACTTAATATAGTTGGTTTAACAAAAGCATTTGCTTCTAAAACATCTCCTGAATTATTTTTGATTTTTAAAAATGTTTCAACATTAGGATGAATAGAAGTCATACTTTTTCCATTTTCAGTTTCCCAAGTTTTATAAAAACTTTCAACCATACCAACTTCTATCCCTTCTAGACTTTTAGTCATGAAAAACCAATCATCAACAGGAATAATTTTCTTATATGTTTCCAAATAAGAATAAAATTCTTTTTTAAAAATAGAAAGAAGTGTTGCAGAAAACTCTTTAAAACACCAATTTATAAAAACTTTATTTTTTCCCTTTCATAAATTCATCATTTATTTCTTTTTTATTTATCACAAAATCTTCTTCAATTGAAATCGTATTAACGGCCAAATCATAATTTATTTCAGATGGAGTAGCAGTATCAGATTTAACTGATATGCTCTTAGAAAGTGCATGAGAAATTTTATTATTAGAGTCTTGTGCTCCAATAATAATATCTCTATCCCTGGGGACAAAAGAAGTAGAAGCACGACTAGCCACAGATCCAGATTTTTAAAAATCAGTAATATGAAATCTAGTTTGATCAAATTGAACAATATCTCATTCAAGAGTTTTAATTATTTCTTCAACATTTCTATTCTTAAGATTAGAAGATTTAAGGGTAGATATACTCTCTAAAGCCCAACAATTAAGAAGATTGACCTCTGACCATATAATATTTTTTGATACAGAAACAAAAGATTTGTTAACATCAGCTTCAAAAATAATTGTTTTACCTTTGGCAGAATTTATTTATAGCTTTAGGTGCTAAAGTATTTAATACTTTATAAAAAACTCTATAAACAAAAGCAATATTTTCAACACAAAGTTTAATATTATAACCTTGAGTGTTTAAATTAATAATTAACACATCTAGAAGATGTTTATCTATAAGAGGCACTTCAAAAGAAGAAAAACAATTAAAATAAACTGGTCCGTTAAAGAGACTTGTTTCAACCACTCCAATAAGGAATCAACAAATTTATTATGTCTAGCATCTCTTAATGCATGCATAACACAAGTATTTAAACTTTCTCTAGTTAAAGGTCTTAATGCAATTTGCACACAACCTAAATGCACATAATTATAATTTTATTTATGTTTTAAAATATTAGAATCCAATAATCTTATTGGTTAACTTATTTCTGAAATAGGAATTATTTTCTCAACAGTTATTATTATTATTTTTGACTTTAAGTCAAAAGTACCAATTTCATAAATTTTATTTGGTGTATTTTTTGGAAGATCCCAAATTCTCAATTCTTGATTTACATTACTATAAGTGATTTCTTCACTATTAATATCGAATCTACTACTACTACTACTACTACTACTACTACTACTACTACTACTACTACGAGCAATAGAACATATACCCAATGATCTTAACATCATATTCTCATATATTAAATATTAAATTAATCTAATTTTGACTCTGCTGTCAACGATTAACGAGGATCAAAAACACTAAACACCCCTTGTGACAAACCCTTTACGCGACTTGGATGCAAAACGATCAGAATTATAATTAACTAATATCTAATTTACAAGATATCTAATTTTCAAATCACAAATATAAATTCTACGATTTAAAACAATAATACTAAAATATTCAAAACAAGTTAAAAAAAATAAAACAAAACATATTATGTAAAATAAAGCATATAAAACAAATTATATAAAATAGATTATATAAAGCATATTATATATAATTCATTTTTACGTAACTATATGTTCCACTACTCACAAAATTTTGTTGCTCTAATACCAAATATACACAAAATGTTAGTAGAGTAGTAGATATAACAAGTTATAATAATATTAATTGAGATTTAAAACTAAAAACACACTAATAACAAAACAAAATTAATATAAACTTAAAACTTACATAAAAAGTCCATGGAAGTCCAAGTGTTTTATTCAAACAGAAGAACAGATATAACTTTGAATATTTACAAGAGAATAATTTTCAAACAGAGAATTCTAGGAGGCGAGTCTAAGAGAGTTTGTTTGAGTCTATCCAGAGTCTGTCTAACAACTCAGACTTTTCATCTATTTATACAAAGAGAAAAGTAAACTGAAATGAAAAAGTAAATTGATACAAACGTCAGCACACCATTAATAAACAACTTTACATAAAGATACTTTAAAAAAAGGAAAAGTAGCTTTATCTTTTAAAAAGAAAAAGAAACTTTAATAAAGTAACTTTAACTTTTTAAAAGAAGCTAATTGCCAAATTATTTTATAAAAGCTGTCATAATGTTTTATTAAAGTAAATAAATCTTTTTCTTTTAGTCTGCCTAACAACTCAGAATATTTTTTTAACAAGGTGTTTATTAATTTTGGTTCACATATTAGGTTACGTATCTTCTTCAAGATCATCTTTATCTTTTCCATTAATAATGTCGTTTAAGAATTAGTCATCTTCTTCTATATCAGAAAATTTATTTTCACTTTCAATATTTTTATTAATAATAGAAATATTCTATAAAGTAAAAGCCTTATTCAAATCTTTACATTTATGAATAAGTCTTTCAATAAATCCATCTTCTTTTTTATTATATAGAACCGATTTAGTTTCAACTTGTGGCTTAATATTAACTGAATAAATAACTTCTTTTAAAAAGAATTATTTAAAATCAAAGCATTTATTTTTTGGAAATTAGTTTCAATTTTATTAACTTTATCTTCAATTATGATTATCTATTTTCCTATAGTTTGAAGACAAAGATTAGTAAAATTTTCTTATTTCACGATTATATTAAAATCAAGTTGATCACTTACTGCAATTGGTTTAACAAAAGCATTTGTTTCTAAAATATCTCCTGGATTATTTTTTATTTTTAAAGATGCTTCGACATGAGGATGAATAGAAGTAATATTTTTTTCATTTTCAGTTTTCCAAGTTTTATAAAAACTTTAAATCATACCAACTTCTTTCCCTTCTAGACTTTTAATCATGAAAAAACAATCAACAAAAGGAATAATTTTCTTATTTGTTTCCAAATAAGAATAAAATTATTTTTTTAAAATAGAAAGAAGTGTTGGAGAAAATTATTTGAAATACCAATTTTGAAAAACTTTATTTTTTTCTTTCACAAATTCATCATTTATTTCTTTTATATTTATCACAAAATCTTTTTCAATTTCTTCAATTGAAATCGTATTAATAGCAAAATCAAAATTTATTTCAAATGGAGTAGGAGTATCAGATGTAACTACTATGCTCTTATAAAGTGCATGGATAATTTTATTATCAGAGTCTGGTGCTCTAATAATACTATCTATATCCCTGGGGACAAAAGAAGTAGAAGCACGACTAGCCATAGATCCAGATTTACTAAAACCAGTAGTATAAAATCTAGCTTGCCTATAAGATTGATCAAAATGAACAACAACATTTCATTTAGGAGTTTCAATTATTTGTTCAATATTTCTATTCTAAATATTTAAAGATTCAGGGGTAGATATACCCGCTAAAGCTCAATTATTAGAAAAATTGACTTTTAACCACATCATAGCTTTTGGTACAAAAAAACAAAAGATTTGTTAACATCAGTTTCAAAAAAAATTGTTTTACCTTTGGCTGAAAACTTTTTAGCTTTAAGTGCTAAAGCATTTAATACTTTACAAAAAATTCTATAAACCAAAGCAATATTTTCAATGCCAAGTTTTATATAATAACCATGTGTGTTTAAATTAATGGTTAACACATCTAGAAAATGTTTATCTATAAGAGACTCTACAAAATAAGGAAAATAATTAAAATAGACTTGTCTATTATAGAGATTTGTTTCAACCACTCCCAATAAGGAATAAGCAAATTTATTATGTTTAGCATCTCTTAATGCAAGCATAACACAGGTATTAAAACCTTCTTTAGTTAAGGGTCTTAATGCACCTTGCATACTGGTGTGATGTCGCAAGCACCCAAAAATAAAATCTTACTTTGGAAAAATAAATATGTAGTAGTGTAAGTAAGAGTCGATCCCACAGAGAATGATTATTTAATTTTATATTTTTGCAAACAAAAATTGGGGGTTTTTTTTATTAAAGAAATAATTTAAATAAAATTTAACAAAAATAAATGTGCAAGAAATACATACGATAAATGAGAAGAAAAAGGCCTGGTTTAAGTCAAAATCCTCCATCAAGAATTTACAACTGATCACTGATGCAAAAATAAATCAATTAATATTTTGAGCATTCACCGTAGAAATAACTACTCGCAAGTGGAATAATTTTTCTCCTCTATCCTTAATTTTAGATAAGTAGAGCCACTTGGTCTAAATACCCTTACTAATAAACAACCTCCGGCACTTGCTAAAGATTTAATTTAATAGCAACATAAAGAATTAGAAAGATCGTTGAACTAAACAACACAAGCCACTTGTTTGCATTTAATTTAGATGAATATTCTTCCTAAGATAAAATAATCTTTTGATTTGCAAAATAATTATTAAACTTAGTTGCATCACCAACAGCAGTAGATTAATAATAAACTAGTAGTACTCCTAGCAATTAAACAAACTAATCATAAAATTAAACGCAGAAAAATATTCAATACCCAAAATATAAATTGAACAATTAAAATAAATTAGATCTCACAGTGTATAAATCTAGATGACTTCAATCACTTAAACCAAGAAAAATAAATTAGCTACTCATAATTGTAGAGAGCATCAAAGAATAGAAGAGAGAATTTTTCTTATTAGAAAAGTTGTATGTTACATTGTGTGTCAAGCCCTTTATTTATAGGCTCCAAAATCCTCCTAACCCTAGTAGGAAGTACACTTTCCAAACCTTAATAGGATTTAAAATACAAATAAAAATAAAAGAAAACTAAAATAATTATTATCCTAATCCTAATTGATAGGATTAAATTATACGGTATTTTTATTCCCTAATACTTAGTTTTTATATTTATTGTGTGCTTAAATGTTTTATTATTTAGCTTATTTTGGTTTTAATAGGTGTTGAACATTGAATGATTAAATTTGATGATAAGAAGTAATGTACAAGGACTGTATTAGATAAGATCAAAACTGTTAGGTTGATCTCTTGATATAAATGTATAAAAGTCTTTTGTGTTGTACTAAAACTTAGATAGATCAAAACTGTTAGGTTGATCTTTTGTTGTAATATAATCGTAAAATGGACTCTACGATTTCAGTCAAGAAGACTCTACGATTTAAACAGACTCTACGATCAAGACAACCAATCATAGAACGGACTCTACGATTTTGGTCAAGAAGACTCTACGACCAAACAGACTTTGTTCTAAGCAAGAAACCATAAAACGAACTCTACAATCAACAGTCTAACAATTGAGTAAACTCTACGATGACAGTAAGAGATGATCTTTTACAGATCAATCACGACATCAAGGATATTCGTAGAGTTGATCATGGAGGGTCGTTGAGCAAAAAGGCAAGAGACATCACGACTCTCAGATCAGGAGCTATTCTGTTCAGGAATCAATCTGCATTGATGTAACCAAAAAGGAAGCTTATGCAAATCGATCAAAGTCAGAAAAGTCAGGGGATTGACCCAAGTGCACTATGCAACAGAAAGAAGACTTTCAAGGCAGAAAAGTCAGAGGACTGTGTCCTATTAGTCCTATAGTATGGAAGGACCAAACGACTCTATGAAAGTTGGTAGGAACCTACGACTGACATATTTGTCCCCAAGGAAAAAGAAAACAACCTTCCATGGACTAACAAGTCAGATCAAATTAAAATCTCATCAGAGCTTTAATGAGCTATATTAATATAATATACAACAGCTCTCCTCTGTGAGGTAACAGAAAGAAACACAAGCTCAAGCAGATGATCCAACGGGAAGAAATCTGAAGCCCTAACTTCTTAAATACTAAGATCGGCAAAAGGAAAAATCAACCAATTCTGGACAAAGAGATATATACGCAAGAAGTGAAAAAGATCAAACTGATAAGAAAGCTTGCATTGCTACTAAGTCCTTCGAAGACTTAAGATAATAGCAACTTAGTAGCACATCCAAATATACATCACTCCAGGAGAGTTCTTTGTGAACTAGTGTATCCAAGTCTGTTAGACTTGTAGAGTTCTTAGTGAACTAGAGTTCCAAGACTGTGGGTCTTGAAGGAATCTTAGTGATTCTGAAATTGTAAAAGTATCCTTAGTGGATTTGCTGCTGGAAGAGCAGAACAGTGGAGTAGGAGTCTTGTGAGCTCTGAACCACTTAAAACCCAGAGTCTTTCTTATTGTGTCTTTTATTTGCTATATCTGCCATATAATTGCTTGTTGAATTCTTACTCTAACATATCAAGAAAAGTGTAACTAAATCGTATTCCGCCGTGTTAAACTTTTTGATTAAGAATTAATTAAGTAAGATCATTTTAAGTAGAAGAAATTTTTAAAAGAATCTATTCAACCCCCCCTTCTAGATATCTATCGTGCCATTGGGAACTAACAATTGGTATCAGAGCAGGTTCTCACATCTAAAGCCTTACAAGCTTGAGTAGATCAAATGACACTCAACAAGAACGGATCAGAACTCGGTGGAGGTAACAAACCACCTATGTGTAATAAAGAAAAATTTGCTAACTGGAAAGTTCGTATGCAGGCTTACATGGATGATATAGATGATGAACTGTTCGAGGCAGTGCTAAATGGGCCGATCATACCAATGAAGCTTGCACTATCAACTGAAGATCCAAGCAAGCTAGTAGCAAAGAAAAGAGACGACTGGACAGACAATAAAAAGAAGGATGTTCAAAGAGACAAAAGGGCTAAGAATATCTTATTTCAATCTCTGGATGATGATCTATTTAAGAACGTTGACAACTTTAAAACAGCTCAAGAAGTCTGGCAAACTCTGTTGATCATGCATGAAGGAACATAAGAAGTCAGAGAAAATAAGCAATCACTGCTTGTTCAGCAGTATGAAATGTTCACCCACATCTCAGGTGAAAACATTACAATCACCTACGAGAGATTTAACTTGCTACTAAACTCTCTCAGATCTTATGGAAAAATCTATCCAAACAGAGATCTTATCATTAAATTTATGAGATCTTTGCCAAGCAAATGGGATGCCAAAACCACAGCCATCCGGGAGTCAAAGAACCTACACGAGATGACTGTACAACAGTTATATGGAAATCTTCTCACCTATGAGCTGGAGCTAAATCAAAGAGCATAGAATCTATCTGGGGAAAGAAAGAAGGAGAAAAACATTGCTCTTAAAGCCTCAACCTCAACTCACAGAAACAATCACAAGGATATTTCTGACTCTGACAAGGATGAATTAAATGATGATGAAGGAGCTGCCATGCTAGTCAAACATTTTAAAAGATTCATCAACAGGAACAGACCTCAGAAGTTCAGAAGCAACAACAGCAAAGAACAACCAAATGACCTTTGCTATAATTGCAAAAAGCCAGGTCATTTCATTGCTAAATGTCCAAAACCCTTAAGAGAAGAGCTGAGGAGGGACAAAACGAGAGCAAATCTAAAAAGAGAATTCAAGAGCTTCCACAAATAAAAGAAGAAAGACAAAAGCTTCATAGCTGAAGGCTCCTGGAGTGACTCAGAAGAAGAACTAAATTCTGAGTCAAGTGACGATGAAGAGTCACAGAAGGCCAACCTGTGCTTAATGGCAAACGAAGAAGGAAGCAGCAAAAAGGAATTCAACATAGATGAGGTATTTGATTTTTACTCTCCTGAATTAAGCATTGATGATCTTAGAGAAGACATGCATGACTTAATGGTAGAATTACACAAATACATAAAACTATTTAGAAGGTTATCTAAAAACTACTCTCATCTAAAAGAGGATAAAGAAAAAATAAGCATAGAATTAGAAGCCTCATTTCAAACTGCAAAACTTTACTCTAATCTTGAGACTGAGAATGAAAGACTAAAAGAGATAAATGAATTAAGCGCTCATAAAGAGTCTTCACTAGTCCCCAAGATTCAAGAACTAGAAAAGACAATTTTTATGTGGAACAAGTCTAATTTGTCTATGGACACCCTGATCTCAAGTCAAAGAGATGCGACTGATAGATCAGGATTAGGATTTGAGAATTCATTCTCAAAGCCCAACATGGAGAAGTCAATGGAAATAAATGAAGGCAAATCCTTTAATCTTAATAAAGGAATTGTGTTCATCAAATTCTCAGATTCTATATCTCCCAGCAATCCACATTCTGCTAAACCTGCTATCATTTTAGAAAATAAAGCTCGCACGGGTCTGGGGTTCAGAAAATTGAAAAATAAGTCAAGCAAAAATCACTCTACGAATCGTGAGAATCGTAGAATAGTATGGAAGCAGAATGTAGATCAGCTAAATCAAAAGACTATGAGAAATCATAATCCTTACAAGTCCTAGACAAATAGGAATTCACAAATGCACACATGTCATCGTCAACATCATATCAATCATAGGCACCATCATAAAAATGATCAATATTTGTCAAGATACAATAGACTGCAAGGATCTAAAGTCAAACAGATTTGGGTCCCAAAAGGTACTAACAAAGCTGGACCCAAACAAATATGGGTACCAAAATGAAGATTTATTTGTTATGCAGGTAAAGAGATCCATCTGGTATCTTGACAGTGGATACTCAAGGCACATGACAGGAGACAAGGCTCTTCTATCAGAATTTAAGGAAAAAGATGGACCTGCTGTCATTTTTGGAGACAACAACTCTGGAAAAACCAGAGATTATGGCTCAACTGGGAATGAAGCAATATCTTTCAGTAAAGTGGCGTATGTTGAGGGACTAAATCACAACTTGCCAAGATCAGTCAACTCTGTGACAAAGGACATCAAGTCACCTTCCTCAACAACCAATGCCAAGTTAGAGATTTGAAAACTAACTCTCTAAAGCTAGAAGGAGTTCGAGAAGGAAATGTATATGTGGTTAATCTTGCTTAATTAAGTTCAGAACAAACTGTCTGTTTTCTTGCTAAAGCTTCTGAAGATATGTGCTGGCTTTGACACAGGAGGTTATCTCATCTTAACTTCAAGAGTATTTCAAAGCTTGCCTCCAAAGATCTAGTAAAAGGATTGCCAAAGATAAATTTCATCAAAGAAAAACCCTGCAAAGCTTGTCAGTTTGGAAAGCAAACAAAGACTTCATTTCAGAGCAAATCAGTAAACTCAAATGATAGGGCTCTTCAATTACTTCACATGGATTTATTCGGACCAGTCTCAACGACTAGCCTCGGAGGAAAGAGATACTCTCTCGTGGTAGTAGATGACTACACTAGATATACATGGGTATCTTTTCTAAGCTCTAAAGATGAAACCATTTCACATCTTATCAAGCTCTTCAGACTAATCATGAATGAAAAGGGCGAAAAGATCAAGGCTATTAGAAGTGATCATGGACGAGAGTTTGATTTCTCAGATATGGACCTGTTCTGTGAAGAAAATGGAATAAATCACAACTTCTCAGCCCCAAGAACGCCTCAACAAAATGGAGTAGCAAAAAAGAAGAATATGACTCTTATTGAAGCAGGAAGAACCCTTTTAGCAGCAGCCTATCTCCCTGAATATTTTTGGGCTGAAGCCATCAGTACTGCATGTTACACTTAAAACAGGTCACTCATACACTCAACATTGAAGAAGACTCTGTACGAATTATGGAAAGGAAGAAAGCCAAACATAAGTTATTTCCATGTGTTTGGTTGCCTGTGCTATGTACTCAACAATGGCAAGAAGCATCTAACCAAATTCCAGCCAAAATCAAATGAAGGAATCTTCCTTGGCTATGCGACAGAGAGCAAAGCATTCAGGGTGTTCAACAAAGAGTCATTAACTATTGAAACTTCATCCATGTCACATTCGATGAATCAGATCCTGAAAAGAAAAGATCACCATTCAACGAGTCATCAGACACAAGCTCAACGATCGAAAAACTTAAAATCGTAGAGTCTGACTCTACGACCACAAGACCAGCAGCAGAAATCGTTGAATAAGGAGAAGAAATCGTAGAGCACACCACACCAGACATTGAAACTCTACGATCAGAACCAGAAGTTAATTTAGAGGAACTCGGACAAGAAGGTACTAGAACAGACGTCCCTAGCAGAATAAAATGGACCAAAGATCACACTCAAGATCTAATTATTAGAGATCCAAACACTGGAATCAAGACAAGAGCTGCAACTTTGAATGAATGCTTTTACCTAAGCTTTCTCTCTCAAGAGGAACCCAAGAAGATCGAAGAGGCCTTAGGAGATCCAAGTTGGATAGAGGCCATGCAAGATGAGCTAAATCAATTTGAAAGAAGCAAGGTTTGGAGATTAGTTGCTAGGCCTCAGCATAAACCAGTCGTTGGCACCAAATGGGTGTTCAGAAATAAGATGGATGAAAATGGTGTGATAACGAGAAACAAAGCAAGATTGGTAGCCAAAGGATACTCTCAAGAAGAAGGAATTGACTACGATGAAACATATGCTCCAGTTGCCAGGTTGGAAGCCATAAGGATCTTCCTTGCCCATGCTGCACACATGAAGTTCAAAGTCTTCCAAATGGATGTCAAGAGTGCTTTTCTAAATGGAGAACTTCAAGAAGAAGTTTACGTGGAACAACCTCCAGGTTTATCAATCCAACCTTTTCAAATTATGTTTATAAATTAGACAAAGCACTATATGGTCTAAAACAAGCACCAAGAGCATGGTATGAAACATTAACTAACTTTCTCATTGAAAAAAGATTCACTAGAGGAAGAATAGATACTACCTTATTTTTGAGAAAACACAAGGATAAAACACTGCTAGTTCAAATTTATGTAGATGATATCATATTTGGTTCTTCTGATGAAAAATTATGTGAAAGATTTGCCAAGCTTATGCAGAGCAAGTTTAAAATGAGCATGATGGGAGAACTCAACTTCTTCCTTGGACTACAAGTAAAGCAGACTGATGAAGGCATATTCATTAATCAAGCCAAATACATCAAAGACTTATTAAAGAAGTATAGCATGGAATCTGCAACTATCATGAAAACACCTATGCCACCTGCCACCAAGCTCGACAAAGATGAAAATGGTAAATCCACTGAAATCACTCAGTACAGAGGTATGATAGGCTCACTATTATATCTTACCGCTAGCTGACCAGATATAATGTTTGCCACATGTATATGTGCTAGATTTCAGGCTAACCCCAAAGAGTCTCATTTATTAGCTGTGAAAAGAATTTTTAAATATCTTAAAGGTACTCCAAATTTAGGATTATGGTATCCAAAGGAGTCCTCCTTTGATATAATGGGATACTCAGATGCTGACTATGCAGGATGCAAAATAGACAGAAAAAGCACAAGTGGAACTTGCCAGATGCTTGGCAGCAAACTTGTCTCTTAGTTTAGTAAGAAGCAGAACTCAGTATCCACATCAACTGCAGAAGCTGAATATATAGCCGCAAGCAGTTACTGTGCACAAATCCTATGGATGAAGACTCAGCTTGCAGACTATGGTTTTGAGCTTAATTCTATTCCTATATATTGTGATAATACTAGTGCAATTGCTATAACTCATAATCCTGTTATGCATTCAAGAACTAAGCACATAGATATAAGATATCATTTCATTAGGGATCATGTACAAAATGGTAATATATCACTTCACTACATCCCAACTGAAGATCAACTAGCAGATGTGTTTACAAAACCTTTAGATGAATCAAGATTTAATAAACTCATAAGTGAGTTAGGAATGCTAAATCTAGACCCTTAATAAATATCATGATTTTTGGGAAGATACTAACACTGCAGGAAGAAAAGCGAGTAAGGAAAATAAGTAAAAGACAAATTCGTGGAATACACTCAACGATCGTCAAGTGAAGGATCGCAGAGTATGCTTAAGATCGTAGAGATCACTCAACGATCAATAAACCAAGGATCGTAGAGCACACGTCAAACCGTTGAGCTCACTTAACGGTTGGCAAGTCAAGGATTGCAGAATATTTCTCTATCGTAAAGCTAACTCAACGAACATCAACAAAAGAATCGAAGTGTCAAGAAGGATCGTAAAGCTCTAGGGGCAAAAAGGTCATCAACCAACTGAAATGCTCCTATAAACTCATGACACGCATCTTAGTAAACATAGAGGGAAGTTTTAAATACTTTAAAAACTGTACGTCGTTTATTTCTTTAAATAAAAAATCTATCATTCCTATCTATCTCTCTCAATCCAAAACCTTAAGTTTTCAATACTCAGATAAATCGTTCCTATTGTTTCAGAAAAACTATCAAATGTCACCTGCTCAAGTCATTTCTGGAAACGAGCTCAACTTCGAAGCCTTCTCAACGACAGATAAGCAGTTCAAAAGAATAATCCAATTACTAGAAAAGGCTGGTCTGCGAGAAGCTCTGGGAACAAATACGAGGATTCTATCAAAGCTTAGCTGGGAGTTTTACATCAATGGATCCTATGCAAACGGAATTCTAACCACTACTGTAAAAGGGGTACAGCTCAACCTCACTGCGGAAGAATTTAACCTAGCCCTAGGATTCAAGCAAGGAGGCCTCACATATCTAAATATGGTGAATACCGAAGAAGGCCTGAGAAGAATGCACCACCAAAAGAATCCAGGACTGATAGGTTTAAGGAAGAAAGAATTTTCACAGAAATATGAATTCCTGGCAGATGTGATTGGTAAATGCCTCCTCTGCAAAGACTCGGCTCATGACTCAGTCAGTGAGGTACAACTGAAATTGATGACAGCTATAGTCAAGAAGATAAACATCAACTATGGCTCTTTGTTGTTGGAATGGATAGGAAACTGGGTCCAAAATGCGGAAAAAGCAAAGGGGACCAGAAAAATGTTCTATGGGAGATTCATCAGCATTCTCCTTAGATCATCTTTGGGAGATCTGATTGAGCTTGATGAAGGAGAAGCCCTAAATACTAACAAGAGAATCACCCAGAGAATCTTCGACAACTAGAGGAGGAATCCAGTTGAAAATAGGAAACTATCCCGGTCAGGGGATAGTGAAGGAACGCAGAGTGGGGCAGGGTCATCTCTATTGAAGAACACTCTTGCAGAAGATGAATCTCAGGAAGTCAGCAAGCAATCTCAGGTTCTCATCAGTAAGAGGAAAGGAAAGAAAGCCCTTGAGATTGAAGAACCTCAGGGCTCATCTAATGAGGCTCCTGATGCTGCTCCTGAAGAAAAGGCTGCATCAGAGGATAAAGATTCTGATCTGCGAAGGGAAACTCGTAGCAAGTATGAAGCTGAAGAAGCCACTCCAAAAGAGCCAAAAAGAAAGAGAAGAAGGCTAGTTAAAT
This sequence comes from Hedera helix, assembly GCA_947179155.2. Classification (NCBI taxonomy): domain Eukaryota; kingdom Viridiplantae; phylum Streptophyta; class Magnoliopsida; order Apiales; family Araliaceae; genus Hedera; species Hedera helix. Next base: position 13,779,366 of record OX359265.1, read on the forward strand.
TAGCCGACAAAGACTTAGTAGCTAAGGGGGAGCTACTTGAAAAAGCTGTCATTGCTCCAGTTGAGAAGGAGTCATCTAAAGCAGCTGAGCCTATGGATGCTCAAACTGAGGGGGAGCCACCAGTAGTTTCTGAGCCAACAGATGCTCTGGCTGAGGGGGAGACTCACGAAGGTACTTCAGTCCCTTCAGCCACAATGAATAATGATGAAGAGGATGACATCGAAATAGTGGCTGTTGGAAGAAATGAGCAAAGGTATCTTAACTACAACTGTCTGCTGAAATTTTTGCCACTGATGCCATTCCACCGAGCTCTGGTGCACAATGCATGGGATTAGGTCTTTTGGACTTTCAAAGCATACCCAAATGTGGTGATTATAGCTCAAGGCTATCCTCAGAACCTATTTTTTGCCCAGAAGCTCATTTCATGCAGCCCCTTTCACATTCTTTAGGGCAAAAGGTACATTTTATCCCTCTAGCCCTCATTCAAATTCATACACCCTCACGAATGTTCAATAAATTTGAGGAGTCCTCAAATACCAACTCTGCATCAAACTCTACGATCAAAACTTCCCCGATCGTAGAGTCCCCACCTTCTATGACTGGTGGTCAAGAAAGCCTAAATAATCAAAACGTAGAGTGCCCTCCAGACTCTCCCAAAATTCTGCCTACTCAGCAAATAATGCCTCCGGTTCCATCTTCGAGACTCCTCTTAACCTACGAAGATATTCCCTCCACCTCTGGTCACGAATATTTTCACATTCCAAGCTCTACGACTGACCAGGGACAACTATCTCAACTCCTCAAGCAAATTCTAGACAAGGTATCTCGACTTCCTACAACTGAGGGCCTAACTGACTTAACAAACCATATCCATACAGAGATACAGAAAGACCTGGCATCGAAATCCCACAACATTCAACGTAGAATGGATGATGTCATTGATGCTGCCAATGATCTCTCTAACAGCCTGAACAAACAATTCTCCACAAGATTAAGGCAGTTAACGGCAGCAGTCTCTGAAAATCTCCAAGAAAGGGATAAAAATTTTCTGGAAGCCTTAAACAAACATCAGACGACCGTTGTCGTTCTTTAAGAAACCAATGACAAATCTATCACTCTCCTCAGTAATGAGATCATTGCCTTGAAGAACTCTCTCACAGAATAAGAACATCGGTCGAATGACACTTTGTCATTGGTGGAGCAGAAACAAATAATGGCTGACGAACGACTCCTAGCTCACCAAGATGATGTTGCTGCTACTAAGACTCAACTTCAAGAAATTATTCAGGGCATACAACAGCTTTCAGAACAGATAACAACAATTAATGATGCCAGCAAGGGGGAGAAGAAACTGAGCACAGCAGAACAAACAAGAACGAGCTCAGACTACAGCAGAAGAGGAAGAGCACCTCAAGGGATGAGAATGGTTCAAACATCAATACATCCTCCTAGATTCGAAGTAGTACCATCTCATCCCAGACAGGAGGTGACAACAAGACCTTCTTCCTCAACCGTGAGGCTATCTAGCTCACAAGAATGGTTTCAAATTAAAGAAGAAGAAGAAGCCTTGCTGAGGGAAGAAGAACTGAGAAAAGCAGACGAAGAAAGGAGAGCACTCTTCAGGCAGAGGGAAGAAGAAGAAAGGAGAAGACCTCCTAGCAGAAGGAGATAAGTTTTTTTTGTGTTGTTGTTATTTTTTTTAAAAATTGTATTAACTGACTAAACATCAATAAAATTCATAATTTTCACTAGAAAATACAGTTGCTCACTGTATGATTAGGCATTCAATTATTTTGATGCATTCTGCCTATTTTATGTGTTCAAATCACTATCTATTATTTATGTTGTCATCATCAAATAGGGGGAGATTGTTGAACATTGAATGATTAAATTTGATGATAAGAAATAATGTACAAGGGCTGTATTAGATAAGATCAAAACTGTTAGGTTGATCTCTTGATATAAATGTATAAAAGTCTTTTGTGTTGTACTAAGACTTAGATAGATCAAAACTGTTAGGTTGATCTTTTGTTGTAATATAATCGTAGAATGGACTCTACGATTTCAGTCAAGAAGACTCTACGATTTAAACAGACTCTACGATCAAGACAACCAATCGTAGAACGGACTCTACGATTTTGGTCAAGAAGACTCTACGACCAAACAGACTTTGTTCTAAGCAAGAAACCATAAAACGAACTCTACGATCAACAGTCTAACAGTTGAGTAAACTCTACGATGACAGTAAGAGATGATCCTTTACAGATCAATCACGACAGCAAGGATATTCGTAGAGTTGATCATGGAGGGTCGTTGAGCAAAAAGGCAAGAGACATCACGACTCTTAAATCATGAGCTATTCTGTTCAGGAATCAATCTGCATTGATGTAACCAAAAAGGAAGCTTCTGCAAATCGATCAAAGTCAGAAAAGTCAGGGGACTGACCCAAGCGCACTATGCAACAGAAAGAAGACTTTCAAGGAAGAAAAGTCAGAGGACTGTGTTATATCAGTCCTATAGTATAGAAGGACCAAACGACTCTATGAAAGTTGGTAGGAACCTATGACTGACATATCTGTCCCCAAGGAAAAAGAAAATAACCTTCCATGGACTAACAGGTCAGATCAAATTAAAATCTCATCAGAGCTTTAATGAGCTATATTAATATAATATATAACAGCTTTCCTCAGTGAGGTAACGGAAAGAACCACAAGCTCAAGCAGATGATCCAACGGGAAGAAATCGTAGTGCACACCACACCAGACATTGAAACTCTACGATCAGAACCAGAAGTTGATTTAAAGGAACCCAGACAAGAAGGTACCAGAACAGACGTCCCTAGCAGAATAAAATGGACCAAAGATCACACTCAAGATCTAATTATTGGAGATCCAAACACTAGAATCAAGACAAGAGCTGCAACTTCGAATGAAATTTGATGATAAGAAATAATGTACAAGGCCTGTATTAGATAAGATCAAAACTGTTAGGTTGATCTCTTGATATAAATGTATAAAAGTCTTTTGTGTTGTACTAAGACTTAGATAGATCAAAACTGTTAGGTTGATCTTTTGTTGTAATATAATCGTAGAATGGACTCTACGATTTCAGTCAAGAAGACTCAAGCTAATAGCAACTTAGTAGCACATCCAAAAATACATCACTCCAGGAGAGTTCTTTGTGAACTAGTGTATCCAAGTCTGTTAGACTTGTAGAGTTCTTAGTGAACTAGAGTTCCAAGACTGCGGGTCTTGAAGGAATCTTAGTGATTCTGAAATTGTAAAAGTATCCTTAGTGGATTTGCTGCTGGAAGAGCAGAACAGTGGAGTAGGAGTCTTGTGAGCTCTGAACCACTTAAAACCCAGAGTCTTTCTTATTGTGTCTTTTATTTGCTATATCTGTCATATAATTGCTTGTTGAATTCTTACTCTAACATATCAAGAAAAGTGTAACTAAATCGTATTCCGCCGTGTTAAACTTTTTGATTAAGAATTAATTAAGTAAGATCATTTTAAGTAGAAGAAATTTTTAAAAGAATCTATTCAACCCCCCCCTTCTAGATATCTATCGTGTCATTGTGAACTAACAATAGGTTTTATAGGATTTTAGTTCATTTATGTTAATTTAGGTAATTTTATAGTATTTTTATATTTCTTTTTATTTATGTATTTTTATTTATTTTAGGAGTTTTATTTATTATTATGTGTTTTTAGGATTTTTAGTATTTTTATATTATTTTTATTTATTTTTAATTTTTTTATATTTTATTTTGTAGGAAAAATAAGCTTGGGGGCAAATCTGTAAATTCTGCAAGAGTTTGGTGCCATAATGGTAATTATTCTGGGAAGCTGAGTTTCGCGCAATGTGCGGGTATTTGAAGCAACAGAGATAATTCCGTTTTGGCGTGCGTAGAAACGGAGAGCAGCGGCCGCGCATTGTGCGGATGCAGCAACGCATAATAGAAACGACGTCGTATTGTACAGGCAACCGCACAATGCGTGGATGTGCGCGGTGACGTCAACAAGCGCAGAAGCGCGTTGACCTGTCAACTGGCGTGTGAAGGGGTTGTTTGGCAAGCGCGGAAATGCTGCAAAACAGGATTATTTGGGGATGTTTGCTACTTTTTGATTCCAAATTAAATTTTAATTCCAATTAGGGTTAGGATAATAATTATTTTATTTTTCTTTTATTTTTAATTGTAAATCCTATTAGGGTTTGGATAAGTTAGAAGGCTATAAATAGAGGGACAACATCTCATTATTCATTATAAGTTTTTGGGAGATCTTTTTTCTAGTTTCTTGGAGAGAACTTTTCAACTAGTGGAGATTATTTTGAAGCATGTCAGACTAAGTTTTTATTTTCAGTTCTAATGGATGTTGAACCTTATTTTTAATTGATGTTTTAATTGAGTTTTATAATTTATTCCTTCATGCATGAGATTTATTCTTGATAATCTGATTTAATTATTTTATGATATTTGCTTGATTAATTTGATAATGGCCTGTTAAATTAATCAATAATTTATCATATGCTAGATTAAGATTTGATATTAAGCAAACGATATTTTATCTGATCATAAGTAGTAATTAATAATATTTGATTATGCACAAACTTTTGAATATTGTTATGATTATCAAGATGGCAAGTTAAATAATCTGCGATGTTATGATCGTTGCTTGGAATAATCTAATTCTCTAATTTTTAATGCAACTGTTATATTAAATCTAGACTGATAGTTCTAGGTTGTATGATAGTTAGGGTCTCTTGTGAGCGATTGCTGCATTAGAAGAAATTGAGCTAAAACAAGATTTGAAGGACGCTGAAGCTGCATTTAATTATTTGCCAATGATTTTATATAGTCAAGCAATTATTTTCATTCCATTAAATGTTACTCACGAAAATTTTTTATGTTTTGTTTTGCAGGATCCCATTCCGAATATAAAGACTCTCCCCAATCATCTTAACTACTTTTTCGTTTAAGAGGGAGTAAAACGTTCATTTCACGTGCAAGTGAGACTGAATCTACCGATGAAGAATAAAATGATAGATGGGGTACTCAAAATTCATGAAGTAGGAGTGACGTAGTACTTTGGCCTGTTGTCGAGCCAATGACAATAAATAAAGGCGCTGCTTGGTAGGCAACCCAAGAAATCAGATTTGCATTTCTTTTCTTTTTTCTTTTTATAGTTATTTGTGTCTGTTTCTTTGCATTATAGTTTACATTGGGGACAATGTAAATTTTAAGTGTGGGGGAAGGAATTTAGGATATTTGTTTTATTTTTAGGAGAGTTTTAAAATAAAAATAATTATGTGTTTTATTTTTAGGAGATTTTTAAAAAATTTGTTTTATTTATTTTAAAAAATTTGTTTTATTCTTAGGAAATTTTAAAAATTTTAAACTTTTGAATTTTGTGGGTAAATTCACTGCAAACCCTCACGAGACAAAACTCGTCCACTTGGGGTTTAAATGCTTGTTGTACGTGCTAAGTGTAACCGTGTTTCCTACGAAAATAGGATATCTTTTCTTAGGATTGAGTCAGTTGAGCAATATTTTGATTTGAATTTTAATTTTTAACTGATGATAAAATTTTAATTTTTATTTAATAACTCTTTAAAAATTGATAAATTTTGCATAATCTGAATTTTGACATTTTTGTTGGTCTGTACTTTGTTTGAAATCTTTTATTTTATTTGCACATATCTATATGTTTGAACTAATTTTAATTTGGAGAAAATTTATTTGGTTAAAAGCTTATAATATATGTTTTTAATTCTATATCTTATTTGAACATTACTTGAAGCGAATATAAGGTAAATATAATGTGGAGAAATTATTAAGGTAATTTTTCTGGGATTATTAGATTGACCTTACTAGAAGTAAAAAAAAAAAAAAAAAAAAAAAAAATTGTCATGTGGTGGGTTGAGATGGAGCGTAAAACGCACTCACTCATAAACACATGCAGCGAGATGGAGCATAAAACGCACTCGCTAGTGAGATGGAGCATAAAATGCACTCATCGTGGAACAAAAAATGATGGAAAAAAATGAAAAAAAAGAAAAGAAAAAGTCTTGCTAACGGATTTTAATAATACTTGGGAAGATGTGTGATTAAAGTTAAATCCTAGTGTGGTTAAAATATAAAACTTTTTGATCTTCTAGTTTGTATTTATCTGTATTAAATGGAAAGTGATGTGAAAATAAATGTATAGAATTTTGATATATTTTGTGATGTATTTGATTAGATTAATTGATCTAAATTTTTATTAGTTTGATATATATGGATTTTCACACACACACACACAAAGGATTGAAAATAAAGTGGAATTAATAATTAAGTTAAAATTTTGGATGATGTATTATTTTGAAATTTTCTAAGAGTTGTTGATTATAATCTTTGAGGTTGATGTGAAGTTCATATTAATTTAATGCTCATGTAAATAGTCGAGTTGTTTGAGTCATGTAAAAAGTCAGGTTAGTTGAGTCGCTTTAATCTATTGGGCTAGTTAGATTTATTTTATTTTTGTTTATTTTTATTTTTGTTTTGCCCGAGGACGAGCAAAAGCTAAGTGTGAGGGTATTTGAAAGGATTAAATTATACGGTATTTTTATTCCCTAATACTTAGTTTTTATATTTATTATGTGCTTAAATGTTTAATTATTTAGGTTATTTTGGTTTTAATAGGTTTTATAGGATTTTAGTTAATTTATGTTAATTTAGGTAATTTTATAGTATTTTTATATTTTCTTTTTATGTGTTTTTATTTATTTTAGGAGTTTTATTTATTATTATGTGTTTTTAGGATTTTTAGTATTTTTATATTATTTTTATTTATTTTATATTTTATTTTGTAGAAAAAATAAGTTTGGGGGCAAATCTGTAAATTCTGCAAGAGTTTGGTGGCATAATGGTAATTATTCCGGCAAGCTGAGTTCCGCGCAATGCGCGGGTATTGGAAGCAGCAGAGACGACGCCGTTTTGGCGTGCGTAGAAACGGAGAGCAGCGGCCGCGTAATGCGCGGATGTGCGCGATGACATCAGCAAGCGCGGAAGTGCTTTGATCAGTCAACTGGCGTGTTAAGGGGCTGTTTGGCAAGCGCAAAAATGCTGCAAAACAGGATTATTTTGGGATTTTTGCTACTTTTTGATTCCAAATTGAATTTTAATTCCAATTAGGGTTAGGATAATAATTATTTTTTTATTTTTTATTTTTAATTGTAAATCCTATTAGGGTTTGGACAAGTTAGAGGGTTATAAATAGAGGGTCAACCTCTCATTATTCATTGTAAGTTTTTGGGAGATCTTTCTTCTAGTTTCTTGGAGAGAGCTTTTCAACTAGTGGAGATTATTTTGAAGCATGTCAGGCTAAGTTTTTATTTTCGGTTCTAAATGGATGTTGAACCTTATTTTTAATTGATGTTTTAATTGAGTTTTATAATTTATTCCTTTATGCATGAGATTTATTCTGGATAATTTGTTTTAATTGTTTTATGATATTTGTTTGATTAATTTGATAATGGCATGTTAAGTTAATCAATAATTTATCATATGCTAGATTAAGATTTGATATTAAGCAAACGATATTTTATCTGATCATAAGTAGCAATTAATAATATTTGATTGTAGATAAACTTTTGAATATTGTTATGATTATCAAGATGGCAAGTTAAATAATCTGCGATGTTATGATCGTTGCTTGGAATAATCTAATTCTCTAATTTTTAATGCAACAGTTATATTAAATCTAGACTGATAGTTCTAGGTTATATGATAGTTAGGGTCTCTTGTGAGCGATTGCTGCATTAGATTTATAATTTAAGAAGGATTTCGGGTAGCTTGACGATTGTCGGTTATCTAGGATTATTAATTTCAATTGAAGGAAAAGATAATAATAACTTGATTAATTTGTTGATTAAAAGAAGGGGATACTGAACTAAGGAACTGAGGTTTGTTTTAATTAATTTTTCTCATATTTATTATTTATTATTTAGTTTTATTTGTTTGAATTTTAATTAGTTAAATAATTAATTCAAAATCCCCCAATTTTGGTTTACGAAAATATAAAATTAAATTAATCATTCTCTGTGGGTTCGACTCTTGCTTACACTACTACATTTATATTTTTCAAAAGTAAGATTTTATTTTTGGGTGCCTGCGACAGCATCCCACAAATTGAAATTAAAATCCAATTTGAAATAAAAAATTAGTAAAAATTCCAAATAATTCCGTTTTGGGCAATTTTCGAGCAACCAAACGCGGCCTTCGCTACAGTACCGGTCACCATCCTCCGCGCATTGCGCGACTGTCTCTGAAGGTTCTAAACGACACCGTTTCGTTGCTGCTGCTGACTTTGCTATCCGCGCATTGCGCAGCCGCTGTTCTGTCCGTTTCTTCGCGAACGACGTCATTTATTTTCTTGACTGATTTCTTCCAGCCCTGTGCAATGCGCGGGCGCCGACTTTTTCAAAAATTACAAATTTGCCACCAGTCTTTGCAGAATTTACAGATTCCCCCCCCCCAAGCTTATTTTTCCTACAAAATAAAATATAAAATAATTAAAAATAAATAAAAATAATAATAATAAATAAAATTCCTAAAATACTAAAAATAAATAAAAACACATAAATAAAAATAACTATAAAAATACTATAAAATTACCTAAATTAACACAAATTAACTAAAATCTTATAAAACCTATTAAAACCAAAATAAGCTAAATAATTAAACATTCAAGCATATAATAAATATAAAAATTAAGTATTAAGGAATAAAAATATCGCATAATTTAACCCTATCAAATACCCCCACATTTAGCTTTTTGCTTCTCCTCAAGAAAAACAAGAACAAAAATGATAAATAATAAAACTAATAACCAAACAACTTACTTAAGCAACAGATCAATATAAATTTCAACATCAGCCTCAAAGATTTTTTAAATGATAACTCAAAGAAAATTTCAAAACCATGCAAAATCTAGAACTGTAACGTATTTATTAATCTTACTCTACTCAAGATCTTTTATGTGTGTGTGTGAATCCAAATGTATCAAATTAATCAAAACTCAGATAAGTTTATGTTAGTAATTACCTTATAAAAGACATACAGCAAAACTCTATATACCTATTTTTCACATTACTCTTTCTGTTAATACAGACAAATATATACCAGAAGATCAAAATGTTTTAAACAATTGGGCACACTGGGATTATTAATATCAATTCTTCAAATATTTTTTCATTTTTCTTTCCTTTTAATGGATGCATTTTATGCTCCATCCCATTTTCTTTTTTTCTCTTCTTTTTCAGTGAGTGCATTTTATGTTATATCTCACCAGCGAGTGCGTTTTACGCTCCATCTCGCTTTTTCATGTGTTTATGAGTGAGTGCGTTTTACGCTCCATTTCAACCCACTACAAGATTTTCTTCAATAATAATCCTAGAAAAATTACCTAGATCATCTCCTCCAAATTATAATTTGTCTTATATTTCACTTCAACTAATGATCAAATAAGATATAGAGCTCAAAAATATCTTTTATAAGCATTTAACCATATAAACTTTCTCTTAATTAAAACTAGCTCAAAGAAATGGATATAAGTGCATAAAATTTAAAGGATCTCAAGCAAAGTAAATATCAACAATAAGTCAAGATTCAGACTAAGCAAAAATTTATCCTTTTTTCAAGATTTATTAAATAAAAATCAAAATTTTATCATTGGCTAACAATTAAAATTCAATTAACTCATTGCTCAAGCGACACATCCTAAAAATAAAAAAAAAAATTACCTCATTTTCGTAGAAAACACGATTACACTTAGCATGTGCAACAAGCCTTTAAACCCCAAGGTTACCCTAAGTGGACAAGTTTTGTCTCGTGATGGTTTACAGTGAATTTACCCACAAAATTCTAAAATTTAAAAAAAAAAATTAAAATTTTCAAAAATTTTAAAAATATGACCTAAAAATAACAAAAATCCTAAATTCCTTCCCCCCACACTTAAAATTTACATTGTCCCCAATGTAAAATAAGATGCAAAGAAAAAGACACAAATACTAAAATATAAATACTAAAAAAAAATAAAAATTATACTCCCCTTGGGTTGCCTCCCAAGCAGCGCCTTTGTTTATTGTAATTGACTCGACAACATGATAAATCATCATGTCACTCCAATTTCATGAATTTTGAGTACCCTATCCATCACGTTATTCTTCATTGGTAGATTCAATCTCCCTTGTACTCAACATGAATGTTCAACTCCATTTTCAACGAATAGATAATTCATATGATTGGAGAGAGTCTTTATATTTGAAATGAGATCCTGCAAAACAAAAGATGAAAATTTGTTATGAGTAACAGGCAATGGAATGGAAATAATTGCATTATTATCAAAAATTATTGGCAAAGAATTTAATGGAGCTTCATCCTCCTTCAAATCTTGTTTCGGCTCAATTGTTTCTTCTTCCTTTAACTGCAAATTGTTGGTAATTGCAATCTCTAACTTTTTTTTGTTTATTTTCTCAACAACTTCCGCCATGTCATCATCAAAAATAACATCATTAACGCTGTCCGCTTCATTGATGATGTTTGCTTTCTCTTGCTTCGGTGATGGAGGGTCTGTCTCTTCTGGATCTTCTACATTGTTACCACTTCTTAACACTTGTACACTTGTATTCTCCGTTGGATTATCCATCGTTTGAGAAGGTAATTTTGCAGAATCTTGTTCCTCCAATTGACTGAGTGCGACTGCCATTTGACACATTTATTTTTCCAAATTCTGTATATTTGCCTTCGTTTCCTATTGAAATTGCAAAGTGTTAGTGCTAAGTTGTTTAGCTATATCCTCTAAAGACATATCAGAATTAAATGATTGGCCCTGTTGTTGTTAGGGATATGGCTGCCTGTATTGTTGATAACTTAAGAAATGTTGATTTATGGGCGGATTCATTTGTGGATTCTCATAGCCAAAATTAGAATGATCCCTCCATCTTGAATTATACGCGTTTGAATATGAGTCATATCTCCATTGGGGTTGACCAGGAAAACCACTTGCTACATTGACTTGCTCATATGACTCCTCTCGAAGAATGTGGCACATATTAGTTGGATGTCCTACCACTGCACAAATCCTACAAGCTTCCATTGGTTGCGCACTACCTGCAACCATTTGATAAACAAGAGAAGTTAGGGTATCAATTTGTTGCTCAATAGAAGAAATAGTTACCTCATTGACATAATCATGCATGACTTTCATCCTTAACCTGCACCACTAAATTAAATTATGAAAAACTAGAAAAATAAAATCTAAAAAATAAATAAATAAAATTACTAAATTAAATAAATATTTACAAAAGCACAAAATTAAATTAAAATCATTCCCCGGCAACGGCGCCAAAATTTGGTGCGATGTCGCAAGCACCCAAAAATAAAATCTTACTTTGGAAAAATAAATATGTAGTAGTGTAAGTAAGAGTCGATCCCACAGAGAATGATTATTTAATTTTATATTTTTGCAAACAAAAATTGGGGGTTTTTTTTATTAAAGAAATAATTTAAATAAAATTTAACAAAAATAAATGTGCAACAAATACATACGATAAATGAGAAGAAAAAGGCCTGGTTTAAGTCAAAATCCTCCATCAAGAATTTACAACTGATCACTGATGCAAAAATAAATCAATTAATATTTTGAGCATTCACCGTAGAAATAACTACTCGCAAGTGGAATAATTTTTCTCCTCTATCCTTAATTTTAGATAAGTAGAGCCACTTGGTCTAAATACCCTTACTAATAAACAACCTCCGGCACTTGCTAAAGATTTAATTTAATAGCAGCATAAAGAATTAGAAAGATCGTTGAACTAAACAACACAAGCCACTTGTTTACATTTAATTTAGATGAATATTCTTCCTAAGATAAAATAATCTTTTGATTTACAAAATAATTATTAAACTTAGTTGCATCACCAACAGCAGTAGATTAATAATAAACTAGTAGTACTCCTAGCAATTAAACAAACTAATCATAAAATTAAACGCAGAAAAATATTCAATACCCAAAATATAAATTGAACAATTAAAATAAATTAGATCTCACAGTGTATAAATCTAGATGACTTCAATCACTTAAACCAAGAAAAATAAATTAGCTACTCATAATTGTAGAGAGCATCAAAGAATAGAAGAGAGAATTTTTCTTATTAGAAAAGTTGTATGTTACATTGTGTGTCAAGCCCTTTATTTATAGGCTCCAAAATCTTCCTAACCCTAGTAGGAAGTACACTTTCCAAACCCTAATAGGATTTAAAATACAAATAAAAATAAAAGAAAACTAAAATAATTATTATCCTAATCCTAATTGATAGGATTAAATTATACGGTATTTTTATTCCTTAATACTTAGTTTTTATATTTATTGTGTGCTTAAATGTTTAATTATTTAGCTTATTTTGGTTTTAATAGGTTCTATAGGATTTTAGTTAATTATTGAGCTGATAATTGTCACAGTAGCATATGCACAATAATTCACATTACTTATTCATTCCTTATTAATCTCTGAGAATAACCTGACTACGCAGACTACCGCATGTTTGGTGAATTACTCTTCGTATTCATTTCTTATTTGTCTCTTGTTGGTAAAGTTTCCTGAAATGATTATATATTCTTTAATAGTTTGCGCTTCATCTAATATTATTTCAACTGAACTTTCCTATTTTTCTAAATCTTTCTATTGAACCTTTACTGTTATTCTGAACAGTGGATCTTAAATATCATTCCTGAATTTTAGTCCACATCATGTTGATAATTTGGACATTATTTGAATCTGCACAAAGAAAAATCATAAACTTTCGATATTTATTGATCATACTGTTTTTTCTGATTCATCATCTATATCACAGTTGTTATTCTAATCATCAAGAACCATGTTGTTGTGAATATCTGTGGCCTGAGGCACATATAATAGGATAAAGGCGATATAATTGTTGTGTCTTTTAGGGCACGTGGTGAATATTCTCTTTGGCCTGGGGCAAAGATGAACTATTGTTGGTATGATTATGACCAAAGACTGAAAACTGGTATAATCATTACCGTTGGTGTTATATTTGAATATCTTTGACCCTTATTGCAAAGATGAACTATTGACTGACATTATTATAATCAGGAACTGAAAATTTATATTATCATGACCAGTGTTGTTTAAGATGATAAGAGTTGATGATATTTTTCTTAAAAAGAGACGCGAGTAGATATCATAGTCTACATTATTCTTCTAATGGATTGCATTTCGCTGCTATTATTGATACAAAGCTTATTGTCTATTATATTCAATTAAGAACTCATCTGTTGAAGGCTAATGATAATTTATTTGTCATTATCTTAGTCATGATATTTCTTACTGGGCTATTTGAGCTCACCTTTTTTTTTTGTTCCATTATTTTTCAGAAAATGAGAGAATAACTGGGTCTAGCAGGGGAATAGAGTGACGGTCCGAGAGATAGCTATTGTAGTCTTCACATGTTGTATATAGTGTGGCAATAATAGTGAATACTTAGTTGTGTATTATTGAGTTCCGTATTTCTGTTCTATGTACTATTTGTATTAGAAATTGTGTATTTTATGACATCTCAAATTGGGTTATGTAGGCCTAGATTTGGGGGCGTCACATTTGGTATCCGAGCTTAGGGATATGATCTTTAATGGAGATCTGGGGTAGAAGTAAGAGGAGAGAGACGAATAAATTACGTCACTAGTATGTCCTACATAAAATTTTGTTATCTAATAAGTTGACTTGAATGTGGGGACAAGAAGTGACGAGTCAGTTTGTTTAACTAACCTTTATCTTATGACTGCAGTTAAGAATGGCTTTTGAAAATCAGGGAATGAATTATCTACTGCCCGAGGCGAATGTAGCTGAGAATAAGGAAGCTACAAACAATCCTCTTGCAGCTTCAGAAAATAATGTTCGTGATCATGCAAATCAGAATGGTTTCTTTAGAAACTTCATGTAATTTATCCAAAATCAGCCGAGGGGAGGTCGTAACGATGGAAACGCTGATATTTCAAGGATTGTCACCGTTAAGCAATTTAAAGAGTTGGGACCACCTGAATTTTTTGAGAAGCCTGAACCATTCAATGTAGAGGCATGGTTGAAGCAAACGACAAAAATTCTTGATGTCCTGCGATGTGCAGATGATCAAAAGGTGCCATTCTCCACCTTTATGTTTCGAGGGGAGGCAGACCATTGGTGGGAGGCGGTAAAACGCATTCATCATTCGGCTCTAGAAATGTCTTGGCTGGAATTCCAAGAGCTGTTCAATGAAAAGTATTTTCCAGAAAGCATCCGCCATATGAAGGAGGTGAAGTTCTTAAAACTATAGCAAGGAAATATGTCAGTTTCACAATATGAAGCTAAGTTTGCCGAACTATCTCGTTTCGCGACTCATTTAGTGGATGACGAAGCACGGATGAGTTGGATGTTCTTACGAGGTTTGAGATTCGAAATTCGTCAACAGCTTAGCTCTCATAAATTGACTTTGTATTCAGATGTTGTCGATAGGGCTCAAAGGGTAAAGCAAACAGATGAAAAATTGCAGCCAAGAGTCAATGATCAGCGTAGAGAGAAAAATGACAACAATCACAGGAACGAGAACCATAAGGGAGGTAACCAGCACTTCGGTAGTAATCACGCATCGAATAATAGAATAGAAGAATCCAGTGGGAATAATTTCAAGAGAAAGAGATTCCATAATGATTATGAAAGAGTATCGGCACCAGTACCAGCACCGGCACCAGTACCAAGGGGAGGAGATCGACCACCGGTAAGATATTACAAGTGTGGTCAGGAGGGCCACATCAGCCCAAACTATACTCAACAGTCCAAGTTGTGCTACAGTTGCGGAAAAAAAAAGGTCATGTGGCTCGATTTTATCCTATTTCAAAATCAAGTCCAGCTGCAATGATGGTACCAAAAGCTAGCACGGATAAGGGAAAATCTGTAGTTCAAGGGAAAGCTTTTGTTGTGACATCCCAAATGGCACGAAACCCGAATGAGGTGATAACCGGTAAGCTATTCATAAATTCTCATGAAGTCTATACCCTGTTAGATACTGGTTCTACCCATTCTTTTGTCTCACCTATGTGTGCTCAGCGATTAAACTTAACTCCTGAAAATTTGGACTTTGACTTATCAGTTGAAACCTCATTAGGAGCAATAGCCATTACATCTACGGTATATAAATCTTGCTTAGTTCAAATCAGCCTTATATTACCCGTTGACTTTATCTCTTTGGAAATGCATGAATTTAATGTGATTTTAGGAATTGATTGGTTGACTAATCATCATGCTAAAATTGATTGCTTTCAAAAGATCATTAGTTTTCATATTCCTAATCAACCTGTCATACAAATTCAAGCCATCAAACCATTAAAATCCATAACTGTCATTTCTAGCCATAAAGTCACTCGTTTATTGAAAAACGGATGTCAAGCCTTTTTAGCTCATGTCACTGACTTGAACAAAGATGTGTCAAACTTGAATGATATTCCTATTGTTAATGAGTTTTCTGATATTTTTCCCGATGAACTTCCCGGCTTACCTCCAAATCGGGAAATTGAATTCTGTATTGATCTTGAACCCGGTACCAAGCCTATTTCCAAAGCCTCATACCGAATGGCTCCTATTGAACTTCAAGAGCTAAAGGTCCAACTACAGGAATTATTAGATACTAGTTTCATTCGTCCGAGTGTATCGCCTTGGGGTGCTCCTGTTCTTTTTGTCAAGAAGAAGGACGGGAGTATGAGATTATATATTGACTACCGAGAGTTGAATCATGTCACCATCAAAAACAGGTACCCGTTACCTCGAATTGATGACATGTTTGATCAATTGCAGGGTGCTCAACATTTCTCAAAGATTGATCTCCGCTCTGGATATCATCAGTTAAAAGTTAAAGTTGATGACATTCCAAAGACTGCTTTCAAAACCCGCTATGGGCATTATGAGTTCTTAGTCATGCCTTTTGGACTAACAAATGCTCCTACAGCTTTCATGGACATGATGAACAGGATATTCAAGGAATATTTGGATCATTTTGTAGTTGTCTTTATTGATGACATTCTCATATACTCCAAGAGTCGTGAGGATCATGAACAACACCTGAGATTAATACTCCAAAAGCTACATGAGAACAAGTTGTATACCAAGCTGAAGAAGTGTGAGTTTTGGCTTAAAGAAGTCACGTTCCTTGGGCATTTGATTTCCAGTTAGGGAATATCAGTTGATCCTGCAAAGATTGAAACAATATTAAATTGGGAGCAACCTCGGTCAGTAACTGAAGTCCGAAGTTTTCTGGGCTTAGCTGGTTATTATTGGAGATTCGTAGAAGAATTTTCTCGAATCGTCACTCCATTAACTCAGCTGACTCGGAAAAGCACAAAATTCATATGGAACGAGGAATGCGAGAAGAGTTTTCAAGAACTTAAGAAGAGACTTATTTCAGCTCCTGTTCTGACTATACCATCAGGATCGGGGGAATTTGTTATCTACAGCGATGCTTCAGGCAAAGGTCTAGGCTGTGTACTTATGCAACATGGAAAAGTTATAGCCTATGCCTCTCGACAACTCAAAGATTATGAGAAAAATTATCCTACTCATGATTTAGAGTTGGCAGCAATTGTTTTCGCATTGAAAATCTGGAGGCACTACTTGTACGGGGAGAAAGTGAAAATCTTCACGGATCACAAAAGCCTCAAGTATTTCTTCACTTAGAAAGAACTCAACATGCGGCAACAACGTTGGCTTGAGCTATTAAAGGATTACGACCACACCATCTAGTACCACCCAGGAAAAGAAAACGTTGTAGCTGATGCTTTAAGCAGAAAATCTTATGCGAGTACAAGTGCAATTCTGACTACGCAAAATTTATTTTGTACGACTTACAAAAGATGGAGATAGAGTTAAAACCACCAAGGACCCCACATGAAGATTGTGCATGTACAAGTAGAGCCAGCTTTAATTGATAAAATTAAAGCTGCTCAAGCTACTGATCCGGAAATGACGAGTATGATGAAGAAAGTACAACAATGTACTATTCCAGAAGCAAGAATCGATGAGAAAGGAATACTTCGACTCAACTCTCGACTCTGTGTTCCTAACGACCTTGAATTGAAACATAAAATCATGATGGAGACACATAACACACCGTTTGCAATTCACCCGGGAAGTACCAAAATGTATCGTGATCTTCGACATACATTTTTGTAGAACAATATGAAGAGGGAGATTGCAGAGTTCATCTCAAGGTGCTTAACTTGTCAACGTGTCAAGGCAGAGCATCAAGTGCCTAAGGGTCCATTGCAATCACTCGAAATTCCAGAATGGAAGTGGGAACACATCGTTATGGACTTCGTGATGGGTCTTCCCAAAGTTTCTCAAAGCTTTGATGCGATTTTGGTCATCGTAGATAGATTGACCAAGTCCACTCATTTCTTGCCTATAAGAGAAAACTTTTCACTCGAGCGTCTGGCTGGTATGTACGTAAATGATATTGTAAGATTGCATGACATGCTAGTGTCCATAGTTTTTGATCGAGATCCTAGATTCACTTCACGCTTTTGGATCAGTCTGCAAAAAGCTATGGGCACCGAGCTACGATTTAGTTCTGCATACCATCCTCAAACGGACGGACAATCTGAAAGGACGATTCAGACTCTCGAAGATCTTTTGAGACTTTGCGTGCTAGACTTCAAAGGAAGTTGAGACAAGTACTTGCCATTAGTTGAATTTTCCTACAACAACAGTTACCAAGCAAGCATAGGCATAACTCCATTTGAGGCTTTGTATGGACTAAAGTGTCGCTCTCCAGTATGTTGGAATGAGGTAGGAGAAGCAAAATTGTTGGGACCTGAGTTGGTACGCTTGACAACAGAAAAGATCCAAATGATCCGACAACGAATACAGACCGCGCAAGAATGACAAAAGAATTATGTTGATCTTCATCGGAGAGATGAGAGATTCAACGTCAGAGATCATGTATTCTTATGTGTTTCTCCATGGAAAGGAATTACGAGATTCGGAAAGAGAGGAAAGCTCAACCCTCGATTTATTGGCCCATTTGAAATTCTCGATCGAGTAGGAACCGTAGTCTACAGACTAGCCCTACCACCAAGTATGTCTCACATCCATAACATTTTTCACATATCTATGTTACATAAATATATGAAGGACCCAAACCACGTCATTGAGTTAGAACCGGACGTTATAGCCGAGGATTTAATGTACGAGGAGGTACCTGTCAAAATCTTAAATAAGAAGGAGTAGATCCTACGCTCAAAGGTTATACCTCAAGTTAAGGTTTTATGGAGAAACCAAGATACTGAGGAAATGACCTGGGAGTTAAAATTTGAGATGAAATCTAAGTATCCTTATCTCTTCAAAATGTCAGGTACGTCAATTTCGGGGACGAAATTTCATAAGGAGGGGAGGTTGTAAGACCCCGAATTTTATGAAATACAAAATTTTATTTTTCTTCATATATATTTTTCCCGAAACAGTAGGTTGTTAAATTGATAAGGTTAAAAGTTAAGGATGTTATGTGCAAATTTTATTATGTCGGACAATATTCGTTTGGCCGGAGAATATTCGTTTTGTCGGGGAATATTCGATTCGTACGACGACGCCGAAATAACAAAATAATGGTGGACCCCCACAACGAATTATTGTCGGATATAGAAAGCGACATACGTAACCTTTCTAAATAAATATAGTCAACGGTACTATCACCTTGAAGTGTTAAAATACCCGGTGGTAATGGAATATAGTAACATACGGTAGTACATAGTAGCACACGGTATTGCACAGTAGCACACGGTATTGCACAGTAGCACACGGTATTGCACAGTCTCACACGGTATTGCACAGTGTTTCATATTATTAAACTGATAAAGTGATTATTGTACTATATTGACTTTATTGAACCAATAATTGTCACATACATAATAATTCATATTATTGAGCTGATAAATGTCATAGTCGCATATGCACAATAATTCATATTACTGAATCAATAATTGTCATTACACAATAACATGTTATTTTCTTATTTATTTTCAACATTATTGTTATCTCTTTTATGATATTGATTAAACTGTTGTATTCTATTATTAGTTGATTTTCTTGTTTATCTAACTCGAAAAGCTAACTACACTGCATTTACAACAATTAGCCATAATAATGAATAATTGTGAATTATTGTTGAATAATTGAATTGATAAAGTTATTTATTTTTATTATGATAAATTATATAAAGTTATTTGTTTTTATATATAAAGTTAATTAATTTATTTAAAATTAGTTGTTTTATATATAAAGTAAATTGAATGGTATAGATTAAAAGATAATCTTTAAATGAATGGTTTAGATTAAGAAAATTTTAAAAGATGAAATGAGTGGTATGGATTAAACATTATCTTGAAATATACGGTTTGGATTAAATTAGGAAATCTTTGTGATGATAAGATTTTTTGCTATAAATAGAGGCCTTAACTTAAGGATTTTTCATAAAAAAAAACTTCCTTGCGTATTCTTTCTTTCACTCTCCAAATATTTCTTTGTATAACTTCTCTTTGAGTGTGCTAAAGTCATCTTGAGTATTTGTAAAGATCTGTAAGTGTACGAGTATTGACCAAGTAAGTCTTTTTATAAAAGTTATATAGGTAACCACACACATCACACGATGTTTATAAATCTTCCTTTAGAAGACTCTTCCTTTGGAAGATTCATTTTGAAAAGCTTCATTTGGAAGATTTATTTTGAAATATTATTTTCTTCAAAAACTATATTGAAGTTATTCTACTTTATTTTATTAAATCACTTTTGATGATTTCATACGAATTGGTATACACCATAAAATTATATGGTAGTTACTAATTAAATTATAAAAATATAGGTTGACCAACTTCATATCCAGTCACGTGTTAAGGTAAGGGATACCATCTCTTTTATCTTCCATTATTCAAACTTACTATGGTAAGGGATTATCATTATTGGATTCTCGAAAATAATATCGTTTCTTTCTTACTCGTAAGATGTGTCATTTATCTCCATATATTAATTTATGGGAATAACCTGACTACGCGGACTACCGCATGTTTGGTGAATAACCTTTCGTATTCATTCCTTATTAAATTGTGGAAATAACCTGACTACGCAGACTACCGCATGTTTGGTGAATAACCTTTCATATTCATTCCTTATTAATTTGTGGGAATAACCTGACTACGCGGATTACCGCATGTTTGGTGAAAAACATTTCGTATTCATTCCTTATTAATCTCTGAGAATAACCTGACTACGCAGACTACCGCATGTTTGGTGAATTACTTTCGTATTCATTTCTTATTTGTCTCTTGTTGGTAAAGTTTCCTGAAATGATTATATATTCTTTAATAATTTGCGCTTCATCTAATATTATTTCAACTGAACTTTCCTATTTTTCTAAATCTTTCTATTGAACCTTTATTGTTATTCTGAACAGTGGATCTTAAGTATCATTCTTGAATTTTAGTCCACATCATGTTGATAATTTGGACATTATTTGAATCTGCACAAAGAAAAATCATAAAATTTTGATATTTATTGATCATACTGTTTCTTCTGATTCATCATCTATATCACGGTTGTTATTCTAATCATCAAGAACCATGTTGTTGTGAATATCTGTGGCCTGGGGCACATATAATAGGATAAAGGCGATATAATTGTTGTGTCTTTTAGGGCACGTGGTGAATATTCTCTTTGGCCTGGGGCAAAGATGAACTGTTGTTGGTATGATTATGACCAAAGGCTGAAAACTGGTATAATCATTACCGTTGGTGTTATATTTGAATATCTTTGGCCCGTAATGCAAAGATGAACTATTGACTGGCATTATTATAATCAGGAACTGGAAATTTATATTATCATGACCAGTGGTGTTTAAGATGATAAGAGTTGATGATATTTTTCTTAAAAAGAGACGCGAGTAGACATCATAGTCTACATTATTCTTCTAATGGATTGCATTCCGTTGCTATTATTAATACAAAGCTTATTGTCTATTATATTCAATTAAGAACTCATCTGTTAAAGGCTAATGATAATTTATTTGTCATTATCTTAGTCATGATATTTCTTATTGGGCTATTTGAGCTCACCCTTTCTTTTGTTCCATTGTTTTTCAGAAAATGAGAGAATAGCCGGGTCTAGCAGGGGAATGGAGTGACGGTCTAAGAGATAGCTATTGTAGTATTCACATGTTGTATATAGTGTGGCAATAATAGTGAAGACTTAGTTGTGTATTATTGAGTTCTGTATTTCTGTTCTATGTACTATTTGTATTTGAAATTGTGTATTTTATGGCGTCTCGAATTGGGCTATGTAGGCCTAGATTTGGGGGCGTCACACAACCTGTTGGTTGGCTACCAAGCACAATGTTGATTTAAGAGGAGGCCAAAATAGTATAATTTGACCAACTCGAGTGATAAGTCTTGTGGAGCCATATTTAAGGTTAATTATATATATAAGTCATCCAATTGATAAAACAAGTTGGGCAAGAAGTGAAACATTTCGGTAGCTTGCATAAAATGGGAGAATGAATTTAAATGGGACAAAGTGGTGCATTACCGACCTATGTAGGAGTATCCGTATATGGGATGATAAGTTAAATAAGCTTAAAGGAAATTATTAATGTAATGACTAATCCTATTTTGTCCATTTGTAATTTTCGGATGGGAGAGTATGGCATGGGCTATATGTTGTAATCAATGGGTACTTGTTGTGAGCAGTAATTACTTCTGTATTTATAGTAATATATATACATTTTGGTGTATGTATGCTAATATAAAGGGATGGAACAAAATTGAAGTTTTGGAGTTCATTTTTGTCCATTTTCGGTAGCAAAAGAATTGATTAATTCCAGTCCACTCCATATATTATTTTAACCCAAAACTAGACAACCCTGTTACTTAATTACAAGTCAAGTGGTGGGGTGAATGATGTTTCAGCCAAAACCGTGGGTCCATTGTATATATATATATATATATATAGTGGTTGTGACCCCGTGAAAGTGTCTTTGGTGTAAATAAATAATATATGTAATATATATTGAAGAAATTGTTTGAAACATTTTATGGAGTGACGAATGTAATTAAATTTAGTTTTACAAAATAAAATGTACAAATTAAATGATTGAGTTAAAATAATTAATAAGCTGGATATTGGTTATTTTAATATATAGTGATTCGGTATACAAAGAGGGTTAAAATTAATTATGAATTTAATTCAAAATTTGTGAAAAGATTTTTTATATATACATAATTATTTATATATACTGAAATGTGATACATGTATTATTGGTATTATCAAGTAGTGGTATAGATAAAGTGTATTATATATATATATATATATGTATATATATATATATATATATATATATATATATATATATATATATAGGCTACTTATAACAGACCAGTGGACAAGAGAGGAAACCTTTTGATAGGTCCAATGCGGCAGCTAGGAGATGACTTTTCAGCAACTCAATGAGCCCTTTTGCAGTAGCCCAAGCTCTCAATCAAATTGAAATAGTTTAATCAAATTATGGTGCACAAAATGGGACAAAGTCTGGGGAATAGAGAGCACATGATGGTGCAGCAGTGAGGCGACTGTTTAGGCAGCGTAGAGGCGATTTTAGGAGCTATATTTGGTGGATTTTTTTTTAGCTGATTGTTGGAGGGGAGAATGACCTTCAACTATAGCGTAGCAAACCCTTTCTCTTATTTTTCTCAATTATTAAGTTCTCATCTTAGTACATATAACGCTCATACATTCATGAAGGTGATGTGAAAGTTCCACCAAAATTGTAAGAATTCAAGGCTAGCATCGGCATTGAAGGAAATTGGGAATTGTTGAGTGCAACTAACAACAACAAATGCTATACCTAAGCATCATCAATCTTATAAGTTTCAGCAAATAAAAGGTAAACCATGTGTTTTATTTCATTAACGAAATTAAATGGCATAGGGTTCGGTTTTGCTATGTTGGCTATAATTAGTCGTGAGTTGTTTGTGGAAAAAGGGAATTTATGGTTTGTGGAGTGATAATGAAGTTTTAAAAGAATGTATGTTCATGTACTATGAATTATTCACAGTGCTTAATATTGGAGTTAGCATGTTACCTCTCAAATTCATGCTTAAGAAACTAAGGAGAAACGAGAAAAGAAAATTTCGTCGGAAAATATTTTCGGAAACTCTTTTCATTATGGAAACGTTAATTTTATTAAACCAAATTGCGTATTCGAGTTCCTAAGTTAGTATGGTACTGATCTGGGCAAAAAATATGAGAAAAACAGTACCTGAAATGGGCAGGTCGACGGAGAAGATGACCGGAATTTACACCACCGGCGAACTTTTTCGGTAGGCCCGTTTCTCTATTCTGGAGGTAGAATTTGGAGAAACTTTGTACTAGAAAGTTGTAGAGAATTAAATTTCATGTGAAATGGACATAAAATTCGTAATTTTTGGACAAGCGGTTTACTTTCTATGAATTTTTGAAGTTTCAGCATTTTGAAAATTATAAATAAATTACTGAAAATAAATTTTGGGCTGAAATAAATTTACAGTAATATTATGATTGTGTTTATGAGTTACTGTAAATATTTGGAAAATTATTGAAGAGCAAAAGTTTTTATTATATTTTTTTAAGCCATTTAAAGTTAGTTTAAAAATGGTGGAAATTCATAGAAAATTCTATGAATAGTGAAAAATTATGAAACTTGGTGAAAAATCCTATAATATTATTTCAGAATTTCTGGGAAGTTTTGGAAAATTATTGAAGTGAAGATGTATTTACTATATTTTTAAGCTATTTAAAGTTAATTTAAAAATTAGTGAAAATTCATAGAAAATTCTATGAATGATGAAAAATTATGAAATTTCGTGAAAAATCTTAGAATAATATCAGATTATTATTTATGGTGTTTTGAGAATATAAAAGTATATTGAGTTATTATTCTTATTTTGAATCTATTAAATGATAGTTTTTATAAATGAAAATAATTGTAGAAAATTGTCGAATAATTTGAAAAATGTAAAAATTGGTCAACAAGTCTAAAATAATATTCTAAAGACTTTAAAAGGTTTAGTGGACTCGTGAGGTGTCAAGACGTTGTGGATCGTGTGTTGATTAGCCAATGAACATAACGATTTTTTTTATGCAAAGGTCGAGAATTTACCGAGAGAATTTGATTATACTTTTATAGTATAATATTAGTGTTTAGTGCTAATAAATCACTAAATGTGGTTTTGGACTTTGAATTAAGGATTTAGACCAGAGCGAGCTAGATTGACCTATTTCAGAAACTAAAAGTTGAACCGGGCGGTTGTGTTACTACAGGCAAGTTTTTCAGAATTTGCTTCTATGTGATAACTGCCATTATTTATAAACTATTAGTATATGCAAACATGAGTTAACGTGCTTTTATGTCATGAGCAAAATGAATTATTGTTGTTCAACTGATAAGTTAACTGTTCTTTGTGAACTGTATAAATTGTGAAATGACAAGCATAATAACATGAATTATGTTTTAGCTCATATACATTTATAAAATGTCACACATGGATATATTGATAAGCATACATGATGCATGAACTATGTATTATGTGCTATGTGTTAGACTTGTGATAAACCTGTTAAGGTAGTTTGTTGTATAAATCAAAGTTAGAAAACTTGAATAGTTAGTATAACTTGCATTTGGGAGCAGATGTGTGGTATATTATCATACCTAGTTGTATAAAGGAAGATTTATATTAATAAATAAAAATTTGAATATGATATGTAGTGAGTTTATTGTACTAATATTTTTGTAACAGACTAAATCATATTATATTCGGTCTGAGATGTCATTAAGTAAAGATTTCGATTTTGAGACAGGATCATGATATAATTTTGAATAAACTCTGTTTTAAATAACTACAGTATAGTTGTAGATTGTGAATGAGATTGTATTATTGTTATTGTTATTGTTATTTATTGTTATTGTTATTGTTATTGTTGTTGTTGTTGTTGTTGTTGTTGTTGTTGTTGTTGTTATTGTTATTGTTATTGTTGTTGTTTTTGTTGTTGTTGTTGTTGTTATAATTATATTATTACTATTATTATTACTATTATTATTATTATTATTATTATTATTATTATTATTATTATTATTATTATTATTATTATTATTATTATTATTATTATTATTATTATTATTATTATTATTATTATTATTTCTATTATTATTATTATTATTATTATTATTATTATTATTATTATCATTATTATTATTTAATTTGGGCGGAAAATGTGAGTTGGATAGATTTTTGAAAAAAAGATATTGAATTAAGGGGGGAAAATAAGATATAGATTAGTTGTAATGTCCTAGAGTTTTCACATCATTATTAATTAAATTATTAATTTAATTTCCAACGAGTTAGTTTTACGAGATTATTTAAATCTTTTTATGTGATTAATTAATTACGTAATTAAATGATTATGTAATTAATTACTAGAATTAATTAAAGGGGGTCACTAATATGTTATTAAATTAGTGAACAAACCCTAAAGTTTTAATATCAAAATAATTGATAAGTTTCCTATTAATTAAATATTTAATTAAATTGAATATAATGAGTTAATTAAATATAATAAATTAATTAATATGATTATTAATTAATGTAAATAATGTGAAATATTAATAATAATATTTATTAGTCCATTTAGTAATTTAATACTAATGGGTTAGAATATTTAATTATTTATTCAATCTAATTATTTATTTAACCATGGATTGAATAATTAATGTGTAAATTATTAAATTAACCCAACATGGGTCAATTAGTAGCTCAAGTGAAGAATAATAAAATTTAACAAATTAGTAGCCCAAACAATTTAATAGAAGCCTAATTGGTATTTTAAATAAAGCCCAATACTTGACCCACTTGGAAAAACAATTATATAACTTATTAATTATTAAAAAGTGAGCTTGTGACAATCATTTTGGGACAAGAAAGAAAAGCTATCAGCCGGCCATGTTGGTAGATGAGAGAGAAAAGTGATTTTTGTTTTTATTTTAATTTATTTTTCATTTATTTAATTAATGGATTGCTTGTTTGATTTTTTAAGTACTTGGACCATCCCTCTTTTCACCTAATATGTCATTTAGCCATTCCTTGTGTAAGTTGTCATCTAGGGACATGGTCTAAATTATTAGATATATTATGTGTATCTAATAATTTGCAAGTATACTTGAAATTGGTAGATTTCACTTCATTATTTTCTCCAAGTCCAAAAGAGAGAGCTTGAGAGCATTTGAAAGTGTGAGAAAATATTGAGAGCAAAATACTAAGAGAATAGAAGGAGTTCTTGGTTTATGTCTTCAAAATTCACCACCTATTTTGGAAGAAAAAGGAGAATAACCATTAAATCAAGGTAATAGTTATTCTAAATCTAATTTTTATTTTTAAATTAAATAAACCAACATGTATGTATAAATATGTTAATATAGTTAATAATGTGTGGTAGTAATATTTATGTCATGCTTGAGTTTAATATGTTTGGTTTGTATTTTGGTATATTTTGTATGCTAAAATATGTGTTTAGTAGTGTATAAACAAGTCTTGGAATTTATGACCAAAAATATTTTTATAAATCTTAGGTTTAATGTTCTAATATTATAGAACATTAAATTATGAGAAAAACAAAGTTTGAATCACTCAAAATGGAGTTATATACAAAAAGTTATGATTTGTGGGACTTTATGTGATGTAAAAAATTTTATAAAAAAAGAATGATATTAAATCATGAAAAATCAAATTTTCATGTTATAAATTGATATTAGGTGTTTGGTAATTTTTTTGGATTTTTATTGAGAAGTTAAAGGTTACTTGAAGGTATAATTTTAATTAAAGTGGGTACTGTTCACATTCTGTCGGAAGAAAAAAAAAAAAGGGGGGGGGGGGGGGGGGGGGTTTCCGCGCAATGCGCAAGTGTTTTCCTTTGTCGGACGCGGAGCCAAACGACGTCGTTTGGCGTAGGAAAAAGTCACTCCGCGCGTTACGCGCGGGAGCAGCAGCCGGTTCTCCCAAAACGGCACCGTTTTGGAGCCGGTTTGAGTTAGGGTCGCGCAATGCGCGAGAGCCAGTTTTTCGGCAAAATTACTAAACTGCCCTTCCGTGTTTTTCTTGGCGAAATTACCATTTTGCCCTCGGATCAGTTTTCAACTTATTTACAGAAATGTCATTCGGGTTAAATTTAATTAATTTAAAAACTAATTTAAAATTATAACAAAAATAATAATAATACAAAAATGATATTGGGGAGGATATTTTTCATTAAGTTTAATATTTAAATATTTTAAATATTAATCTAGTTAGCTAAATCATGGTTAAATTAAATAAATTTATTAGTTATTTATTATTTAAAATGTTAATAATAAATAAAGGTGATAAATTAATAATTATTATTTAATTTTTATTAAATAATAATTAAAGAGAGATAAAAATTTATAAATTAATTATTTATTATTTAAATATTATTAAATAATAAATAAGGATAATTAAGTAATTAATTATTATTTAATTAGCATTAAATAACGATTAATGGAAATTAAGTTATTAGAATAATAATTTATTATTTAATTTAAAATAATGAATAAGGATGAATTGATTATTATTTAACCTTAAATAATAATTAAAATTAATTAAATAATTAATTATTATTTAATTGGCATTAAATAATAATTAAAGAGGATTAAAATTAGTAAACTATTATTTAATTTCCTTAAATTAAATAATAAGTGAGGTTAATTAATTAATTAATTATTAGTTGATTAATACTAAATTAAAGAAGGTTAAAATTAAATCAATAATTATTTATTATTTAATTATTATTAAATAATAAGTAAGTACAATTAGTTATTATTTATTTTAAATAATAACTACAGTGAATTAATTAATTTCTATTTAATCAAGATTAAATAGTAATTAAATAGAGATTGAGTTAATAAAATAAATTGAATTTAATTATGCTTTAATTAAACAGCTGTAATAAGTTGTTTAAGGGTTTAATAAGTATCCAACGCTTAAGAAAAATATTTTCCAACTTATTAAATTATTAACCTAATTTGATTGAGAGTCTATAAGGTTAATAATATTATTTCGACTAATGTAAATTATGTGTTAGTACTTATATGATAAATAAGTACCTTAGTGAGCGTATAGTTGTGCAAATACGCCGTACTAATTATTAGATCAACTTCATTAATGTTAGGTCTTTCAAAGCCAGTTAGTTAAAACTAGACATTTATTGTAGCTGAGCAGACAGGCAAGTTCCTTATCTCTAAACTCATTTCATTGAGCAAATCATTTATCTAAGCTTGAACTGTTATTTCCAAGCATGCTTTGAGTGGTTTAATTACTTTACAATTATTCCACATCGATATTGTTGTTATTCGCACTTATTGCACTTGATATCGTACAGTCATTGACTTGTACTTAATTATTGTTCTATTGTTTAAAGAACTGTTCAAAGTAGGTCTAAGCCATTGTTCGGCTAGACATTTATGTTAAAGATTTTAAAAGCTATCCAAATCATTGAAGATGCGGATTCTAAGACTATTATGCACACCCCTTTATTATAGGGGAGTACCCTGTATCTAATATCAGGTACAAAAATACGGAAATTAAATGTTATGCATACACATATTGTACTGAGGCTGATCCCCTCGGATACATATTTCTGGTAGTAACCATTGGGTCAACCTGCTATTGACTCCAGTGGATATTTATAGTTCATAGTCTATTTGACTATCCTAATTTTAAAAGCAAATTATTATTCCTGCTTATGTTATTCACATTATTGAATTGTTCAGCTATTCCCCTTCATTCATGATATATTATTCCTTGTTGTTATTTAAACTTGTTGAGCAAACTAGTTGCTCACTCTTGCTATATCATGAAACCTTATTGCAGTGCAACCCGAAACTTCGGGAAAGAACAAGGGTAAAGGAAAGATGAAGTGATAGACTTCGAGATGCAGCCTTGTAGTTAATTAAATTAATTGTTATGTAATATAAACCCTGAGTACTTTATTAAGGGTATTTATGTACTTTTGTGTAAGGTTATCGTATCTTGGGACTAGTAACACCTTTTGAATGAACAACATATGTTTATTATTCCGCATTTAGTTATTGTATGTTGTTTAGAGGTGAATGTTTGTATTGGATCGTGATGACCGGATCCGGGTATTTGGAACCCAAATTTGGGGGCGTCACAGGTTGGTATTAAAGCTGTAGGTTTGAAACGCTAGGATGGCGAAACCTAGGTTATAACCTTAGTACTAAACTCTTATCGAGTGTGTTAGGAGATGAATCGGGGAGATTCATCATATGGTGTATTTTTGGAGATGGATTGAGAAAATCCATCGAGCCGAGATGTACATGATAAAATATCATTTCATTTCATCAATGAATATATTTTATTGCGGTACTAACATGTGTTATTTGTGTGATTGTAGGATGACGGAGATAGGACAGTCGAGTACTGCAGTGGATGAGGTGATTTATACTGATATCCATATGGATACGCAACAGGATGTAGGCTATGCACCCGTTGCACCTGTATCCCTGGTTGAGGAGCCAGAGTTAGATCCCGAGGAGGGAGATCGAGAGGACGCTGTTTGGGGCGAAGTGATGCGACCGTACAGCGAGGAGGAGGCCGATACTGAGGATGAGGAAGATGAGGAGCCAACTGAGTATGCTGATGGCATGGGCACTACCGCCAGTGACATCATTGATACTCTGACTACGGCTAATGATGAGCTAGAGGAGAGGGTTCAGCACCTAGAGGCGCAGAACCAAATACACCAGCAGACTGAGGAGCAGTATAGGGACGCAACTTACATGTTCTCTGGTGAGAACATGGAGCTAAAGGAGAAGATGACTGAATTGCAGGCCAAAATACAGCAGTTGGAGCAGGCTGCATCTCAGCCGAGTCCAGCAGTACAACAACTAGTATTGCAAAACATGCAACTTAGGCAGACTGTAGATCAGCTAAACGCCAGAGAAATGCATAGTCAGACAGTTCTTTATGCCACCAGAGCTGAGCTCGACCGGGAGCGAATAGATCGGATTCAGATTCATGAGGCTTGGCTCAGGGCTACCATGAGGGTAGGCAACTTGGAGAGAGAGACTCGAGTTAGATCTACCAGGATTAACACTCTGGAGTATGCTTTGGACGTTTTCTTTGATCGTTTAAGGGACCGGGTTATGAGGTATCCTCGGGAGACGGGCAGTAGTCGCCGCGTGATTAGGCGTCGTGTAGTTAATGAGTTGGTTCGGCAGACTTACCGTCGGGCAGTTCGTCGCAGCAGGCATTGATTGTTGTCAGTTAGTATCTTTAGTTGTATTGATAGGCAGTAGTGAGTCTCACCTTTTGTTCTATTAGGGATGTTTCAGCTGTTGTAAGCCATTATGTTTTGATGTATGCATAGTATGTCAGTTAGACCCCAACTTTTGTTCTGTTAGAGGGGTTGATGGTAGTGAATCCTCACTTTTGTTCGTCAGAGGATAGTCGTTATTAGGCAACTTGTGCCTTGAACGTTTATAGAAGTATGCCACTTGTTGAGTCTGTACTAAAACATTGGTATATGAATATAAATGCAGTTATTTTCTTGTTTAAATCAAATATGCTTGATATATAGTTTTGAATTTAAATGTTAATTTGACTAGCATAATGTGTAGAACTATAAACATAAGTCTAAGATTTGCTTTTTAGCAGATCATGCTAAGAGGTAGACCACACAATCAACGTATCCCAGAGTTAGAAAGTGAGGTTGGGGATCAACCCAATCCTATGAGGATGTTTGCAGAGATGCTGGCGCAAGCCATGCAAACTAGACCCCCACCAGTAGTAGTACAACCAGCACCGCAGCCAGCGCCGCACTTGGCAAATTTTAAGGACTTCAAACTGGTTGGACCACCGGAGTTTCAGGGAACTCTAAACCCGATCGAAGCACAGACTTGGATCGAAGAAATGGAGAAGATGTTCGAGGTCGCTAGGGTGGCCGAAGAACAGAAGACTAGTTTCGCTACCTTCATGATGAAAGGGGAGGCGAACTACTGGTGGAAGGCCAACAAGGGCCGTGCGGGAGAAGGCGTCATCACCTGGGAACGCTTTAAGGAAATGTTTCTGGAAAACTACTTTCCAGAAAGCATGCAGCAAGAAATGAAGGTGAAATTCCTCGAGCTAAAACAGGGAAACATGTCAGTGGCCGAGTATGCGGCCAAGTTTAATGAGTTGGCAAGGTTTGCAACTCATCAAGTTGATACGGAGGCTAGGAAGGCTCGGAGGTTTGAGCTGGGACTGAAGCCGTGGGTGTACCGTTCTGTGGCGGTATTAAAGATCAAGAGCTTTGCAGAGCTATTGAAAAGGGCAATCATTGCAGAGGGTGGCCGTGAGGCCCTGGCTAAATTCAACCAGGAGAGGAAGAAGGGTCATGACGGGTAGAAGACGGGAAGCAGCGGAGGCAGCAATCCCAATAAAAGGAAATGGAATGAGAGCCAATCGACTGGAGGCAGCAAACCCGGGGGAGAGACTAAGAAGGTTGGCAGATGCAACAATTGTGGTAAGAACCACACAGGCGAATGCTTGAAAGGAAAAAGTGTTTGCTATAGCTGCGGGCAGCCGGGACACATGGCTCCACAATACCCGAAAAAGATTAAGGGAGTATGTTTTTCCTGTGGAGCAACCGATCATCATGCCAAGGACTGCCCAAAGAGGAAGGGAGACGTTGGGAGTGGCAACAGAGGCAACAACAACAACAACAACAACAGGCTGAACATTAGAGGGCAAGCCAGTCAGGCTAACCGACCCACATCGCGCACCTTCAACATGATTGTGCAGGATGCAGTCGACTCTAAGGACGTGGTGTTAGGTATCATCCCGATCAATGATATTAATGCATATGTATTGTTTGATTCGGGTGCTACCTGCTCATTTGTTTCTGAAGATTTTGCTAAGAGATTAGATTTACCTCAAGTAAAGCTAGAACACCCTGTGAACGTAGAAGTAGCAAACAAAGAAATCATTCTCGTAGACTACATTCATAGGAACTGTTGTGCTGAATTAAGAGGGTTTAGACTTAACGTAGATTTGATACCGATTCGTTTGAGGGAGTTTGATATAATCCTAGGGATGGATTGGCTATCGAGTCACTGATGAGTGGGTGTTATACCTACTATTTAGGTATTTTTAGGCTTAATTACTTGCTATCTTTAAGTACTTTTAGTTCTATTTTATTGGTTTTTATGTTTAATTTGCAGAAAACAGCTTCGAGAGGTCAAAACGGGAAAAACAAGCTGACAGTGGCAATTCGGTAATTTTGAACAGTGCTTGGCACCGGGGCGCAGTGACAATGCTTGAAGATGGCGCCGGGGCGCAGGTCGGCAATTCCAGTTGTCCAAAACGCGTGAAGCAGTTCGAATCTGTGTTGGAAGCTAAGTGTTGCAGTTGAATTAAAGTGGGATTCTAGGATTCCAGTTAGCCACGAAGGATGTAATTAGGAAAGGATAGGAAGGATTATTAGGAGATACGTTTTTTGGAGTTAGAGATTCAATTTTTCCGAAGGAAAACGCAGCAGTAAAGGAGAAGAAGCGAGAGAGACTTCAATAGAGTTTTCTCTAATTCCTTTTCTTTTATCTTTTGAATTTTGATGAATTTTAGTATTAATTTGATTTTGGTTTCCATGACGATGTGTAACTAAATTCTTCTTTAGGATTGCAATGGAACCGTTGGTTGAACTTTAATTAAATTATCTTAGTTTCAATTATTTGATCAATTGTTGGATTGGTTGTTATATCTCGTATTAATTTATAATTGTCTGATCAACAGTTATTTGATTTCTTAGATGGAATTGATGAAGGAAATCTAGAAATAGATCTGGGTATAATAACGTGTGACTTTGTTATTTTTCTTAGGAAGAGTATCATGATAGTATATAGGATGCGAATACTTATAGACCACATGTAACATATTGAGAGTTTGATCTTAATGAGTCTACTTTAATGAATTTTGCATAGAATTATAGCATTATAAGTTGAAGTGGATCTTTTTATTAGTTATCGACGGAGATTAGTGAATAGATAAGTGATCTCAGTTAACAATCCATATGATTAAGTAATTGGAATTAAGATAATGACATTATTGTGATTCAACGGGGAAATTGTAATCTTAAAGCCTTTTATTATCTGATAAATCATTCTCATTAGTTAATTAGTTAGTTTAAATCCAATTTCAGTTTTAAGTAGTTCATAATTCAAGTTTGCTAAAGTTTAATTAGAATTGAATTAATATAAAATTAATAGATAGCATAATTGTTAGTAATTGTTCCTCGTGGGTTCGACAACCTTATTTTTACTATATTACTTGATTGACCGCGTATACTTGCGTGTGAATTCCATATATCTAAATCGGACAACAAGTTTTTGGCGCCGTTGCCGGGGAACGGTTCTAATAATTAGTTTATTATTAAGTTTTATTAGTTTAATTTTAATTCAAAAGTTTTAATCTTGTGTTTTACCGTTGTTCTTTTCTGGCTTTCATTAGGTAGAGTTTTCTTGTGTTTTCTGGAAGAAGTTGCTTTTAGTATTTTGTGTATGCACACGAGATCTAAAGGTCCGGAACTAGAGCCTTACGAAGACGACATAGAACGAAGGTTCCGTAGAATTCGCACCTATATTCGGACGACTCTAGAAAATCAAGAAAGAATGGCTGAGGAAGATCAGAAAACACTGCGGGAGTATGCTATGCCACAAGTGTCGGAAATTCAATCTAGCATCACAAGGCCCGCCATCACAGCAGCAAATTTTGAGATCAAACCCGGCACTATTCAGATGATCCAAAATTCGGTGCAGTTTGGGGGTTTGCCGAATGATGACCCTAACGACCACATTGTCGGCTTCTTTGAGATATGCGAAACATTCAAGTACAATGGGGTGACGGAGGATGCTATTAGACTGAGGCTATTCCCATTCACACTAAGAGACAAAGCCAAGAGCTGGTTACATTCCTTGCCGGCAGGATCCATTACAATGTGGAATGATTTGGCACAAAAATTTCTTGCCAAATTCTTTCCACCAGCAAAGACGGCAAAGATGCGGAACGATATCACTTCTTTCGTTCAGCACGATTTGGAATCACTGTATGAAGCTTGGGAGCGGTTCAAAGATTTGCTTCGGAGATGTCCACATCATGGAATTCCTAAGTGGTTGCAAGTTCAAACCTTCTACAATGGTCTATTCAGTCAGATTAGGACAAGCATAGATGCAGCAGTTGGTGGAGCATTGATGGGAAAGAATATTGAAGAAGCGTACAACCTGCTTGAGAATATGGCAGCGAACAACTATCAATGGCTTACAGCTAGAACTCATCAACCAAGAGCAGCAAGTATTTATGAGGTGGATGCCATGACAGCCTTCTCGGCACAACTTTCTGCCATGTCAAAGAAAATAGACGCTATGGGAACGCAGAAAAATCAGTTGGAGACAGTTTGTGAGATTTGTGCAGGAGATCACTCAACAGAACATTGTGCTATTAATTCAGAGTCTGCGCAGTTTATTGGAAATCAAAACAGACAGCCGCAATATGGGAATAATGCAAATAATTACAATCCGGGATGGAGGAACCGTCCGAATTTTGCGTGGAGCAATAATCAGATGCAAACTCAAAATCAAGCTCCAAGACATCAATACCCACAACAGCAACAGCAACAGCAACAGCCTGATAAGCTATCACAAATGGAAGAAGTACTAGCGAAATTGTCAAATCAATTAAATCAATTTGACGTAAATTCAAAAAATCAAGCAGCTGCAATAAGGAACCTGGAAACTCAACTCGGTCAGATCCATAGTGCTATAAACAACCGACCTCAAGGTTCTTTACCAAGTGATACTGAGAAGAACCCAAAAGGAGAGGGTAGCGCACACTGTAAGGCAATTACATTGAGAAGTGGGACAGAATTATCAGAAACAGTCAAGGAGAACTCAAAGCAACCACAAGAGGTCGAAGCAAGTAAGGATACAGACTTATCTGAGAAAACGGAGAAACCCGTGGAAAAACCCGAAGAAGTCAAGCTGAATCCCTATGTTCCACCAGTACCATTCCCTCAGCGACTCAAAAAGGCAAAAGCAGACAAACAATTTTCAAAGTTTCTAGAGGTATTCAAGAAACTTCAAATCAACATACCTTTTGCGGAAGCTCTAGAACAAATGCCAAACTATGTGAAATTCATGAAGGATATCTTGTCAAGAAAGAGAAAGATGGAAGATTTTGAAACAGTCGCACTGACAGAGGAATGTAGTGCCATTCTGCAGAATAAATTGCCGCCCAAACTAAGAGATCCAGGTAGTTTCACAATACCATGCACAATTGGCGACAAGTTCTTTGGGAAAGCTTTGTGTGATCTGGGGGCCAGTATTAATCTGATGCCACTCTCCATATATCAGCAGTTAGGCCTGAAAGAAGTGAAACCAACCAATGTGACTTTACAGCTAGCAGACAGGTCATTGACACATCCAAGAGGTATAGTGGAGGACATATTGGTGAAAGTAGAGAAATTCATCTTTCCGGCAGACTTCATAGTATTGGACTTCGAAGAGGACAAAGAAATTCCGATTATACTTGGGCGTCCATTTTTGGCCACGGGTAGAACCTTGATAGATATGCAAAAAGGGGAGCTGACTATAAGGGTACATGATCAAGAGGTCACTTTTAATGTTTTCAAAGCTATGAAATTCCCAAAGGAAGCAGAAGAATGTTTCAAAATTGATTGGTT
Organism: Hedera helix; assembly: GCA_947179155.2. Lineage (NCBI taxonomy): Eukaryota > Viridiplantae > Streptophyta > Magnoliopsida > Apiales > Araliaceae > Hedera > Hedera helix. The sequence continues at coordinate 13,815,266 of OX359265.1, forward strand.
AGAAGTAGCGGTGGACGAAGTTTCTGAGGTGAATTGTAATGCAGATCCACTTGTAACGGCATTAGTTAATCCTATAGCTGCAGATTTTCCAGCCCCATTTAAGTTTATGCAGTTGTTGAATGCATATACACCGCTCTTACAGACTGGCAAGAAATTTGAGCCTTTAAGTCATTCTGAGAAATCAAAGACCCATGACAAGACATTGATAGAAGAACCACCAGTTTTGGAGTTGAAACAGTTGCCAACCCATTTGAGGTATTCTTATTTGGGGAATTCTTCTACATTACCGGTAATTATTTCCGCTTCACTTGATGAGTTACAAGAGACAAAGTTGCTAAGGGTATTGCGGGAATTCAAAACTGCCATTGGATGGACCATAGCAGACATCAAGGGAATTAGCCCATCACTATGTATGCACAAAATCTTGCTTGAGGAGGATGCCAAACCAGTTGTAGAGCAGCAACGACGACTAAACCCAATCATGAAGGAAGTCGTAAAGAAAGAGATTCTCAAATGGTTGGATGCGGGTATAATCTATCCCATATCAGATAGTTCGTGGGTTAGTCCGGTGCAATGTGTACCAAAGAAAGGAGGCATGACGGTAGTAGCCAATGAGAATAACGAACTAATTCCAACAAGGACGGTGACGGGTTGGCGAGTCTGTATGGATTATCGGAAATTAAACAAGGTAACTCGCAAAGACCATTTTCCGCTGCCTTTTATTGATCAGATGTTAGATAGATTGGCGGGACATCCATTTTACTGTCTGTTGGATGGCTATTCGGGCTACAATCAAATTGTCATAGCCCCCGAGGATCAAGAAAAAACGACGTTCACGTGCCCGTATAGAACATTTGCCTTCTGGAGGATGTCTTCTGGGCTCTGCAATGCACCGACGACATTTCAGAGATGTATGATGGCAATCTTCTCTGATATGGTAGAGCAGAATTTAGAAATATTTATGGACGATTTTTCGGTCTTTGGTGATAGTTTTGATCTATGCTTAGTAAATCTGATTGCGGTTCTAAAGAGATGCGTAGAAACAAATTTGGTGCTCAATTGGGAGAAGTGTCACTTCATGGTGCAAGAAGGAATCATCTTGGGACATAAGGTGTCGGCTAGTGGTATAGAAGTGGACAAGGCAAAGATCGAGACGATTGAAAATCTGCCACCACCAAATTCTGTGAAAGGAATTCGAAGTTTCTTGGGACACGCAGGATTTTATCGACGATTTATCAAGGATTTTTCCAAGATTACAAAGCCGTTGTGTACATTACTGGAAAAAGATGTTCCTTTTAAGTTCACTACAGAGTGTCATGAGGCATTTCAGAATCTAAAGACAAAGTTGATAACTGCACCAATAATTGTCGCTCCAGATTGGACTTTACCGTTCGAGCTCATGTGCGATGCTAGTGACTACGCAGTTGGGGCAGTCTTGGGCCAGCGTAAGGAAAAGTTATTTCACGCAATTTACTACGCTAGCAAAACGCTGACAGATGCACAATTGAATTACACCACAACAGAAAAGGAGTTACTTGCAGTGGTATTTGCATTCGACAAATTCCGAGCCTATTTGATTGGGACAAAGGTGATCGTGTTTACAGACCACTCTGCAATAAAATATCTCATCTCTAAGAAGGATGCCAAACCAAGGTTGATCCGTTGGATTCTTCTACTTCAGGAATTTGATCTTGAGATTCAGGATAGGAAGGGATCCGAGAACCAAGTAGCAGACCATCTCTCTCGACTGGAAAATTCGCAGCAAGACCAAAGAGATCAAGTATTGATAAATGAGTCATTTCCCGATGAGCAATTATTCTATATAGCAAAGGAAGCTCCTTGGTATGCGGATTACGTCAACTACATCGTCAGTGGTGTACTTCCATATGACCTGAGTTATCAGCAGAAAAAGAGGTTCCTACATGATGTCAAGCAATACTTTTGGGACGAACCTTTTCTTTTCCGACAATGTGCTGACCAGATGGTAAGACGATGCGTGGCTAGGGAGGAAGTCGAAGGCATTTTACAATACTGCCATTCATCTCTGTATGGAGGTCACTATGGAGGTGATAGGACAGCTGCAAAGATCCTCCAATCGGGATTCTATTGGCCAACAATGTTCAAAGATGCTCACGAATTCGAAAAGAGGTGTGATCGTTGTCAACGGGTTGGAAACATATCAAATCGGCAAGAAATGCCATTGAATTCAATCTTGGAAGTAGAAATATTCGATGTATGGGGGATTGATTTCATGGGACCGTTCCAGTCTTCACTCAATAACAAGTATATTTTAGTGGGGGTGGATTATGTCTCTAAATGGGTGGAAGCAGTGGCGTTACCGACCAATGATGCCAAGGTCGTTCTAACTTTCTTGCGTAAGAACATATTTACGAGATTTGGGACACCAAGGGCGATAATCAGTGATGGGGGATCACACTTCTGCAACAGATATTTTGCTGCTCTTCTCACAAAGTATGGTGTACGGCATAAAGTTGCAACAACATATCACCCGCAGACGAGTGGACAAGCCGAGATTACCAATAGAGAAGTCAAGCGGATCTTGGAAAAAATTGTCAACCCGACCCGCAAAGACTGGTCTAGCAAGCTTGATGAAGCTCTTTGGGCATACCGCACTGCGTACAAAACTCCCATAGGCATGTCTCCATATAGGATCGTCTACGGAAAAGCATGCCATCTCCCAGTAGAATTGGAACACAACGCATATTGGGCGATTAAGAGGATCAATTTTGAGTCACAGGCTGTAGGAGAAAGGAGGCTTCTGCAATTAAATGAATTGGATGAATTCCGGATGAACGCCTATGAAAATGCCAAAATGTACAAAGAGAAAGTCAAAAAGTGGCATGACAAGCGTATTGTTGAGCGAACATTCGAACCGGGTCAATCGGTGCTACTATTCAATTCAAAACTCAAGCTTTTCCCGGGCAAGTTGAAATCCAGATGGTTAGGACCGTTTACGATCACGAACGTCTTCCCATACGGTGCAATTGAAGTGATTGACTCTCGTTCTCAGGAAACGTTTAAAGTTAATGGGCAAAGACTTAAGCATTATTGGGGCGGCAACGTGGATCGACAACGGACCTCCGTAACCCTTGTCCGAGCCAACTTAAGAAAAAGGGAGAAAGTCAGGCTGAAAGACTTTAAATCAAGCGCTTGTTGGGAGGCAACCCAACCGTAGTATCGCTTTCGAAATTTATTTTCAATTTTTACTATTCTTTAGTTAATTTAGTCAAAATTATAGGATTTATTCAATTTCTAGCTTAGGTTAAGTTTTTATGATTAGTTCAACTAATTCTTGCTTATTCTTATATCCTTGCAGCTAAAGACTTCATTGATTGGAGCTTAAAAGTCAAAAAAAAAATACAGCAGTTAATAGATTTGTAGGTTTCAGCACGGCGCCCCGGCGGAATTTTTACACTGAGGTATTGCGCCCCGGCGCAGTAAGGCGCCCGGGCGAGACCAGAACTCGCCCCCAGCGAGAAGCTTGCAGTTATACAGAGCCCCGGCGGAAAATATCGTGCCCCCAGCGAAAACCTCTCGGTCACACAGCGCCCCGACGCTATTACAAGGCAAAATATCGGCGCCCCGGCGCTACAGTCGTTTTTCAGTTTTTAAAAACACTCTATTTCCCACGCCCGATCAGATTTAACCCTTTAACCCTCAAACCAAATTCTTTACACCCTTCCATCTCTCTTTCTCTAGCAAGCCCCAAGCTTCTTCTTCTTTTTCTTCTTCTTCTTCTTCGACAACCTACTTCTTCCACCCAGATTTAGTCTAACAACTACTCCATCCTCGCCTCTTCCTCGGTTTGTTACTCCTCCCTCACGGAGGTTCATTCTGTGGGTTTCATCCAACAAGTAGGTGGCTCAACCAGTGTTCTTCTCGCACGGACCAATTTCACAAGTTTGGGTTTGGGAAAAATTCGGTTCAGCAGCATTCAAATCACCCAATGTGAGTGGTTTGTGTTGGCCACTGGAGGAGATTTGGTAGTTTGGCAGTAGTAAACGGCGCTAAGTATTGAGTATCTATTATTAAAAATTCACAAAAGTTGGGGGGAAATTCTTGCACACAACCTGTTTGATAATTTGCCACAAAGGAGGGTTGATTTGATTTGCTTGCACATTGGTCTTGTGTAATCATGCCTCCGAAACGACAGAGGGGAGAAGGCTCTTCGGCTCCACCTAGGCCCTTTCATCGTAAGAAATTTGTTAGTGTAGAGGCCAAAGATAAGTTTAACAATTTGTTAGCCGGACGAGCGTTGATTGCGGAGAGGGGGTTACGTCCGGACATTTTAGAGGACGGGGAAATGCGCGGCATGTTAGTTGGACGTGGATGGCAGGTGTTTACAGAACACCCGGATGCGGCGGTAACGGCCGTGGTCAAGAAGTTTTATGCTAATGCACTTGACACACCTGAGTATGAAGTGTTGGTTCGGGGCCAGGTGGTGTCGTTCAGCCGAGAACGGATCAATGACTACTATAATTTGCGGGCTCCGGATGTATGTCAGTATTCTACAATGGGAACTCCCGATTATGGACAAATTGTCCGTGAGCTTTGTCGACCGGGCACGGAATGGAAAACAAACAAACACACGGGCCAGATATCGACATTTTCCTTCAATGCGTTGAGTCGATATGGCAAGATTTGGTACGCTTTCTTATGTGCCAAGCTAATGCCATGTACACATGTGAGCGATGTGACACGGGAGCGAGCTGTTCTGCTATATGCCATCATAACAGGGTTGTCTATCGACGTGGGGAGTGTCATTGTCGCCTCGATTAAGAAGCAGTTGAAAGGTGCGACATTTGGAGGATTGCCTCACCCGTCGTTAATTACTGCATTATGCCAGCAATCCGGTGTCAAGTGGGGAGCCACTGAGCGAGTACAGCCACCCACGACTCTCCTCGATCATAGCCTGATCGCACGTTACAAAGTTTGGGAAGGGGGAGAGTCTCACCCGCGCGGTTTAGGATTCATTTTGGCTCCTCACTCGCCATCTCACAGTGCTGTTGTTCCTGATAGCCCCAATGATGGGGAAGCTGAACCAGTTCCTAACCGAGCCGTCAGACAACTACAGAGGCGGACAGATATTCAGTTTGAGGAGGTGTTTCGGCAGCATGAGCGCCTAGCGGAACGTCAGGATGCTATGCACGCGTACACTTATACGTGCACTTCCGCGTTGGCTGCAATGTTATCCCAATTGAATCCGAATGCCCCAGCCTTCTCGATTCCAGGTCCGCCGATGTTACCAGAATACCCGCCGCATGACTCAGACTCGGAGGACGAGGAAGACCACCCCGACCATGATGATTGATTTACTAGGGGAGTTTTCTTGTTCTTATTTTTGTTTACTGTCTTTACCTATTTTACAATGAGGACATTGTTTCTTGCGAGTTTGGGGGTACGGGCTGCACATCAATATTTTTTTACATTCATTTTTTATATTGCATGTTTATATTTTTAGTTGTTGATTTGGATTAGTTTTTTGTAGTTTATGGCATATAGGTTATGTTTTAATTTTATTTTTTTAAAAAAAAAAATTTAAAAATTAAAAATCACAAAAATATTTGCATATAGGATCATTTATTATTGCATGTAGAAATACTTGAGCATTGAATTAATGTATGAAATTTAAGGATAGTCAATGATGAAATTGTGAGTCTTTATTTAATAATCTTAGCAAGATGGATTTAGATCGTTAAAGTCGAAGTTTTTCATATTCTACTGATTTCGTTGAGCTTGATACCCTTGGTTCTTAATTGCACGTATTCAATGTATTAAGTTAGTTGCGTTTTGATTCAAACTTTGTGGATTTAGGTGTTTGAGAAAGATTTAGATAACCTCTATCATTTGTTGGAACAAAAAAATTATATGAAAAAAAAAAGATCATTTGCTTCGATGTCTGTCTTATAGAAATGAAAAAAATGAAAAAAATGAAAAGAAGAATAGACAGATATGAGCAACACTTAGCTAATCCGTTTTCGTGGCCTCTATTACTCGAACAAGTAAGCCCTTAGGAGTGTCTTTACACTTAGTGCCCTAAAGCCATTTGGTTTGGGAGTCACTGGTGGAAAGTTCGTTACATGGGTAATTTTGAAAAGCCTAAGGAAAATGGGTATTGCACATGCTAAGTTAGTCATATACGAGATAGAGTGTAAGACGCACTCGTAAATAAAAAGGATGAATAGAAAAATGTAAAAACAAGTGTATAGAGGGGTAATAAAGTGTTATATGAGTGATTATCTGTTTTGAGCACTGAGATTCATAAGTTGTATTAGAATAATGACTGGTTTGGTATGTTGAATTCACACACACACGAAAGGGTTGAAGGTGAAATGAAATTGGTGATATGTTAGATTTTTGACTAAAACGAGAATCTGAAGTTTAGCTAAGTTATTATTTAAGATCTTTGAGGCTTGATATTCATGGTTTATGTTGATTTGTGCTCGAGACATTAGTTATGTTGCATTGCATTCATGTAGTGTAGTTATTTATTTTATTAGTAGTATTTTTTCTTGAGGACACGCAAAGTCTTGAGTTTGGGGGTATTTGATGAGTGGGTGTTATACCTACGATTTAGGTATTTTTAGGCTTAATTTCTTGCTATCTTTAAGTACTTTTAGTTCTATTTTATTGGTTTTTATGTTTAATTTGCAGAAAACAGCTTTGAGAGGTCAAAACGGGAAAAACAAGCTGACAGTGGCAATTCGGTAATTTTGAACAGTGCTTGGCGCCGGGGCGCAGTGACAATGTTTGAAGATGGCGCCGGGGCGCAGGTCGGCAATTCCAGTTGTCCAAAACGCGTGAAGCAGTTCTAATCTGTGTTGGAAGCTAAGTGTTGCAGTTGAATTAAAGTGGGATTCTAGGATTCTAGGATTCCAGTTAGCCACGAAGGATGTAATTAGGAAAGGATAGGAAGGATTATTAGGAGATACGTTTTTTTGGAGTTAGAGATTCAATTTTTCCGAAGGAAAACGCAGCAGTAAAGGAGAAGAAGCGAGAGAGACTTCAATAGAGTTTTCTCTAATTCCTTTTCTTTTATCTTTTGAATTTTGATGAATTTTAGTATTAATTTGATTTTGGTTTCCATGACGATGTGTAACTAAATTCTTCTTTAGGATTGCAATGGAACCGTTGGTTGAACTTTAATTAAATTATCTTAGTTTCAATTATTTGATCAATTGTTGGATTGGTTGTTATATCTCGTATTAATTTATAATTGTCTGATCAACAGTTATTTGATTTCTTAGATGGAATTGATGAAGGAAATCTAGGAATAGATCTGGGTATAATAACGTGTGACTTTGTTATTTTTCTTAGGAAGAGTATCATGATAGTATATAGGATGCGAATACCTATAGACCACATGTAACATATTGAGAGTTTGATCTTAATGAGTCTACTTTAATGAATTTTGCATAGAATTATAGCATTATAAGTTTAAGTGGATCTTTTTATTAGTAATCGACGGAGATTAGTGAATAGATAAGTGATCTCAGTTAACAATCCATATGATTAAGTAATTGGAATTAAGATAATGACATTATTGTGATTCAACGGGGAAATTGTAATCTTAAAGCCTTTTATTATCTGATAAATCATTCTCATTAGTTAATTAGTTAGTTTAAATCCAATTTCAGTTTTAAGTAGTTCATAATTCAAGTTTGCTAAAGTTTAATTAGAATTGAATTAATATAAAATTAATAGATAGCATAATTGTTAGTAATTGTTCCTCGTGGGTTCGACAACCTTATTTTTACTATATTACTTGATTGACCGCGTATACTTGCGTGTGAATTCCATATATCTAAATCGGACAACAGTCACGGGGCGGTTATTGACTGTAAGAAGAAGTGTGTGCACTTAAAGACTCCGAATAGGTCCAAAGTTATATTTTACGGTAGTAAATCGCCGAGACAATCAAGTTGTTTGACGATGATGCAAGCACAAAAGTTGCTCAGGAAAGGGTGCGTAGGTTATTTGGCTCATGTGGTCGATACTCGACGTGTCGAGGGCGAACTGAGTCAGATATCTGTTGTACGGGAATTCGCTGATGTTTTCCTAGATGAGATTCTGGGGTTACCGCCGGACAGAGAAGTGGAGTTTGTTATTGATTTGGTACCGGGGACTGCACCGATATCGAAGGCGCCGTATCGTATGGCACCAGTAGAAATGAAAGAATTGATGGTTCAGCTGCAGGAACTGCTAAATAAAGGTTACATCAGACCAAGCGTGTCACCATGGGGAGCGCCGGTTCTGTTTGTAAAGAAGAAGGATGGTTCAATAAGGCATTGTATTGATTACCGGGAGTTGAACAAGGTCACCATTAAGAACAGGTATCCGCTACCCAGAATTGATGATCTGTTTGATCAACTTAAGGGGGTGAAATACTTTTCGAAGATAGATTTGAGGACGGGTTATCATCAACAGAAGGTGAGGGAGGAGGATATCCCGAAAACGGCATTCAGAACTCGTTATGGTCATTTCGAGTTTCTAGTGATGTCATTTGGACTGACGAATGCACCAGTGACATTCATGAATATGATGAACAGACTGTTCAAGTAGTACTTGGACAAGTTCGTGGTCGTATTCATTGATGACATATTGGTGTATTCGAAGACGGAGGAAGAACATGCAGAACACTTACGGATCGCATTGGATGCTTTGAGAAGGGAGAAGTTGTATGCCAAGTTTTTGAAGTGTGAATTTTGGTTGCAGAGGGTGCAGTTTCTAGGTCATGTTATCGACAAAGACGGTGTTTCAGTGGATCCAGTGAAGGTGGAGGCAGTTATCAATTGGGAACAGCCGAAGACGCCAACTGAGATCAGGAGTTTCTTAGGGTTAGCGGGGTATTATCGGAGATTCATTCAGGATTTTTCAAAGATAGCATCACCGTTGACCAATCTTACCCGAAAGACTGTGAAGTTTGTTTGGTCGAAAAAGTGCGAGGAAAGTTTTATGGAGCTGAAGAAGAGATTGAGTCAGGCACCAGTGTTGGCTTTACCGGACGACATGGGAGGGTTCGTAATGTATAGTGATGCGTCACACAAGGGTCTTAGTTGTGTGTTAATGCAACACGGTAAGGTCATTGCGTATACGTCACGGCAGTTAAAGGATTATGAGAATGGTTACCCGACTCATGACCTGGAGTTACCAGCGGTAGTTTTCGCCCTAAAGATTTGGAGGCACTACCTATATGGCGAGAAGTGTGAGATATATACAGACCACAAAAGTCTGAAATATATCTTCACTCAGAAGGAGTTGAATATGAGGCAGCACCGATGGTTAGAATTGATCAAAGACTACGACTGTGAGATTCTGTACCATCCGAGCAAGGCCAATGTAGTAGCAGATGCCTTGAGCAGAAAAGGCAGGGAAAAGTTGTTGAAGCTAAAAAATCAGGAAGAGTTGGTGAGAGATTTCGAACGTTTGGAGTTGGAGATCAAATATCCGATGGAGACGGACGAGAAGTTATTTACAGTATCAGCAAGCCCGACCTTATTAAATAAGATCAAAGAGGCTCAGGAAAAGGATGGAGATTGTGATAGTATTAAGAAGCGACTTGCTGAAGGCGAGGAGCTTAAGTTCAAGATTGATAGCACATGGTTGCTAAGGTTCGAAGGGAGAGTTTGGGTACCGTTAGATCTGGAGCTTCGGGAAGAGATTCTTCAGGAAGCTCACAGTACGAGGTACTCAGTACATCCCGAGAGTACGAAGATGTATCAAGATTTAAGGCAATATTTTTGGTGGCCGAATATGAAGAGGGAAGTGGCAGAATGTGTCAGTCGATGTCTGACATGCCAGCGGGTTAAAGCAGAGCATCAGCGGCCGAGCGGACTGCTTCAACCACTAGAGATTCCGGAGTGGAAGTGGGAGCACATCACAATGGACTTTGTGGTGGGTTTGCCACCGACACATAAAGGTTTGGACGCCATCTGGGTAATAGTGGATCGTCTGACCAAGTCAGCTCATTTTCTACCTATCAGAATACGGTACAATCTGGAGCAATTAGCAAAGCTCTATGTGAAGGAGATAGTGTCACGACATGGAGTACCGATATCTATTGTGTCCGACAGAGATCCGCGTTTCATGTCAAATTTTTGGAGAAGTTTGCAAGCAAGGATGGGAACACAGTTGAGGTTATGCACAGCGTACCATCCTCAAACTGATGGCCAGAGCGAGCGAACGATTTAGACTCTGGAGGATATGCTCCGAGCGGTCGTAATGGACCTAAAGGGCAGTTGGGACGACCATTTGCCACTAGTGGAGTTCGCTTACAACAACAGCTATCACGCTAGCATCGGCATGCCACCGTACGAAGCGTTCTATGGAAGAAAGTGTCGAACACCGTTGTGTTGGGACGAGGTTGGTGAGCGAAGACTGCTTGGACCTGAAATGGTACAGCAGACTGCAGACACAGTACAGCTTATCAGAAATCGACTAGTAGCAGCTCAAGATCGTCAAAAGAAGTACGCGGATTTACATCGCCAAAAGCAAGACTTCGACGTGGGCAGTTTCGTATTTCTGAAGGTATCTCCCTGGAAGGGGAAGATCCGTTTCGGTAAGAAGGGCAAGCTGAGCCCTAGGTTCATAGGACCGTTCGAAATCTTGAGGCGAGTCGGTGACGTGGCGTACGAGGTAGCATTACCTCCTGAACTGGAGCACATTCACAACGTGTTTCATGTGTCAGTGTTGCGGCCGTATAAACCGGACTACAAGCACGTTATCTCCTATGAACCAATTCAAGTCGAGAATGACTTATCATATGAAGAACTTCCTGTCCAGATACTCGATAAGAAGGAACAAAAGCTGAGGAATAAGATAATTCATTTGGTTAAAGTACTTTGGAGGAATCACGCAATTGAAGAAGCTACATGGAAACTAGAGGAGGAAATGAGGGCAAATTACCCGTTTTTATTTGAGTAACCTTATTTTACAATTTCGAGGACGAAATTTTTATAAGGGGGGAGAATGTAATGTCCTAGAGTTTCCACATCATTATTAATTAAATTATTAATTTAATTTCCAACGAGTTAGTTTTACGAGATTATTTAAATCTTTTTATGTGATTAATTAATTACGTAATTAAATGATTATGTAATTAATTACTAGAATTAATTAAAGGGGGTCACTAATATGTTATTAAATTAGTGAACAAACCCTAAAGTTTTAATATCAAAATAATTGATAAGTTTCCTATTAATTAAATATTTAATTAAATTGAATATAATTAGTTAATTAAATATAATAAATTAATTAATATGATTATTAATTAATGTAAATAATGTGAAATATTAATAATAATATTTATTAGTCCATTTAGTAATTTAATACTAATGGGTTAGAATATTTAATTATTTATTCAATCTAATTATTTATTTAACCATGGATTGAATAATTAATGTGTAAATTATTAAATTAGCCCAACATGGGTCAATTAGTAGCCCAAGTGAAGAATAATAAAATTTGACAAATTAGTAGCCCAAATAATTTAATAGAAGCCCAATTGGTATTTTAAATAAAGTCCAATACTTGACCCACTTGAAAAAACAATTATATAACTTAATAATTATTAAAAAGTGAGCTTGTGACAATCATTTTGGGACAAGAAAGAAAAGCTATCAGGCGACCATGTTGGTAGATGAGAGAGAAAAGTGATTTTTGTTTTTATTTTAATTTATTTTTCATTTATTTAATTAATGGATTGCTTGTTTGATTTTTCAAGTACTTGGACCATCCCTCTTTTCACCTAATGTGTCATTTAGTCATTCCTTGTGTAAGTTGTCATCTAGGGGCATTGTCTAAATTATTAGATATATTATGTGTATCTAATAATTTGCAAGTATACTTGAAATTGGTAGATTTCACTTCATTATTTTCTCCAAGTCCAAAAGAGAGAGCTTGAGAGCATTTGAAAGTGTGAGAAAATATTGAGAGCAAAATACTAAGAGAATAGAAGGAGTTCTTGGTTTATGTCTTCAAGATTCACCACCTATTTTGGAAGAAAAAGGAGAATAACCATTAAATCAAGGTAATAGTTATTCTAAATCTAATTTTTATTTTTAAATTAAATAAACCAACATGTATGTATAAATATGTTAATATAGTTAATAATGTGTGGTAGTAATATTTATGTCATGCTTGAGTTTAATATGCTTGGTTTGTATTTTGGTATATTTTGTATGCTAAAATATGTGTTTAGTAGTGTATAAACAAGTCTTGGAATTTATGACCAAAAATATTTTTATAAACCTTAGGTTTAATGTTCTAATATTATAGAACATTAAATTATGAGAAAAACAAAGTTTGAATCACTCAAAATGGAGTTATATACAAAAAGTTATGATTTGTGGGACTTTATGTGATGTAGAAAATTTTATAAAAAAAGAATGATATTAAATCATGAAAAATCAAATTTTCATGTTATAAATTGATATTAGGTGTTTGGTAATTTTTTTGGATTTTTATTGAGAAGTTAAAGGTTACTTGAAGGTATAATTTTAATTAAAGTGGGTACTGTTCACATTCTGTCGGAAGAAAAAAAAAAGGGGGGGGGGGGGGGGGGGTGGGGGGGGTTTCCGCGCAATGCGCAAGTGTTTTCCTTTGTCGGACGCGGAGCCAAACGACGTCGTTTGGCGTAGGAAAAAGTCACTCCGCGCGTTACGTGCGGGAGCAGCAGCCGGTTCTCCCAAAACGGCACCGTTTTGGAGCCGGTTTGAGTTAGGGTCGCGCAATGTGCGAGAGCCAGTTTTTCGGCAAAATTACTAAACTGCCCTTCCGTGTTTTTCTTGGCGAAATTACCATTTTGCCCTCGGATCAGTTTTCAACTTATTTACAGAAATGTCATTCGGGTTAAATTTAATTAATTTAAAAACTAATTTAAAATTATAACAAAAATAATAATAATACAAAAATGATATTGGGGAGCATATTTTTCATTAAGTTTAATATTTAAATATTTTAAATATTAATCTAGTTAGCTAAATCATGGTTAAATTAAATAAATTTATTAGTTATTTATTATTAAAAATGTTAATAATAAATAAAGGTGATAAATTAGCAATTATTATTTAATTTCTATTAAATAATAATTAAAGAGAGATAAAAATTTATAAATTAATTATTTATTATTTAAATATTATTAAATAATAAATAAGGATAATTAAGTAATTAATTATTATTTAATTAGCATTAAATAACGATTAATGGAAATTAAGTTATTAGAATAATAATTTATTATTTAATTTAAAATAATAAATAAGGATGAATTGATTATTATTTAACCTTAAATAATAATTAAAATTAATTAAATAATTAATTATTATTTAATTGGCATTAAATAATAATTAAAGAGGATTAAAATTAGTAAACTATTACTTAATTTCCTTAAATTAAATAATAAGTGAGGTTAATTAATTAATTAATTATTAGTTGATTAATACTAAATTAAAGAAGGTTAAAATTAAATCAATAATTATTTATTATTTAATTATTATTAAATAATAAGTAAGTACAATTAGTTATTATTTATTTTAAATAATAACTAGAGTGAATTAATTAATTTCTATTTAATCAAGATCTAATAGTAATTAAATAGAGATTGAGTTGATAAAATAAATTGAATTTAATTATGCTTTAATTAAACAGCTGTAATAAGTTGTTTAAGGGTTTAATAAGTATCCAACGCTTAAGAAAAATATTTTCTAACTTATTAAATTATTAACCTAATTTGATTGAGAGTCTATAAGGTTAATAATATTATTTCGACTAATGTAAATTATGTGTTAGTACTTATATGATAAATAAGTACCTTAGTGAGCGTATAGTTGTGCAAATACGCCGTACTAATTATTAGATCAACTTCATTAATGTTAGGTCTTTCAAAGCCAGTTAGTTAAAACTAGACATTTATTGTAGCTGAGCAGACAGGCAAGTTCCTTATCTCTAAACTCATTTCATTGAGCAAATCATTTATCTAAGCTTGAACTGTTATTTCCAAGCATGCTTTGAGTGGTTTAATTACTTTACAATTATTCCACATCGATATTGTTATTATTCGCACCTATTGCACTTGATATCGTACAGTCATTGACTTGTACTTAATTATTGTTCTATTGTTTAAAGAACTGTTCAAAGTAGGTCTAAGCCATTGTTCGGCTAGACATTTATGTTAAAGATTTTAAAAGCTATCCAAATCATTGAAGATGCGGATTCTTAGACTATTATGCACACCCCTTTATTATAGGGGAGTACCCTGTATCTAATATCAGGTACAAAAATACGAAAATTAAATATTATGCATACACATATTGTACTGAGGCTGATCCCCTCGGATACATATTTCTGGTAGTAACCATTGGGTCAACCTGCTATTGACTCCAGTGGATATTTATAGTTCATAGTCTATTTGACTATCCTAATTTTAAAAGCAAATTATTATTCCTGCTTATGTTATTCACATTATTGAATTGTTCAGCTATTCCCCTTCATTCATGATATATTATTCCTTGTTGTTATTTAAACTTGTTGAGCAAACTAGTTGCTCACTCTTGCTATATCATGAAACCTTATTGCAGTGCAACCCGAAACTTCGGGAAAGAACAAGGGTAAAGGAAAGATGAAGTGATAGACTTCGAGATGCAGCCTTGTAGTTAATTAAATTAATTGTTATGTAATATAAACCCTGAGTACTTTATTAAGGGTATTTATGTACTTTTGTGTAAGGTTATCGTATCTTGGGACTAGTAACACCTTTTGAATGAACAACATATGTTTATTATTCCGCATTTAGTTATTGTATGTTGTTTAGAGGTGAATGTTTGTATTGGATCGTGATGACCGGATCCGGGTATTTGGAACCCAAATTTGGGGGCGTCACAGGTTGGTATTAAAGCTGTAGGTTTGAAACGCTAGGATTGCGAAACCTAGGTTATAACCTTAGTACTAAACTCTTATCGAGTGTGTTAGGAGATGAATCGGGGAGATTCATCATATGGTGTATTTTTGGAGATGGATTGAGAAAATCCATCGAGCCGAGATGTACATGATAAAATATCATTTCATTTCATCAATGAATATATTTTATTGCGGTACTAACATGTGTTATTTGTGTGATTGTAGGATGACGGAGATAGGATAGTCGAGTACTGTAGTGGATGAGGTGATTTATACCGATATCCATATGGATACGCAGCAGGATGTAGGCTATGCACCCGTTGCACCTGTATCCCAGGCTACAGATCAAGTGAAGGAATCTGTATAAGTAGATAAACCTATTGTACCATAACCAAGTCATAAATCTGGTTTAGTACCGAAGATACCTGAATAGTATAGATTCATCATAGATGATGATGATGAGGTACACATCATAGTGGATGATGATCCAGTTACATACGACGAGGCGTGAGTATTAGATACTCAAGAGAAATGACTGTTGATCATAAAATCCGAAATGGGTCTTTGGAGAAAGATTAAATGTAGATGGCAAGATGGAGACCTATAAGACCTGACTAGTGGTAAAAAGATTTCAAACAAGGTTAATGAGTTAACTAAAATAAAAAATTTCACTAGTGAAAATACATATATCAATTCAGATTTTACTTGCATTTGTGGCTTACTATACAAAAGGATGTATGTATGATACAACCAAGAGGATTTGTCTCCATATAGATGAAGTAAATCAAGTATGAAAGGTACAACGATCCAATTTTGGATTGAAGCAAGTTTCTCAAAGATGAAACATCCGTTTTGATGAGATAATCAAAAGTGTTTGATTTTATCAAAGACGATGATGAACCAAGTGTGTACAAAGGTTAGTGGGAGCACTGTGACATTCCTAGTATTATATGGTGATATAATTCTGATAAGGAATGACATACTAATGCTACAATCAGTAAAGATGTGGTTGTCTAAAAATATCTCCATTAAGGACTTGGGAGAAGCATTCTAACATTCTATTAAGGATAAAGATCTATAGAGATAGATCTAAAAGGATGCTTGGCTTGTCCCAAGGAACGTACATTGATTCTATGCTAAAGAAGTTTAGCATGAAAGATTCTAAGAAATGGCTCATGCCGATGGGTCCAAGAATACATCTCTCGAAGAAGCAGGCCCCAAAGACACATGAAGAGAGAGACCGTATGAGTAAGACTCCTGATATGTACTTGACCTGATATTGCTTATGCATGATAAACATATATTAGTTCATTTCTGGAGAAGAATATTAGAAAAGAGTTTCTAATGATGAGTCCGATATAAAACTAGAGAGTTTAACAAACTCAAGTTTTCAAACTGGCCGAGATAACAGCATATCCGTTTCAGGTAATATGATTACCTTGAACGGTGCTGCAGTGAGTTGGAAAAGTTCCAAACAGCAAGGAGTTGCTGATTTAGTGACAAAGACATAGTAAATAACTATAAGTGAACTTGTAAAGGTGATTGTTTGGTTCAATAAGTTCATTACAGAACTTATAATGGTTCCTAGCATTAAAGGAGTTTAATTTGCCAAAGAACCTAGGTCTCATCTGAAATCCAAACATATATTGCAGCACTTTCATATGATTAAATGAATCATTGAAAATGAGACGACACCATAAAGATGGCAAGCTCTTAGAATAGCATTACAGATCCATTACTTAAGTATTTACTAAGCAATTTGTACGCCACTTAGAGAAGAATGGTATGGAGATACCAAAGGGCGATTGACTTTAGTGCAAGTGGGAGATTAAAAGTAGTATGCCCTCAAGCCAATCACATTTGATGTGATAAGTATATACTTTGTAATCTTATTCGTTTATTAATAAAAAGAATCAAGGCATTTCTTTATTCATGATTAATTACTTGAATTAATCATATGGATAAACACATAGTTTTTGAGCAATGCTTTTATAACCATGATGAGGATCATGCTAATGAGTTCTAAATTCAAGATAGCTTAAAACTAAAATTGTTCCTAATCGTCGGATCACTAAAAGGGAATTAGTAGATCCGGATAGATTGGTACATACTATGCTTGCTCTTATGAAGAGGATGATTGATCTCATAATCATTTGTGTAGAGACACTAAAGCAAGTATGTAGGTGCTTATTAGAGAATAAGTTCACTGAACATGACTCGCTCAAGGAACACCTAATGGAGTCTTACTTGCATGTCAATAGGAGTTCCTTTTGTGATAGTAGTACAAGTGATCCTTGGACTTGAGATCATCATAGTATCTTGTGTATGATGAATTATATTTTTACATATTCCTTAAAACCTTTAGGGTGTATCAAAGGGTATGATCGGATATAATAAGTCATACATGGAGATGGGTGAGTGATCAACAAAGAATCTACCACTTCTAGTAAAAGTAGGGAATGTCCTATGCGATTCGATAAATGACAACTCAGTAGTCATTGGCCAAGGCAGAATGGAAATTAGAAAGTAGTTTCTAATTTACATTAATTAGAGTTATTCATTTAAGGATCGAAATGCAAATAATCAAATAAAATAAGACTTGACAGTAATACCATGTCTTATATTTGATTGGGACGTTGTGAGGTAGAAGGATTGAATTGTACGGTAATTATTCGCTGAATAGGTTCTTTTGTGACTAAATGTTGAAATCTATATTATCTGAAAAGTCGTTGATCGCTAAAGGGGCTTACCCTTATTATGGAATAAATATTATTTATTTAAATGAATTAAATAGTTTAATTTATTTATATAAATAAGATTAGAATAGTTCTAATTAATTTATTCTATAACCAGTTTAATATGGAGAACTTAAAGGGTCACACCACAAAAGGAAAATAATTATTTAAGAACTAAATGACATAATTGTAATAATGAATTAAGTATATTTAATATATACTATGTGGATAGAATAAATTAAATAGCTTAATATTTATTATTTAGTATTTTGAAAATACTAATTATAAATTAATAAGAGGAGTCTTATTATTATTATTATTATTATTATTATTATTATTACTATTATCATTATTATTTAGTTTCTAAATGGTTTAGAAATTAATTAATAAGAGTACTCTCATAATTAATAATTAAGTTCTTAAATAGTTTAGGAATTATAATTATTATATTAAATTAATTAAGTTCCTAATTAGATTAGGAGTTTAATTAAAAACCCTATTCCTATAGGTGTTAGGAGGGTTTACTAAATCTATAAATAAGAGAAGTCTTATTATGGATTAAGGTTACACACATACACTTCCATAAGTTTTTGGGAGAGTACTCACATATTCTCTAGAGAGAGAAAACTAGGGTTTGCCATCACCCACTTCTTGAATTATTATTATTCCTTGGTGGATCACCTCTAGAGGCCAAACACTTGGGTGGCTAACATTGATCATTGGAATCCAATTGGTGAAATTCAAGGAGAACGCGAAGGATTTGGAGGTGAACTTGTACCCGTTGAAGCTTTGAGTTCTACAAGGGTATATCCCTAACTTCTTCTTTATTAATTAATAGTTGCGCATAAAGGTCGATCCTGAATTATGGTTTGTAAATTTTTAAATTTGATTTTACCATGCTTTCGCTATTTTATGCAATTTGATTGTGTCTATGAATATTACAAACCAACATACTATACATGTCTCTATTATATAAGATCAAAACACTTTATTTCGATTCAAAATAAAAAATTTCAAAAACCAGGACACTACGCCCCAGTGCAGTATTTTGTACTTAACATCTCGCTGGCCGCGAAATCTTCTCAATTGCACTGCGCCCCGGCGCAGTGTTTAGTACAAAACATCTGGTTGTCTGCGAGATTGACTGAAATCAGTTTTTTCAAATTTTTTTCCAAACTTTTCTCAAGCTATTTTTGGCTATTCATTATATTTCTTTATTCCAACACATGACTTAGCATACATAACATATATATGACTTGCCCAAACCTTCAAAAATTAATTAAGTTTCCAGATGGCGTTAATTTTTCAAACTTTCCATTTTAGGCTGCAACAAACATTTTCAAACGTAAAAATTACACTTTTATCGCCATATACACCGAATGACCACCAAATCGATGCGGACACGTGTATTTACTTAAAACTTAGTCGTTCGACTAAGTTTTACCATTAATTACTCAAAATGGCCAAAAATCATCCTTTTGTAGGATTTTGTCAACTTGTAAAATTTACCCTAAAACTCATACTTGAATTCTTAAACTCCATACACTATATACTTTATCACAAGCTTATTTACTAACTTTGTATGTCAATATAACATCTATATACACCTTCGAGCACATACTGCCAACTTTTAATTGGTTTACATGGTCAAAATTGCTTCATGTTATATTTTCACATACTAGTCGTGTTTTTCATCATTTAAAGAATAATAAACACATGTTTCTAACATGTTCATCCCTTTAATCTAGGGTTTCACCAAAACTACCAACACATAGTACATAATCCTCTTCAAACCATACTTTCTAACCATTAATACATGCATGCATACACCTATTACATTTATAATACTATCCTAACACTTAGGGTTTCCTCATGAATCACTCACATAGCACATAACTCACACTTTTAACCATAAATACATGCATGGCTACACATGTTCTCAAATTTAAACACATAGATGAAGAGTTTTAAGGTAAGAATACTTTTAAACCTTCTTTGAGTTCTTCTTCTTCTTGCTATAAAGCTTCTTAGAGTATGATGATCCACTTTTGTAATTAGTTTTACTTCTCTTGAACACCTTCCTTGCAATCTCTCAAGTTTTCAAGACAAACCCTAGCTTCCCTTTCTTTCTCTCTATGAAGAACTCTCAACACTTAAGCAAATAATGAAATGAAATAAATAACCTAGCTAATACTTGCTACATAGATCCATACATAAGTTGTATGTATAACTCCAACACTTAACCTCACTTGGGTAGCTTAAAACCTGCATAGTTAAGGGCAAGAAAGTCAATTCCCATTACCAAGTAAAGATATAAAGGACATTAAACACAACTAGGACACCGAGGTCATTTCTTAAGTTGTCAAGGGTACTTTGGACAATTCTAAAAATTCCTAGACTTTTATACTTGGAAAATTTTATTTCCTTTATTTTTAATCCTTTTCAAATTTTCTTTACTCCAAATTAATTATACTAAGATTGAGTATTATTCTAAAATAAAATAGTTCTTAATTTGCTTGTCCCAAAATATTTGTCGCATTTCAAAAATTTAACTTTATTATTTATTTATAATATTTATCAAAATTATATATCATTACATCAAAAGCAACCAATTTCATAAATTTCATTTGGTTTAATTTTTGGAAGATCCCAATTTCTCAATTCTTGATTTACATCAGTATAAGTGATTTCTTCGCTATTAGTATCAAATCTTTTACTACTACTACTACTACTACTACTAGCAATAGAACCTATTCTCAATTATCTTAACATCATACTCTCATATATTAAATATTAAATTAATCTAATTCTGACTCTGCTGTTAATTATTAACGAGGAACAAAAGTACTAAGCACCCTTTCACACGAAAAAAAACGTGTCAAACCCTCTACGCAACTTAGATGCAAAACGATCATAATTATAATTAATCAATATCTAATTTACAAGATATCTAATTTTAAAATCACATATATAAATTTCACAGTTCAAAGAAATAATATTAAATGATTCAAAACAAGTTAAAAAATAAAAACATATAAAACACATTATGTAAAACAAAGCATATAAATCAAATTATATAAGACAGATTATATAAAATAGATTATATATAATTCATTTATACATAACTATATGTTCCACTATTCACAAAATTCTATGTCTCTAATACTAAATGTATAGAAGAACGTCACTAGCAGATAAATATATACAGATAATATTAATCCAATAATACTATCTCTATCATTGGGAACAAAAGAAGTAGAAACACGACTAACCGTAGATCCATATTTACTCAAATAAGTTTATAAAATCTAGTTTGTCTATGAGACTGATCAAATTGAACAACAACATCTCCTTTCGGAGTTTCAATTATTTATTCAATATTTCTATTATGAATACTAGAAGATTCAGGGGTAGATATACCTACTAAAGCCCAATTATTAGGTGGATTGACTTCTGACCACATAATAGTTTTTGGTGCAGAAATAAAAGATTTGTTAACATCAATTTCAAAAACAATTATTTTACCTTTGGTTGAAAACCTTTAAACTTTAGGTACTAAAGTATTTAATACTTTATAAAAAATTCTATAAACCAAAGCAATATTCTCTGTTGTTTATGGAGGTACTAAGAGATCTAGAAGGGGGGTCGAATATATCCTTTAGAAACTTTTCTTTTAAATAAGGATTACCATATTATAAATTAAGTAAGTTAATTTAATTATGCACAACAGAATATTTGTTTGCAAAACCCCTTCAAAGATTTAATGAAATTCTCAGTTATGAATTTAGTTAACTTATGGAAGTAAGTCACAAACAGATATAAGGATAATGCAAAAAATAATATGTAGAAAGTAAATGAGACACATAAATTTTAAGTGGTTTATAGTACAATGATCTCCCAGTCTACTCTTCTACTCCTTGAATCGGAAATCTACTAAGGATGAGGGTGATCAGTAAGATATGACCACTAAAAACTATTACAACAGATGAATCACTAAGATTTCTTTCAAGTCACTAAGACTTGATATGTGTCACTAAGACTAGTTCACAAAAAACTCTTCGAGTCACTTAGACTTGGTGACAAGAAGGTCACTAAGACCAAGAATGACACATAGAATAAATGATTGTGAGTTGTTGCTAAGTGGCTTTAAGTCCAATGTTTAATGACATAGTAACAGAACGAGTTATTCTTTTTCGTAGAGTTCTTGACATTTTGGCTCGGCTTGTAGTTCGTTACTTGTTATTTTTTGTTTGAATCTTTATTTCCTTTTATAGAGGACCTCGAGATTTTTTCGGTGATAAGTAATCATTGCTCATTAAATATTCCAATCTTAGAAGATCTATGATGTTGACATTTAGGGAGTGTGTCAACTTGCTTTTAACTATGATGTCACATTAGTCTGCTAAAGTAACAACCACGTGGCTGATGTCACTTGGTCAAACTAACTGTTAGATGCAACCCGATTTGACCTTTATTTTGAACTTAAAATAATCAGCAAACACCTTGGGATCTTCACCCAGCAAGTCTTCCCAATGTCAGTCCAATGTCAGATCTGTCATACTCTACAATTTTCCTAATCGTAGAGTTATATGGCGATCATAGAGTATTTAGCTTGGTTGACTCGATGAATTATGAGCTCCACGATCTGCTCTACGATCTATAAACTCTACAATCTGCTCTATGATCTGCAGGCTCTACAATTCTTCTTTTGCTTCACTATCTTAGAGCAAACTTTACGATCTTCATTTTTACCTTACGAACTCAGAGAGAACTCTATGAATTTATCTTGCCTTACGAACTCAAGGTGGACTCTATGAACATTGACTTTCATTACGATTTTAGAGCAAACTCTGCGATCTTCATTCTGCCTTACAAACTCCAAGCAAACTCTGTGATCGTGCAATTCAATTGAATAACTTTTGGATTTCCTATAATCTATACATTTAATTCATTCCATAGATCAAACTAACAAGCTTGATCTTCTACACTAAGTCCTTGTACATCAATTACTCATTTAAGGACTCCATAAAAGTTACTAGTTACAAATATTCATTATCCAATCATCATCAAATCATTATTAAATTAAATATGCATTTGTCTTAAAAATCTTCATCAAATTAAAAATACATTTATCCTAACAATCTCTCCTTATTTGATGATGACAAAATCACTGATTTCAAGCATTCATCAATTTTTAAATGTACAATACTTTGAATTGAAACATGACTTATATATAACGAGCAACTGTATTTTTATAGAAAAGGAATAAATTTATTGATTGAATGTATAATTTTATAAAGTACAAAAATTTACAAAGAAAATTTTACAAACATATTTATTTGTTTACCTTCTCCTTTTCTTCACCTTCTTTCCCTTCTGCTTCTTCGTGGATCTCTTATTTCAGCCTCTCATCGTCTTGCATAGTTTTCTCTCCTTACAACATCTCTCATCTGAAGTTCTTCAATATTTTTGGGACCAAGATAAGATATATTGAATCGTTCTTCTTACCCTTAAATATGAATCCTTGAGAAATTATATTCATGAACATTGGGTCATTTGGGGGTCGTTAGCCTGTGGGTGTTACTCCATTCAATAATTCTTCCCATGAAGATGATTGTCCATGGTCCAGAGGTATAGCTTGAAGAGGTGGAGGTGGAGATTGAATTGATGATTGCACTTGTCTCCTCTGTTACGATTGTCTCCTTTCCCCTATTAAGGTTGTCTTCACTCCCCTTTTTTGTCAGCATCTCAATCGTTTCATTTAGCATGTACATCCTCTGATATTTTTAGGACATCGCTAACAATTTCTTGCATTTTCTTGCTTTGGGAGCTAATGTCTCCTCTGGTTTCTTGATTAATGCATTCACTTGTATTCGCTGTAAATAAACAAGCGCCATGGCAGTGTCTGTACATTCCATTGAAGATGACACAATCTTTTTTAATTTTTGCAATGATTAGCCTAAGGATTTAACTTTATTGGAAAGTAACTTAACGCTGGTGTCATTTGTTTCCAAGATAGAGAGCACAATTGCTTTATGATCAATAATTTGCTTGAAGAAAAGTTCATCTCGCTTTCAAAGATTCTTGTTAATAGACTAACTAGTTCTTGCACGTTTTCTTTAAACTCCTTTGACATTTCCCCAAGGACTCTTAATGCTGTCTCAATAATGAGAGCTAGACTTTTTTGAATTCCTGTGGTAGTGTTCTGAATCCCTTCCTTGCACTCTTCAGCAATAACATCCAACATCCTTGTGAGTTAGATCTTGGAGGGCACCAGTGACACTCTTTCTAGAATTTTCTCCATTGTAACTTCAATTCCTTCCTTATTTCTCTGGCCCATCAAAAAATTAACAATTGTAAGATCTAAGGTTTGAATATTGAAGGAAGAAGATATATCTGTACGAGTATAGGAAGTATAGGGTATGTCTGTACAAGGTATATCTGTTTGTATAGTATGTTGAGTATCTAAAGGGGTATGGGTTTCAATAATAGGGTTTTAAGACTCTATGATTGGAGAAGACTGTTGAGATGGTAAGCCAGATTGTATATGTATAGGTGATGTTTGAGGTGAAGAAGATATATGTATATGAGAAGGTGTATTTGGGATATCGATCGTAGAGTTTAAGGACCCTACTATGGGGAATTGAGGTTCTGGACTCAACGATCGCTCAACAATTGTAGGGTTGGACTTTTTGACTACTTCATTGCGAGGAGAAGGTTCAAAGAAAAAAAATATAAGGTCAGGTATTAAAGAATAAAGAATTTGGATGAAAGTGACTTTGTTGTATGTACCTGAAAAAGATTCTCCATCGATGATTGTTCTAGAGGCAAAGTTGAGAATCCTTGGGAAGTTTTGAGACAACACTTTGACATTGTGAAAAGTTGTAAATGTCCAAGAGATAAAACTCATGTCTCTATGCGTCAATGCTTTCACCAGAGGCATGATAAGAAAAAAATAGAACAGTAAGTCACTACTACTATCATAAATGGTAGTGCTTCTGTCCATATATTCTCTTGTATTATTATACAGTGCCTCACCTAAGGATTTCAGCTTTATCTACCCTGCTCCTAACTGTACAGTGGTTGAAGGGGCTTCAGTAGCTGCATCTAGTTGCTCCCCCTTAGTTTTAGCATTATCTAACTCAGGATCATCTTCTGATTTAGGAGCAATCAACTTAAATGTGATAGGGCTTGATTCTCTTCCAATGTCCTCTACAATAGATTCTATTATTTTAGTTAGCTCTAAAGAATCTTCTAAAGAGCTTGGCAGGGGAATTGGAGCCTCCCCCTCAGAAGTAGCTTCAGCTGCTATTGCTAGTTCGTTATTGCTAGTTTTAGGGTCCTCTTCTTCTTTTTTGCATCCTCTAACTTCATCTTCTCAGTCATTTTTATCAATCTCCTCTTCTTCTTTAACTCAGGTTTAGATACCTTCACAATCGTCTCTTCAACAATCATTGGCTCAGGCTCAAAATCCTTCTCAACCATCACATCATCTTCTGGAATGACTTGCTCTACAATTGGATCACTGGAAGGCTCTACGACAGGTTCGACAGATGCAGAGTCTTATATTTCGATTAGTCTGTCGAACCTGGCCATTTTGGTTGACCTTCCCTTCTTGATTTATCTTCTATCCCATTTTGCAAGGGATATGTCTTCCTTGGCAACAACTTCTTCATCCCTTATATCAATTTCTTCACAAACTTCCACAGTTTCTTCTCTAATGGTCTTGGGAGGTGGCTGAGCAATTGTCTTTCTTAGTTTATTTCCTTTCCATCCCTTCTGCTTGACCAACTAAGTTATAGTATTTGCCGCATCTCTCGTCATAGGGGCGTTCGATTCGTCTTGTGAGTCCTTAGGAATTTCTCTTATTCTTTTTGTCTTCTTCTTCTTCTGAGGTGGCTTCTCAGTAGTGGAAGCCAAAGCCTCAGTTATATGAGGGGAAACAGAGCCCTAAGAGGCTTCTTTTTATATCTCGACCTTCTTTCTCTTTTCTTTAGCACTGCCAGCTTCTAGGCTTCGCTGATAGTCCTCTCACTTCCTTCTGATTGCTTTGATCTCAGAATTTCAACTGGGTTTCTCTTCTAGTTGTCAAACAACTTCTTTGTAATCTTCTTGTTAACATTTAAGACATCTCATTCCCTATCCTCAAGGAGATTCTTCAACCTCTTCTTCAGTAGGATGCTGATGAATCTTCCATAAAATATTTTTGGAAGTGGTTTTCCCTCCTTCAGCTTCTTTTTGGCATCATTGAACCACTTGGAAATCCAGTCCATCAACACAGAGCCAAAGTTGATCTGTTTTCCCATCACAATGGCTGACATGATCTTCAGCTGGAGCTCCCTGACAAAGTCACGGGCCGAGTCCTTGTAGAAAATGCACTTACCAACAATGTCAACAAAGAACTTGTAGTTTGGAGAGAATTCCTTCTTCTTCATTCCCTTAAGCTCTAGGTTATTCTTGTACTTCATAAGCTTTAGCCCTTCCTTCACATCCACATCATCAAAGGTAGTCGTCCCTTCATTGATGAACCCTAAGAAATGGTTCATCTTCACCACCTTAAATTGTAAGGTGCCTTCTCTGGCCTTTGATGTGATGACTTCATTATCATGAATCCCGTTTAGATAGAACTCTTCTAGAGTATATCGGTGTGTTGATATTCATAGCCTCATAGAATCATGCCTTCTACACCAGATTCAATACTGCTCTGAACTGGGCATCAACTCTGCTAAACTCCTTAAAGCATAGTTGGTTTTTAGAGATAACTTGGTAGATCAACATATTCACAGTTTTGATTTGATCTATAAAGGAACAAAGTTGGTCTAAGCTTGCATATTTTTGAAAACTGGG